>JARYZH020000144.1:771886-1113453 GCA_030021035.2 Notholithocarpus densiflorus | reverse complement strand
TACACAACAGCATTTCAATTATGCAGAGATATAGCTGAGCTTACCATAATTAATTTGATCATTGATATAGGGAAAAGTGTCCTCAACCTAGACTTTTTCTTCTTCACCATGCTTAGCACAATTATTAGTTGGGGAACTAGATTGATACAATCATTACTTAGTTAGGGATTAAATTTAACCATACCTTATAATTGGATGACTAGATTAATAATTTAACCAAACCAGGGCCGGCTGAATGGTGGAGCAAAAAATGCATTCGCCTAAGGCCCCAAGTAAAAAAAAGGCCCCCAAATTTTAACCAATAGGGTTATTTATAATCAATAAATAAAATAATTTTTTTTTACCAAATGAAAAACAAATAAAAAATAGAGAAAAATGCAACGTCCACAATATTTTTCACAACACTTTTACAACTAATGCTAAATAGCAGGTTGTTACAGCCTATTGTTGATGGCAAAAAAATAATTATAGTGATATTTTCAAATAGAAAACAAAAAGCAGCTTAAAATCTAGGATTTGTTGTAAAAAATATTGTGAATGTTGCACTTCTAAAAAAAATAAGAATAATAATAAGAGTTTAGTTAGCAAACTTTTACTAGTTTTCATCTAAGTCTACTACTAACACCACTGTTTTACTTGCCACTATCAATCTACCACATCAACAAGTATGAAAAATTTTGTCAAATTTTTTCTGTCTATAAAATTTTTTTTTTTTTTAAAAAAAAATTCTACGCAGTTCATGTTAATTAGTAGTAATTTTGCATTTAAAACAAGATGATCAATTTTCGCCTTAGGCCCCTAAATACATCAAGCCGCCCCTGAACCAAACTTATATATCATGGTAATATTTAGTCATAATAGATGCAAAGTTTAATTAAACTTTGCATTTATTATGACTAAATATTAAAATTTGGCTTAATATTATAATATTAAGCCAAATTCCAATATGTTTCTTATAAATTTTTTTTAAAATATGTTTAACTCTTTTATTAACTAGACTAAAAACATGAAAAATGAAAAAAATGAGTGGGGGCCAACTTGGACCCATTTTGGTCGTCTAATTTTAGTCACAATTCAGCGGCATGCATGAACAAAAAAAAGTCTTATCTGAGCCCAAAAAAAAATTATTTCAAAACGCGTTGACAGTAAATCTTAAACTCTTTACTGTCAAACAAAAAAAGCACAAAAGTTTGGAAATTGTTTTTGATAGGGACATAAAAAGATTAGTTTTCTTATGAGTTGAAACGATTGAGATCGTCGCTTATGATTGGATTATTTTAGTCTTGAAAGAGACAGCAAAGACTTGTTTTTAGAATATCATTTTACCTAGAGTTGACGCAATTTTGCAAAGCTCATGCGTGACGTTGTATATATATATATAAGTTCAGTTAATGCATACCCTTAGAGAAATCACAATAAAGGTGTTAAAATGGCTTAAAAGCTATTTTAAAACCACAAAGATGCCAAACCTATTTATTATTAACATGTGAGCTCTCATCTATAGCAGCTCACTTTAGCTGGAAGTTATATATAAAAAAATATTATTTTATTACCTTTTCACTTTAAATACCATTTTTCTCATTATTTAACTGATTAATTTGATTTTCATTTTGTTTCTGACGCCTCCAGCCCCTTCCCATCTCCTCTCTCCCTCTCATTCAAGGCCTTTCTTCTGTGTCTGAAACCAATCCCCCAAAGCTTCAAGGCCATCTATTTCTTCATGGCTCCATTGGGTTTTGTCGTTGCCGCCGCCGCCGCCGGTGTGGGTTTGTGTGAGTGAGATATCAAGCTTTATTGGGTTGTATGGTTGTGGGTTGTCTTCACTATCATTTTCGTTGTGAGCATGTTGGGGTTGTGGCAGTGGTTGTGTGGATTTAATGGGTTTGCCGTGGGTTGTTGAAGATGGTGGTGGTTGTGCGTGTAACAGTGGTTTGGGTTTTGTAATGGTGGTGGAAGAGCAAGGTGATTGGGTTTTGTGATGGTGGTGGGAGAGGAAGGTGGTTCTGGCTGATGGAGCGGTGGTAGAGGCGGTGGTAGCTATGGCTGACCGTGGCTGGTTGTGGCTTTTTTTCTTTTTCTTTTTTTAATTAAAACTGGATACTGTGTATTGGGATATATTATTTTATTGTATTGTTTATATTATTTTAATGTGTTGTATGTTAAAATAGAATTTTTAATGTTGGGTGTATTGTAAAGTGAGTTGTTAAAATATAGTAGATAAAGTTGTTTTTGAGTTGTTAAAACTTAAAAGCTATATTTTTTAAGAACTTTGCTATGAATGCTTTTAGGACACACATTAATCATCTATTTTTTAAAATATTTTATGAGAAATTAAAAAATTGTCAAAAAAAATTTATAACTTTTTTTTTATTAAAATTTTTTAAAAATAATTTACTAATGGCGTAAATGCACTTTTAGTCCCTACATTTTTACTTTTTTCTATTTTGGTCCCTACATTTTCATTTTACCACTTTTAGTCCCTAAACCAATTAACGCATGACATTTAAGTCCTTACCGTCACCCAACTAACAGAAAATGCTGACGTGACCGACGGTACAGTAAATTAATAATTAAAAAATCTATTTTAGCATTAAAAAATTGCCACGTCAGAATTTAAATTAAAAAAAATTAATTTATTAATTTTAACTAAATGAAAAAAATTAAAAACAAAATTAAAATAAAAAAATCAAGCCCAATACAGATCAAAACACCACAATCCCAGATCACAACTCTCTGAAACTCTCCTGTCTCAACGGTGCTTGTGGGTTTCTTTTTCTTTTTCTTTTTTGTTTTCTTCTTTCTTTTTCTTTTTCTTCCCCAGATCGGTCTCTCAGTTTCTTTGCCTCCATTCTTTCCTTTTCTTCTTCTTTTTCTTCTTTCTCCCTCTATCTTGGTGCTTAGCCTTCTTGAACTCTCTTTATCTCTTGATTTTGCTCAAACCCAAACCCAAACCCAAACCCAAACCCATATGCCTCAAGCTCCTCTCTCAAATCAATGGGTCTCACTCTTTGGCATTTTTTTTTTGTGTGGGTTTCTGTGCATATGGTGTTGTCGACTTGCCGTGGTGAGGTGGAGGGCGTGGGTTTGTGGGGATCGGCATGGTGGAGGTCTAAGTTTGTGGATCGGCATGGTGGAGGGTGTGGGTTTGTGGTGATCGGCGTCTGTGGTGGAGTTTTGGTGATGGCACAGATCAGAGTTTGGGTCGGTCAGTGATGGGTTGCATGATTGTTCGGTGGCTGGATTGAAGTTTGGTGGTGGGTTTCAGTGGCTGAGATTGGAGTTTGGTGGTGGGATTCGTTCACAGATTGGAGTTTGGTGATGGGTTTCGTTCTTATATCGAAGAGGAATGGCGCCTGGACTAGCTGAGTTTTTTTTTTTTTTAATCAGATTTGGGTGGGGTAGTTTGCTCCGATGGGTTTGTGTGGGTAGTGGATGGGTTTATTGTTTTGGATTTGTGGTGGATAGTTGATGGTTTTGTGACAGATTCTGGTGGATTTGTGGTTGTGATTTGAGGGCAGTCACGGGTCAAGAAAGAAAATTATGTGTTTAGGTTTGTGTTCTTGAGTTCTTTGATCTGGGTTGGAGTTCTTGTTTTCATCATGTTCTTCCTGAGTTTTTTTTTTTTAATTTTTCATTTAGTTAAAATTAATAAATTAATTTTTTTAATTTAAATTCTGACGTGGCAATTTTTTAATGCTAAAATAGATTTTTTAATTATTATTTTACTGTGCCATCTGCCACGTCAGCATTTTCTGTTAGTTGGGTGATGGTAAGGACTTAAATGTCACGCGTTAATTGGTTTAAGGACTAAAAATGGTAAAATGAAAATGTAGAGACCAAAATAAAAAAAAATCAAAATGTAAAAACTAAAATTGCATTTGCGCCTTTACTAATATATGCAACTGAGAGAGAGATGATCCTTCTCCGCGTTCTAGTGCTGACGTTATGAGAGGGTGACGCAACGTTTTTTGTGCTTACGTTTGAGGTGACGCATAGGTGCATCACCTGGGGGATTAGATTTGGAAGAAGAAACTTCGATTGAGGTTCCTTGTACTTTTACATCTTTGATTTGAATGTGATTGTGATACACTCACTTGCGTTGACTATTTACTACTCTCTACTCCTCTGCGATGTGATGTGGAGAGCCGTGTTGCCTCTTCCATGCTCTAGAGCTTAACCAAAGTACTACTAATAGAACACTACGTACATACATGGCTCCTGAACGAGAGTAAATTCATTATGTCTCTGTTGCATGCATCATTCCCTCACATGAGAGTGAACTTTATATATAACTTCTATGAATGGGGACAATGAACACCTATAGTTTCGTTAATTATTCATATTAGTATGTAATTCGTGCACATGTACAAGTACAATAAGAAAAATTACAATTATATGGTTTAAATTATATTTTTTTAATATTAAAATTATACATGGTATTAACTTCCACATTTTTTAAACCATAAAATTTTAAAATATGTAATAGTTTCTCATTATTCATATATATATATATATGACTTAGAATTTAATTGGATTTTGCGTTTTCGATTTTTGTACCCAATAATTCACTTGTCACAAAAATTAAAAAATGAGATGGATATGTGGCGCGAAATTGGACTCCAATTGAAACTTAATTAGATTTGGACTCTTTGATTTTTACAATCAAAAATTCACTTAGCACAAAAATTAAAAATTAGTTGAGACACATGGTGAACTTCAATTGAAATTTAATTTGAATTCTAATTTGATTTTTTCTAAACTTTGTCTTTTAATATATATATATATATATATCAATTATTCATATTATGTGAGTAAGATGTGAAAAATGTTAATAGTTTGTTGGTACCCATAGCAAGACTAGTCATAAATTCAAGTCCCTTTGGCAAAGTGAACGGTTTGAACCTTTTGACTTGAAATTATTACTGCATGGAATTGTGTAAAAGGGGACTCAATCAAGAGTAAATACTACTTTGAATTTCTTTTTGTGCTGGGATTTTATTTTTGTTCCCACATATGTAAACTTTCTAGCTCATACAAAAAAAAGTAAGGCCTAATGTTTTGCTTATATTGGACCATGTTCACATATTTTTGCAGTTCTTCATTTAATGTGTATATGGACGTGTCACTTTTTTCCCTTCCTTAGGCTCAACGCTTATAAGGCAAGGGTGGGAGGCGTCTCTCCCCGATGTGGGATTGAGAAAATTTGTGAGGGTGGCATCAGCTCCTCGGCCCATTCCCAAAGCGAACAATTTCTTCTTGGGGTCTAAGACTAAGTTTCCTCCCACAATTACAGTTATAAACTATTTTACAATATTTTTATAAATTATTGATGTGGTAAATTTTTACTGGTTTTTATCTGGACCTACCACTAACATTACATTTTTACTTTTCAATAATCACTTATTATTCTTTCTCAAAAAAAAAAAAAAAAATCACTTATTATGTCAACAATTTGTAAAAAAAGTTTGTAACTTTAGCATTTTCCTTTAAACAATAAACGATGCTATAAAGACCAATTTTGTGCAATTTACAAACCCTAGACAAGTTACTAAAAACCATAGAAATGTAGAACAACAATCATGATGGATAAAGGTAATGGTATTATTTGATCAAACTAAATGCCGAATCATTAGTTGTTCTTTTGACTCTTTTTCTACCATGCCTATGGGAATTGAACCACTCTGTCATACAATAACACTATTTGATACAACTTTTTTAACAACTCTTTTGACAAATCAAGGTGTTTAACTATAAATTGTGAACGCTTATTTTCGCATTTGCTCATCATTATTATTATCGCAATAGGCTCAAGGGCACAAAAATTTTCATTATTTTTCTTTTTAAAATTGTTAACGTGATTTATTGTAATTGTTTGCATAATAAAATTGTTAACGTGATTTGTTGCGAGTGTTTACATAAGAAAAATAATACTATGAATAGTGAGTCAATAAAAAATTTATATTACACCAATCATTATTTACTATTAAAAACATTATAAGAGATTGTGAAAATAAATATGTTCAACAGTAGTCTAACATATTATGAAAAAGAGATCGTGTGCCTAAGATTTGACTGGCACAATTGCCTATGTCACATTCCTAAAGTGTAATAGAAAGTTTTGACTAATCAATGTGGAAGAATATAGGCAAAAGTAAAATAAAAGTGAATCAATTTTAAAAAAAAAAAAGCAAAAAAGAGGGAAATAAAAGTGTTTGCACAAGACAAGGGGTCATGCACAAGAAGTTATCTTATACGTCTTACGTATATAAGATTTTTTCGTCATGCACCCCTAAAATTTTTCCCTTCATATCAAAAATTGGTCCAAAAAAATTAAAATTGTCATTTAGCAATTTCTTGTGCTGGCGTCTCCTACAAAATAAAAAAAATAAAAAATAAAAAATAAAAAAATAATAAAAATCTCATTTAGGGCTTATTTGTCTACTTATTTTACTGAAACAGAAATTTTTTGTTAAAAGTACTGTAAATAAAGGTAAAAATTAGCTGAAATAGTACAGTGAGACCCATAAATAGTACCAAAAAGTGTAGTGGGATCCATGTATAGTAGCTAAAATAAGCTGAATAGTAAAATAAGCTGGTTTTTTTAATTTGGAGCCAAACGTACACTTAATTGGGCTTATGTTTAGCTAGCAGAATGGAAAATTTTATAAATAAATAAACAAGGAAGATGGAAAAGATTTTAACTCTCCACCATGTGTGTTTGATACAAACGATGAAAGATTGGAATGATAGAAACTAAATTGCTATTGTGCCATTATTATAGTTTGAAACAATGGGAGTAATTTGGGTATTTTTGTAATTTTATTGCTCAAGTCAGTTCCCTTAATTTTCTCTCCATTTTAGAAAAGAAAAAAAATGATGGACTTGAGTGAAAATTTCCGCACACCCCATTATCTTTTCAGTCTATTTTTACTCCCAATAAAGATAGAAATTCATCCCTCTTTTTCATCATCTCTTTTTTCACCCCAACCAAACACAATATAAGTGCTATTTGTATTAGGTTGTTTGTCAACTTGTTTGAGTTTCTTTTTTTAATATTCAAATTACTAACTCTTGAATTTGAAAAAAAAAAATCAAATGATTTTTTATTTAGCATTTTTGCTATTTTCTATTTAGGATTCAAAGTTTAAGGGCCAGTTTGGTAATGTTATTGTAGTAATATTGTTTAAATATTGTGAAAATACGTGTAAATGAAAAAGTATTGTGAAAATATGTATTGTGTTGTTTAAACAAAAAAAACTATTATTTAAATAATACAACCAAACAGACTCAAAAGATTAAAACTTTGAAATTTGTGTGTAGAAATGTAGAATGTGAGACACATGACATTATCTGTGTGGTTAAAGAAAAAAATACTATACATCTTTTCTTTTATTTGTACCATGTTTATACCAAAGAGTTACTATTACTTTGAATTTTTATATATTAATTTAATTTTAAATCTTACTAAATTTCTTTTGAATATAAATTTCTTTTTATTCAATATTTTGAATTTGTTATCTCAAAAATAAAATATTGGGTTATAGTACTTGAAGTGAGATGTGGCGGGTCGTACTTTTATAATATAGAATACAGAAAGTTGGCCTTTAACAAATTTGAAGGGCAATATTTAATTGAGACTTTTCAAAATTGTGCACGAGAAATATAAGACACACATGGGTTCAAACTTCGAAACAACAATTAAGATAGTCACACTCGGACCCGCGTTAGCTAAGTACTCCTCTCACTCTAGAGGCCGCCACGTGTACACTCTTCTACTTACAATTTTGCGGCTTCTTTCCTTAATAAAAGCCAACGCGCATATAGGAGTGTTGACTCCTCGGAAAAAGTAACATCTTAAAAAACACACACACACCCACTACCTATATATATACTACTCCAAACAAAAACATCCTCAGCAAAAATCGAACTCATTCCTCTGAACTCTTCAGCAAAATCCCAACTCTGTCTACTACTACTACTTGTCGAAAACTCGAACTCGAACTCGAACTCGAACTCAAAGCCAATTCAGAAACACATGGTGAAGCAGAACATTGAGAAGCCGACAAAGACAGCAACGATCGAGGAACAGCGAAGTGAGTCGAATTCTAAGTTCAAAGGTGTGCGGAAGCGAAAGTGGGGGAAGTATGTGTCGGAAATTCGGCTGCCCAATAGTCGGGAGAGGATTTGGTTGGGTTCCTACGATTCGGCCGAGAAGGCGGCGCGTGCTTTCGACGCGGCCCTCTTCTGCTTGCGTGGCCGCACTTCCAAGTTCAATTTTCCTAACAACCCACCTGAAATCCCCGGCGGAAGGTCGCTCAAGGCGGTGGAGATTCAGGCCGCGGCGGCCAAGTTCGCCAATTCGGAGTCGTCGGACCCTCCCAAAAGTAAGAGCAATTCGGGTCATCACTTGGAGATGATGAATAATAATAATAATAATAACAACAATTCGTCTTCTTCATTTACACCGTCTCCCTCGGTGTCTGAAGCAACGGTGGAGACTGTTCAGATAGACAGTGATTCGATTTCGACTAACAATTTAGATGGGTCGTTCTTCGATTTCGATTTAGATTTCGATTTTTTAAAGACGATGGGCTCGAGTAATTACGGGTCGGATTATGGGATATTTCCGGGTTTTGATGATCTTACAAACGGGTTTTTTTCACAGCCCTTGCCTAATGTGGATTATGGAGAAGAAAATCTTGATGGGATTGTTTCTCAGGAATCATATAATTCATTCCTGTGGAATTTCTAGAGGATCGCTCTCGGATGGTTCAGTGACCCGGACAGTTTTAGTTCCCGGAGTTACTGAAGCTAATTTTCTACCCGGATATTGAATTTGTATATGGATGGACCAATTTTAGCACGGCCATCCTGGTAATAATTTTTTCGGTGCTACAAATTCTTTTGAATCTGATCTAGATAATTCAATTGTGAACTAGAATGTAAAGTGTGTCATAGATTGATGTAATTTTTGTCACTCATTCAAATGAATGCAAATAGTATTTCAATCAATTTTAACATTTACAATGCTCGTGAGATTGGGACTCGGCTCCAAAAGGACCAGCATTTTAAGCACGTTTAATGCATTGGCTCACTGATTCTCTTGTCTATTTTGCACAAGATCTTACAAAGCTTATCGGCAGATAAAGCAATTTATCCGCCGATAAACTTTGTAAGATCTGGGCCCAAAGATTTGAATTCAAAGATCTTGCACGCGCCGCCTTCCCAACTACCCAAAGATAAAACTTATAGCACAATTGCTCAAGTCTTTTGAGCTGATAAACTTTGAAGTTTTGCCATTTCTGTTTGAGATTCGCTTATTTTGTTGAAATTAAAAACTTTTTGTTGAAAGTGCTGTAGATAAAGGTACAGTGGGACCTATAAATAATACCAAAAAGTGCAGTGAGACCTATAAATAGTAGCAAAAATAAGCTGAATAATAAAATAAGCTGATTTTTTAAGCTGGAGCCAAACGCACACGAAAACGTTCTTAATACAAATCTCTTATTCTCCAACTATTTAATTATCAAGCATATAAAATATTTTGTCACTAAATATAATGAACACGCTTGTGTATCTTACAAGAGTTCCATGTCCGCACAATTTGGTACTGTTTACAATGCAAGACTCCAAAAATTAAGGAAACAACAAAAAAAGGTTTGTCCTTTGCTTATGCACAATAGTTTCGCTGTCAACTGCCTTTTTTTTTTTTTTGTGATAAGTAATACTTTAGTTTGTAAATATTGGTATATAATAAAATCTGTAATATCATTAATATCACTCTTATTATTTTAAGAGGTTCTTGGCTACAATGTCTAGAGAGTTAATTTGAACCACAATTATATTACCACTTGTGACCATGTTATGAAAAAAGTTGTTTTAACGAGATCTTTGTTGTCACTAAATCACAACACAGCTGATTCTAAAAATTAAAAAAAAAAAAAAAATTACAACAATCATTTGTAGAAAGACTTGTGTTTTTGGTGTTACCAAAATTTTCCTATCAAGGCATGAAATGTCGCCATATAGCCACTCAAAGTCGCCACTACAAATATGCTCATCATTGTAAATTAAGTCATCCTATTATGAGGAAGCTCAATGGCAAGTGAGTCAAAGAACCACGAACGAGTGTAGTGTGCTGATTGTAAAACAGCGGATTCTTATCTATTAGTTTTGGTATGGATGGTGATGTTACATCCTATTGTAAAAGCGGAAGCTTTAATACCAATTTGTTGAGAATAGCGAAAACGTAAATGTCTATTTGTTGTGTATGTATCCAAATAACAGTGGGTATATGCAAAATAGAAATAAAAAGATTAAAAAAAAAAACAGTCACACGGAAAATACAAAGATTTACATAGTTTGGCTTTTGGCCTACGTCCACAAAGCCAAACCACATGACTAAAAAGTAAGTTTCACTAACAAAAAAAAGAGATTACAAAGGTAGTACCAAAACACTTTCACAAAGCCTAAACCCCAAATACACCCAAAGAGCTCTTAATCACCAAGCCTTAGAACTCTATACAATATGCAACTCTAGAACAAAGTCACGCCTTAGAACTCTATACAATTTGCGGCTTCTAACAAATAACAAATACCACATATATATATACTAATGCTTGTGTATTAGGGTTGTTGCAAGATACCACTATGTTGGCTAATTAATGTTGAGCCGTGGTGTAAAATAATAGATTCCGAGTTGGATTTCTTAAGTCGGCAAAGCAAACCAACAAGGACTTGGTTTACAAATCCTTCCAAGACAAGGACTATGAACTCCCACATACACTATTCAAGCCACCAATCATAACACATCCAAATTGGGTCTAGCTTACCTCCAGTAAAAATTTAACAAGATATTTCATTTTGTCTTAAATAGGAGTTGCCACATCACCCACTAATAAACCAACAGAAAACTCAATGCCACCTCATTAAATTTCAAGCAAAAACTAACAAAGCCCACCCACAAGACTAACGCTGCTTCTAACGTTTGCTGCTACTGTGAATGTTAACGTTTAAATTTTAACCAACGCATCGTCCTCTTCACAACACAGCAGCATCATCCTCTTCGCAGCACATCAGTGAAAAGAAAGAATGCTATTGTCGTGGGTTTCTTAATCTTCAACCACATTATCTTTGCAGCAGACTTTATTTTGTTCAAACTTTTATGCTAATCTCCACCAATAGATGGAGAAACCAGAACATGGGATGTACTGACAATTTGATACCTTCTGAAATATCTAATTTACGACATTGTGATGTACTGGCAATTGAGAACCAAAACATGGGATAGTCTTGTAATTTTGTAGTTTTTCATGATGACAACCTTAATTGTTTGTAATGAGGAGGCGTGCTCTTTGAATGGATAGTTTTTATTTTGGGTTTAAAAAGAAGGCATGCCAAATGCTTGAGAAAAGTTCCCAAAAAATTTCAAATAGGGCCAAGGCCAACTAGCATAAACTGTTGTCAGGGGCTGTTTTTTTGCGCGTAGCCACGTGCCTTTGGAGGTGTGACTTTGCTAGGCCTAGATTTGTTTTAGGGAGGTCAACCCAGAACTCGACATTGGGCCGCATAGACCAATGGCTTCCGATGTATTTTTAAGCCTACAAAATAGATAAAGCTGAAAGTCTTAGAATCATGATAATGGTTTAAATAAATAAATAATATGTTTAGTATGATAGCTTTGATTAAATGGTGAGTTGATACATTATTATTATGTTTATTAAGTGATGTCTAATATTAGAAAGTATTTAATTAGGTGTCCAATGTCCAATAATGGGATGGGTCCAATAGTCCATGTCTAGTTGCGGTTCATGGTTCATGTTCAACATGATAAGGTATGTCCGGCAATGGTCCATGTCCAATGGTAGTTCATGTCCAAAAAATATGTGTCCAAGGGTGGTTCATGTCCAAATAATATGTCCAACTATGGTAGATCAATTTATTAATATGTATATTCATTAATGAAGTATTAGTGAGATCATGTTCATTAGATAGTGAGATGATGTTAAAATAACTTGCATCCAGCAGTAAAATAATAATGAATAAAATATGTTTAATAATATAAATTTGAAGATAAAATATAATGACTTATCTTCATATTTTGCAACTCCAGTCGTAACATCAGTAGGCTTTAACATTTCAGCAACATGAGAAAAAGAATCCAGCAGCATAATACATTAGTTGAGTGGTATAATGACAATGAATAAAATACACTTAATAATATAAATTTGAAGACAAAATATGATGACTTATCTTCATGTTTTGCAGCTCCAACCATATCACATCAGTGATATGTCCAGCCGTGTGTATAGGTTGGTTAAGTTCATCCTCTTTATCGTGCACTTAAATGATTTTCCCCATGTAATGCTCTTTTAGTTTTTTAGTCAAGTATGAGTTATATTGCCTTCCATAAAAAGGGCTTTTAATAATGAGTTTTTGCCTTTCGTAAGAAGGGCTTTTAGCATTATAAATATATGTCTTCCATAAGAAAGGACTTTTGTAATGTGTTCTTGGAAGAGTATTTTGACATGTTTTGAGATGTGTAGAGATGGTAAGAAAATATATACATATTGTGAGATATAGTGTTTGTAATATGTATAGGAATTATATGTAGATACTTTGTTAGACATGGATCTTGTATATGTATACTTTGTGAGACATGGAGTTTAAAGATATATGAGAAGTATGTATGGGTATTTTGTGAGGAATGTATTTGTAAAATATATGGAAGTGTGAGATAGATAATATGAAGGTTAAATATAGTAAATACATGAGATTATTTGTGTTATGGGTTATGTTGCTTTCTAAGAAGGGAGATTTTGTTTGAGAAATAAAGAATGAGATGGAGATGTGTTTTGGGCAGCAAAAATGATGAAGTTTCAGAATAATGGAGTGTGGGAAAGATGGGTAATGGATAATGGTATGTTGTAATATGTGTGTTGTGTTGTTATCTATGAAGAAGGACTTTGTAAGAGAGATGAGGAAGTGTGAAAATGTGTATTTTGCAGCAAAATGAGTGAAGTTTCTGCATAAGAGGGTGAAAGAGGGATCAGAGAGGGAGAGAGACGATCAGAGAAAGAGAGGCCCCCTTGGTGTGTGGCTTAGTCCTCTTTATATAGGGCCAAGCATGTAACTAGATCAGAACTTAGTTGAAGGGAAACTTAGCAAATGAGGGAAAATCTTTGACAAAGTAAGTGGTTTCTTTAGAGGGATTTTGTTTTTTAGCCAAAAGAAGAAAGCTAGGGACCTTAAGGCTGATGGAGTTGCTGTTACAACTGTCAATCATAGCTGTCACAGCTAGCTGATGACATCTTTTGCTTGAAGGACAATACTTGGCATTAAATTCATGATTTGGCTAAAGATGGTAAGATAATCTTTAAGGGATCCTCTTGTTTCTAGTACCACAGCTACTAGGATTGGGCATTTATGGGCGAATGACATCATTTTAGGACGTGTCAACCTGCTGGAGCTTCTGCAGCTTCTGGTGGGGCTGTCACAACTTCTGCAGAAGCTGTTTGCAGCTTCCGCTGGAGCTGTTTCAGCTTCTGCAAAAGCTGTTGCAGCTTTCGTTGGAGCTGTTGTGGCTTGTGCAGAAGCTGTAACTGGAGCTGTTATTGGTATTTTCGGCTAAGTTTCCTCTCTTGAAAAATTATATGTTTAGTCCATATATAATTTTGGTAAGTAATAGACTAGTTGGTTGATGTTTGATGAAGTCTTAGAGATGTAAATATGGTCTTTTTGCATTTTAACCAAATTTTGGAGAGTAAGGAGAGCATTTAATGCTAGATATGAGATACTAATGTATATTTATTCATATGCTTGGAATTGATTTATATGAAAATAATAATATAATTAATATGAAATGATATAACTATATTTTAAAACTCATATTATATGATGAACATTAATTTTTATGTAAAGAGCATGGGGAGTTTTATCATTTTAAGTGTTATGTGATATGAGAGGCTTACCAAATGTTACCTATTGCACACTGACCCAACAGAGTTCAAGGAATTGGGGAAGACATGCCAAGCAACATGCTTTCCTTTATCAACTTTGAACCACTGGAGCTTTACTGAACATACTTCTTGGCCCTCCAAACCACGACTCCTAAAATTCCCCCGATGAGACTCATGAGCTTAGATCATGAGCCAAATATGAGATGATGTGTTATGCGCTTGAACCATGGGCTTTGACGCCTTTTTGTGTAAATATGGGCTCTTTTGGGTTTTAGAAGAGATTTTCTCAAAATTCATGATAGTGTTGACGTGGTGCGGGTCGCCAATGAAATGAAGCCATGTGGTGTGAAAAATTTGTCCTCAACAACTATGAAGGAAGTATTGTATTTGAAGGAAGCATGCCAGGGCCAACTAGCAAACTGAAGTGGCAGATTGTTGTGTTATCTGGTTTTTGTATTTTTGTTTTTAAGTTTATTTGGAGAAGAAAAAAAGACAAATGTATCTCATGAAAATGCTTTGTTAGCAACTACAGTGGATTCACTTATGTCAAAAGTTCAGTTAGATATATTTACCTCTTTGTCAATATACTTTTTAGATCAGTAAAAAATTTTCATTAATGTTGAAAGTCTCTTCATGGATAACATAGCTCAAGGATACAGAGGATGCAAATTACAAATAATCCAGCTATGGTGTACAAGCATATTTGAGGTTAATAAAGCATTAAAAAAACATTTGATAGAATAGTTCTTGGAACAGTCTTAATGGTAAGATGTAGCTACAACACTGTAGCAGCTACAACACTTGCACCAGTTATGCAACAGCTACAGCACTGCACCAGGAACCTATTAGAGATTTTATAACAGCAACAACATAGATTAATATATATATATATATATATATATAAATATTCTTCCTCCAAGCCAATAGCACAGCAACATGCTATTCTTCCTTCAAAAAGATATTATTCTTCTAATTTGCATAAATTGTTTGCTACAAAGTAGCATTAAAGATAAAAATAACTTTGACCATTACAAACTTTGAGCTCCAATAAAATAGCATAAACTGTTAGTTCCACAATTACAATCTTCAAGCTCCAAAAAATAAAACAAAACATAAACTATGAGCTCTAACAATTACAAACTTTAAGCTCCAAAAAGTAGCATAAATTGTTAGCTCCAACAATTAAAAACAGTGGTTATTTACAAGGCGAAAAACACATTTTAGTCCCTATATTTTCATGCGATTCTCACTTTGGTCCCTAACTTTTTTTTTTACCGATTTTAGTCCCTATCTTGGAAAACATGTCTCGTTTTAGTCCCTGACGTTACATCAGAAACGGAAATTGTACAGCTGGCAAACGGAAAAAATTAAAAATATTAAAATAATGCCCACTGTGTCCATGTGGCTTTCCACGTCAACCTCTAAATTAAAAAAAAAATTAATTTATTAATTTTAACTAAATAAAAAAATTAAAAACAAAAATAAAAACCAAACCCAGCAAGAAACAACAAATTTAAAACCCAGCAAGAACAAGATCAACAAAACACAAACCCAACAAGAACAAGATCAACAAAACACAAACCCAAAAAATTTAAAACCCAAAAAATTAAATTCAAACTCATATTCAAACCCATATTTCAAACCCCCACACCACAAACACGACCAAAATCATCAAAACTAAAGCACGAAAAATCCAAACACCCAATAACCAATCCTTCAAAATGCAAAGCAATCACAGCCCCACAAATTCCCGCACCGATCATCGCAAAACCAGAAATCCCATCTTTACTCAAACCCACTTCATCTTCACCACAAAACCTATCTCCCAAATCATCAAATTTCTCCAACAAACTCCCATTCTGCCTCTCACACACTAAACTCAAAAACCCACCTTCCAAATCACCCCACAAGCCAAAAACTTTACACACAAACTTCTTCTGAGCTCTCAGAATCAAACCCAGTTCCTCTCTCTCCTCCTCTCTCATCCCACTCAAACAATTCATAACCTTCACAACATAGCTATACCGAAACACAGAAGAATCATCATCATCATGTAAAGAAACAAGGCGTAAAACACTCACCCTTTGGTTCTCATACAAGCCAACACGAATCATCTCAGCTTCCTCTCCTTCTCCTTCAATCAAAACAGCGTCGTTGGGTAGAACCCATTGTTTCCAGAGATAGAAGAACTCGTGAGACCAGAACTGAGGCAAGAAATGGTGGGATTGGGAATGGCGAGGGTCGTAATTCGGAGGAGTTTTATCGGGTTTATGGGAATTTTTTGGGTTTTAAATTTGCTGGGTTTGTGTTTTGTTGATCTTGTTCTTGCTGGTTTGTGTCTTGTTCTTCTTGGGTTTTAAATTTGTTGTTCTTGCTGCTGGGTTTGGTTTTTATTTTTGTTTTTAATTTTTTTATTTAGTTAAAATTAATAAATTAATTTTTTTAATTTAGAGGCTGACGTGGAAAGCCACATGGACACAGTGGGCATTATTTTAATATTTTTAATTTTTTCCGTTTGCCAGCTGTGCAATTTCCGTTTCTGATGTAACGTCAGGGACTAAAACAAGACGCGTTTTCCAAGATAGGGACTAAAATCGGTGAAAAAAAAAGTTAGGGACCAAAGTGGGAATCGCATGAAAATGTAGGGACTAAAATGTGTTTTTCGCCTATTTACAATCATTCAAAACTAAGAATTCACTGCATCCATTCAAAGATAGGTAGAAAAAGCTTCAATTCTACCCAGTTGTAGACTTTGTAAGCAATGAAAGGAAGGATTCTCTTTTCTTTGTTTCTGAAAGTACTTAAATAAACTCCCTGCCTCACCACATTTCTGTTCTTGTTGCCGTTTACTATAATGGTAATTCTTTTGATCTTGCTTGGTGTAACCAAGAGCATGTAAACTTTAAATTCTTTATGTTGTTAAGCATTCAACAACCTTTATGATCTAGAACTATCATGGATTTCACACTGATATAAAACACAATAAAATAGTCATGAGACTTACCTAGATCCATTGATGCAATTCCCTTGAGTTCCAGATAATAATAATAATAATTCTCTGTAGGATTGGCTTTTCTCTCTTCACCCTTTTTGTTGTTACACTTAATTCAGTTAGATTCAATCTACGAGGGGAAAAAATGAATACCTTAAATGGGTAGAGAGAGGACCAGTTTCCTAGTTTACTTAATCTCCACTTCACCATCAAAGTTGGAGTCATGTTAGGAAACCACTTCTCCAATTGACCAATCAGATAAGACACTAACAGATATGTCTTTATATCCCATTAAACCTCTAACTTATCATATGTTCCTTATCATGTGGGCCACCAAATCAATTAATAAATTAAATTAGACTTACAGAGCATCTCTACCACCAACTTGCCTGGCCATGAACTCATATGACTCCTTCAATTTTATACCACTATCATAAGCCAAATCAATTTCTATTGCTTGTGCTTTTGAGACCTTTAGTTGGGATGGCATCATGTGAGCACATTGTGAAATATGGACAATATGATTATGGTCGAGCTCAAGACTATGTATAAAATATTTCCCCTTCTTTTTATCAAGCCGAATTATCATATGAGCATTGCAATCTATCCTTGTTTCGGCCGAATCATACTTATTTTCACCATCTCTCTCCCATGGGGTTTTATTTCCCTCTTTACAACAAGTATACTTTCTTGAAATCACCATGCCATCTTTTTTTCTTTTATTGCACCATTCTTTACGAATGCTAAATCAAGAATTTCTTCCACACACATTATAGAAGTCATATGCCTCTTGTTCAAAACCAAATTCAATGCCAAGTTTTGGAATATAATTAGTACCCAATTTTTACTATCATCATTGTTTTCCTCTTCCATGTAATTGTTAAATATAAATCAAAATGTACAAGCAACGTGAATTACCACTGAAAAATGAAAGTAAATGAATGAATGATGGCAAAACTTTTGTAATCTTATACAGTATTTGCCTAAATTCATTAACAATGACAAAAAAACCCACAAATTTAATAATATTTAGCCTAAATTTAATCTTTTAATTATTTTGACATCTCATAAACATAGGATTGAATAAGAAATCAAAAGTAAAGATGGAAATACCTCTGATACTCTGATGGTTTGGAAAGAAATTTCTTCTTCTTCTTCACTCTTTTTTCTAAACATTACACCGAATAGTTTTAAAATCTGATTTGGCAGGCTGGAAATAAGAAAAATAAATAAAAGAGAGGAGAACTTGAGCATTGGGGTTTAATCTCCACCGTTGTTTTATTAGTAGGTGATGTGGTAGCTTCTGTTTAAAATAAAAGTAGATATCCTATTAAATTTTTACTGGATCGAGGTAAGTAAGTTGTTATTGGACTGAATCAGCCACATATAATTGCAAGTATTCATCAAATTGTTTATAAATGTTGCGGTTGGTGTGTCTTAAAAAAAAAATCATGAAATAAGTTTGGTACATTGTCCTTCTCAAAAAAAAAAAACATTGTTATAACAATGTTTAGCAGACCAAATCAGTGTCTTTATTGCAACATAAAATTCAAATATACCATCACTAGCGCTCGTACGTGAGCTCTCCTAGCCAAGCAAAATTTTATGGATCACGCCATAGCAATTCTTATTACAATTTACAAGAACAGGAAAAGGATAACAAAAAAAGGAAGACCTCCTTCTCTTATCAACGACAGCGTTGATTTCTTCGTTATTTACAAACAGCTTGCACTAGTAGTCTCTTACTGGTTTTGCCACATGTGCTTGATCCAAGTTTAGCCTCCGAGGCTTCGAAAGAACAATTCATTTTCCCAACACAGGCCTACATGAAAAAATTATTATTAAAAAAAAAAAACTTAAAAGTGATGTATTTTCACTGGCTTCAAATTAGTTTGGAGCTATCTTTCTCCAACCTGCTATGTTGTGACTGAAGGGATCATCTATGTATAGTTTTAGTCACTTTGTTTTTTAAATGAATCATGTAATTTGCTTAAATAATATACACATGAATAATCTTATAAACGGTCTGTTATGGTTTAGACAACACCAAAAGGAGATTGCATTGCACGTGGATAAGAGTATAAGAAGATAAGGGTGTTGGTTTTCAAGTTGAATTCAAATACAGCTTGTCATCACTAATTGGCTAAACTATCAATTTTTTTTTTTTTTTTTGCTGAATACTAAACTATCAATTTATATTTTATTTTTCTAGTTTACAACACTGTCACATATTAGTTTGAAGCTAAATTTGGTCCTTTCGCATATGTAATTATATCTTTGGTAATTAACAAAGTGTAACTACAAACTTAGTTGAATCTTTACGCTACAAGCTTACAACTAACAATAAAAAGATGACATGTTTCTTTGTCATGTGCATTGTACATAACTTACTAAACACTTAAACGAATATATACAATTATTTTAAATGACTCGTGTGCATTGTACATGACAGAACAATGATTCATATGATTGATTGTAGCGTAAAGATCTAACCAAGTTTGTAGCAATGCTAACACTAAGAATATATATATGTTTAATTGATTACCTTTTGTATAGCAGATAGGCTATTAGTGGCCTCACAAGTACCCTTCTTGAATGATCCGCATGTGCCTTGTGGGTCTCCAAAGCTAGCAAATTGGATTTCAGAAATTGTGTGTCCCGTTTGACATGACATTTCTAACAAGTTACCTTCATATGCACTCCCACATAAAGTTCCAATCGTGACTGTCTGGAAAGACACTGGTGAAGGAGTTCCGCCTATCTCCTCAAACAAAATCAATGTGTTTTCATCTTTATTGAGGAATGATCTTGGGATGTGGTACCTGAGACAAATAATAAATATGAAATTACTATCTATTAATTGGGATTTCTGTTTTGCTATTTCATTGGCAAAGCTAGAGTTTGTTGAAGTTATTTTATATACCATCTTTGAGTAGGATGAGCACAATTTGACATGCAATTGCCTGTGTGATATCGTCCTCGATAATCACATGTTTGGCTACATCCTGTCTTATCGGCAATGTATGCAGGCCAAAAACGCCCAATGCTTTGTCCATTCACCCATGCCTGCCCTTTACCCATGCCTTTCAAGTCCACCACCACAGGGTCTGTGCCCGAAGGTGCCTTGAATTCGGTCTGAACACAACACAATACATAAAACTTACAAATTAATGTGCCACCAATCACCAAAAAACAATTCAAACATTCATTTCCTATTCAGATGCCCTCTTATCTTAAGCCAATGAGACGGAGTAATAACCTTGTACCACATCATAGGTACACGCTTTGGAAGTCTATTATTTAGAGTCCAATTGCTGCCAGATGGTGAGTGCACATCATAGAGTCTTCGGTCCTCACCATTCAACCCAACCTTTATTGAAAGAAAAAAAATGTCAAATAGTGGTGACTAATCATACAAATTAGTACAAAGCCATGCAGCCCAAAAACCATTAATTCTCTACAAAAATGTACCTTGTAAGACCATTGATTTGATGATAAATCTTTTACAACATTTCCCTTTCCAATCAATTGAACTGGGCCTCCAGCGATCCCAGTTGACGTCAAATCAAAAAATGAACCATAATTCTGCCCATATAAATGTGTTAAAACTTGCCTATGTACATATTTATGTTTTAGCTGTTCATGTCAAAGGTATAATGTGTGAGCTATATGATTCTTTTATGTTAGTCTACGAATAGAATAGATCAATGAGGAAACTATGTAAATTTATAAACTCAATATCATTTAAAGGAAAGTTGCCTCATTATCTTCATCATATTATGTCAACAACTAAGTTAAAAACTTGCCTGCAGACCAACTGTGGCACTGAGGAGACTTATAATATTAGTCCCAGATTTCAGGGTGACAGGTTGCTCAAATACGAAACGATTATTGCCTCTAGCTTCCCATTGTGAACCTGACATCAAAATTAAGAATAAAAGATTAAATAAGTATTAATTAAGCAGCAAAAATGTGCATGAACTATCTATCATACAAATTGAAATGCATTTTAATTACCAAATTGGAAGTACCTATCAGCTGTTGATTAACATAGGCATGAAGCACATGGCCTGTTGTGTTCACATGCAATTTTGCATCGGTCCATTGCGACACATTATCAATGTCAACACTGTGTCATAAAGATTTAGGAAGTCATTTTTTTTTTCTTTGTGTTCATATAAATTTTTTTTTAAAGTTTCAATCTTTTTTAGGTATAGCTGTATTTTTTTTTACTTGCCAATGATCTTTAGGTCTAGCATATACCATTTTTTGATGTTTCAAAGCAGTTACAATCCGAATTAAAATCTTACCTAGTCATGTACCACAAGTAATCACTCACATCAACAGTAGCTGCCTTTTGTTCAAGAAGCTTTGTGTCAGTAAAGCTTCCCTTTCCTGAGAGGGTGTCGTTCATGGATTCTGATACCCAACTCCAAGAGAGTTTTGTAGAATTCTCAGCCCCATCTGATTTCTTTTCCATCAAAGAGGTCTGCGTGTTAACCTGTACATAATAACATACATAATTAGTATGGTTACGTACTTGAAAGACTTGTGGTACAAATAGAATTCACTAGACAAAAAGCTAGTCAATCCCTTTCACCTTTGCAGTGTTGTAAATTTCCTTGTTGCAACCATCAAGAATGCTAACGGACCAAGCAGGGACAAAATACTTGCCATCTTTTTGCAAATCAACATTAGCATCTTCCAGGTTCACATTGCTTAGGAAACAAAATTTGTGCCCGGTAGAATTGCTAACGTACGTAGTTAGCTGATAACAAAATTAATGTATCAATGTTACTCCTTTTACTTGGGATATAAAAAGATTAGTGAAACGAGTTTCAGTTCAATTCGGTCACCTACATCAGTTCCATTACCAATCTGCTTGGTTGATGATGAGCTATTTGTGAGAACCTTCTCTCCCAATTTAATAGCTGCATGAAGTTGCTTAAGATGTCCCCACTTGGGCTGATTTAAATTCCCTGAAATTTTTTTAAATGAACATGAACAATCGATTGTGCAGACATCTTGATAATTGATTTCAAATCACTATTAATATTCATTTAGTTTAGGAGTTAAAAGTGTCTCAAAGATTGACCTTGATGCAAATTAAAAATGTTGTTATACATATTTAGTGCTGGTACGTATAAGAAAATTTATCTTCGTTTGTTTATTTGAAATAAAAAATAAGATGGAAAAAAGTACAATTGTATCTAGAAAAATTCCACTATTCTGTACAGAAAAATTTTATTTTATTTGGTTCTTTGATTACCAAATTCATCAAGTGGTGCATGATATTCATATGATGTTACAATGAATGGCCCTCCTGATGTGCGTCCAAAGTTGGTGCCTCCATGATACTGAAGTGAAGGAAGTAAAAGAATGTGTCAATAAATTGAGCTTCAAACTGCCCATTATAGAATCTCAACTGCAAGATACAAAGGCGCAAGAGTTTTGAGTTTGGATTAACAAAGTAATCAACCATGTAATAATTTTGAAAGACCCCTCCAGCTTGGAAAAAGCGTGCTACAGCAAATGCCACGTCTTCAGCGGCTCGATAGGGATCCTTGCCACCCCATGTCTTGTACCTTAAAGGAATTTACATACTAATTGAGCTCTGGTAGTACATCCGAAAAATAAATAAATAAAAAATAAAATAAAAAAGCTTACGAAAGAAGTGTAAAGCAAGAAGATTTACCATCCAGTCCAGTTTTCTGTCCACATTTTGGGACTTTTTGGATTGTTTGGCTTAAAGTCATCGCAGTAGAACCCATTGCATGTGTTTATCTGTAAGAGGGAAGAGGAAAATTTTGTTTTTTTTTTTTTTTTAATGAAATAAGTTACATCAACCTTTTCAACAGTTTTTCTAAGTTTGATGCTATATACTACTAGTTATGTTTCAATGAAGATAGAAAAATGAAATACCATGGATTGCGGAGCATCACTCTGCTGGCACATAATCCAAGGGACACCTATGTTGAGGGATAGAGCCATATTTGCACACCATTGAATGTATGATTTCCCTGCTTCTCCATAAGGTTTCATAATATTTCCATATTCGTTCTCAATCTGTGATGTTTGAAATTGAATTCAAATTCAGGAAAAAGGTTTATGCTAATTAGTATCAATGTTCTCCATTGGAATAGGAGAAATGAAGAATAATCTCGTTGCTATAATTAGGTGATATTACAAATTTTATTACGTAAGTCACCAATCACAAAAATGTAACTGCATGAGTTTGTAAACTTGTCTAAAATTGATGGTAGATTTAGCATTTTTCTTAGATGAAACCTGTGCAAGTATTATGGGACCTCCTTGTGGTGCAAACATCTTTGCTTCTTTGCACAAGTCCACTATCTTGGTAGTGAAAGTTTGCATTTCATCCTGCATGTTAAAAAAACATAGAATTTTAGATTCTTGCTACCAAAATTCAATATTATTATTTCCATGGAACCAAGTAAGAACAAACATAAAGTCTTAACCTTGTAAATTTGATTGTCTGTCCTCAGTTGAATACCCGGCAAATTATGTAGCCACACTGGGAAACCTCTGGTGAGCAAAAATTAAAGATGTGTATTTAAGTGACACTCTTTATTAGGTACTTAGTAAAGTTAGAAAATTTACAAGACGCACAAAAGGTTTACCCATAATTCCGTTCAGCACAAACATAGGGACCAATTCGCAGAAAGGCATATAGTCCAGCTTCTTGAACCAGCTTGAAAAACTTTATGAAGTCTAGTTTTCCCGAGAAATCGTACTAGGACATAGCAAAAAACGAATATCAGAACAAATGGTTGGGCTTGAAAGTTTATTTCCTTGAGATTAAATTGGTGTTTAAAAGCTAAAACTTAAAACCAATGCGAACCTTTCGACGCTGGGGCTCATGCTGGTCCCAGAACACATATGTTTCAATTGCATCAAGTCCACCTTCTTTTGCCTTTTGAATCAAATCCGGCCACATCTGTAACCAGCATGGAGATTGTATACATTATGTTGTACAAAGTATATGGAAACATCTTTCCCACACCACCCATTGGCAGAGCAAGCTTAAGTTACTTTCCGTAGCTACATAGTTTATAGGTGTAAGTGTAACAAATAAAATCCTATACTTTTGAAACTATAAGGTTAAATTTGATACATCAATTTCAATTGCATCGAGTTTACCTTCTATCAAACTACTTGAGCAAAAAGTCTAAAAACACACACTTTTGCACATACTTTGTCATAATTAGTACACATGTCAAGTAATGATTAGATTGACTTTTACAAGTAACAATAGTGATCTCCACGTGTAAGTGATGTAATACAAACACATATGACAAATGTGTAAGTTCTGTTAAAGTGTGTTAGCAAAATGTACGCTCATATAAAAACCGATATCTAAGTCGAGTTCTTAAAGAAAACAAGAACAGTAATTCATTTGGGTTTTCCAAGACAATGTCATTCTAGAATTTACTCCAAAAATAATAGAGAAATTTAGGATACCTCTGGGGTGCTGCGTGTATAATGAATTGAACCAGAAAAAATAACTCGCCTTTCACCATTGATAATAATGGCACTTGAATCATAGGAAACACTTGTGCCTGCTGCTAATACTGAAAGACATGAGCATAGCAAGGCTAAAATAGGTAGAAGTTTATTGTTAATCCAAATGCAATGCATTTTGATCCCTGACTATAACTAAACCAAAAATACGTAGCTGAGACCAGATATTTATATCACAAGCAAATGTTTATATTTGGAGAAATTATTAGGTCTATCAAGAAGGTTGCTAAAGTAGTCCTCTTGGTACTTCTAATCAATAAAACAGTGCTATTTATACAAATATGACATTACTTAGTGATTTTTATTTTTAACTCTTGTACTGATTAAGAATCTAACTCACACATTTGTATAAATGGCATTAATTCACTGATTAGGAGGACCACTTCAACGACCCTCTTGGTGGACCTAATAATTTCTCCTATATTAGAACAAGTGTAGGTGAAAGTGGATTGAAGTAGGTGAAAGAGGATTGAACACAATTCAAGGATACCCAGTGACTCGTTCAGAGGTTTTAAATTTCAATTCAACCAAGCAAAATTGTGTAGTTCTTGCGTAATAGACTCCACCCATATGGTTAAAAATTGCAATGGACCGTGGTCAAGGACTAAATTTATGTTGCCTTGCTTCCATGAATCACAGCTTTAGAATTACAAGAATTGTCTCCCACTTGTAATATTGTATTGATTTAAAAAAATAAATAAATAAATAAATAAACTTTTTTTGGTTAAAGAATGAGGCCAACATCTTTGAGAAATTTATAACTCCACTTATATGTTTTATATTAGACGTGAATATTGATAAATCAACTATTGGATTTCATTTTCTTCTTATATCCTTCATGCTAGTAAAATTTCCAAAAAATCAAAAATTAATAATTATATCATCAATCAAATGTTTAAATTTCAAGTTTTTATTATCTAAAATTATGCATAAAAAATAAGTTTATAGATTGAATAGTAAATAACATCCAATTGACACAAAATTCAACATACGCGTTAAAAACATAAAAAATATACAATCTAATGGTTAGATTTTCAAAATATATAACCATATTAATGTTTTAAGTGAGAGTTATAGTCACTAGTTACAACCAAGTTTTTTTTTTTTTTTTTGTTTTTTTTTTTGGGGGGAAGAGTTACAACCAACTGAACCAAGTTTATACAAACTTTTTCCATTATCAAATTTGAGCGGTATTAATTTCACAATTTTTATCCACAAATTTAGCATCATAATCTTCCTTAGCAAAATCTTTGACAACATATATATCCAGAGAAATACAACAGTGATTAGAAGTCTTTTTTATTATTCCAAACATACCCTAAAGTTATTTGTAAAATATGTGGCTAAATAGTTATGGAATTTCATACTTTGAGAAACTTTGCCATTAGATCAAATCTAAAATACACAGTGCCATTAGATAAAAACAAATACACTACGTTATAGAAGGTTTTTATACTATAGGGTGACACCTTTACACGTTTTGATTCAGAGGCAAGCAAGAGGGCTTCTATTGGCCCTGGCCCATAAGATTGAATAAGAGTTTTTTTTTTTTTTTTTTTTGGAGAAACGATTGAATAAGAGTTATGAGTGTGGTTAATTTTGAAAAAAGAAAAGGGTAAATTTAATGGTCTTTTTGACTCTTGCATCTCAAAATAGATTTTTTAACTGTCCAATAATGATTAAAAAAAGTTAAATTACAAATTACACCGTTTAACTTTAACATGTTTTCATTTTCGTCCCTATAGAATTTTATTTTTTCATTTCAATGTAATCCTTGTTGATACCTCATTTTATACCAACTTATAATTTAGGTTCCTATATTTAAAGTAGACATTCTATTTTGTACTGGTCTATATCAGAGTTTTGTGATCCTATCTACGAAAAACCCCCAATTTTTACCATAATAATTTCAGCCCAACTGTTCAGTTCCTAAGATTCAAGCCCATTTCAAGCCCAATCCCTGATTTCCTAAACCTGCTAAAGGTAATAGGAAGCTGCTGTGCTACTGTAATTTTTTTAAGGGAAATAAAGTATTAAACCAATTGATAGAAAATTATTTACCCTGTTGAAAACTCCAATACCCTTTTGTAGAAGAATAATTTCGTGAAGACCTCTATTAGTTTGATCATATTTAATAATGATTATATTTTACTTGGGGTCACTGACTCTTTGTGTTACATTTGTCTGATAAATTGTAAAATAAATTACTGCAACTGCATCAGAAAAATTCTTGTTTTAAGATAAATCAAGCGATATAGGTAATTTCCATATTGCAGAGGAAAAAAAAATCCCACAAGAAATATAACACATAAAAACGATTTCAATTACTAATTTGTTTAACAAAGTAAACAGTACTAAATGAGGAAATTGAACTCCCTAACCATAACACCCTAACCCTAACTACCAAACAAAACCACATAATTTATGACCCAACACCCTTTTTTTTTTCTGAGAAACCCAAGACCTAAAATTAAAAACATAAATAAAAAATTTAGCACACAGCCTCCACAGCTAGTCTTTTGGGGACTCCACCACAATCTACTGCTCCAAATGTCTCTTCAGAAACCTCAATTGTGCAAGTGTTCTTACCAACACATGCCTACAAAATTAAAACAGAAATTTGGTTAATATTATATAATCTTCACATGAAAATGAATATATATATATATATATTTATATATATATACGTATATACATATATATAAGTAAAAGATAATAAAAATAAACATCTAAAAAATTTACATACATTTTGAAGGATAGACAATGCATCTTTTGTTGATTCACAGCTGCCTTTCTGAAATGATCCACAAGTACCTTGTGGAGTACCAAAACTAGCAAATTTAATTGATGAAATTGGACGTTCATTGCATGACAATTCCAATGTATTATTACTCTCATATGCATTGCCACACACACTTCCAATTGTGATTGTTTGAAAATTGACTAATGATGGGTTACCACCAAATTCCTCAAACAATACCAATGTATTTTCATCATCTTTAATTAATGATCGTGGAACATGATACCTATATCAAAAAAAAAAATTTACATGTTAAAATTTAGAAAAATAAAATCAATTTTCAAAATCTCAAAATATAAAAATTATATATAAAAAAAAAATACTCTCACCATCTTTGTGTAGCTTGGCCACAATTGGTTAAACATTTTGAGCTACCATATGTACCACGATAATCACAAACTTCAACATCACAACCATCCTCATCGGCAATATAGGTTGGCCAATATCGCCCAATATTAAAGCCATTAACCCAAGCAAAACCTTTACCCATTCCTTGTAAATCTAAAACTATTGGATCTGTGCCCAAAGGAGCTTTAAATGTGGCCTGAAAAAAAATATATATGAGTAAATAACTTGAATAATACAACAATAAAACAAGTACTGTAAATACTAGTAATTTTTTTTTTATAAATTGTACAATTACCTTATACCAAGTGAAATTCCTATTGATAGGAAATTGTTGGGCTTGCCATTTCCAAGCTTGGTATGAATCCAAATCATAAAACTTATCTTCCAACCCATTCAATCCAACCTTGTAAGTCCATTTATATGAAGATAAATCTTTAATAATTGTCTCATCTCCTTTTTGTACTACCAATTGAACAGGTCCAGGAAGGCCAGTTTGTATCATATCAAACATTGGCCCATAATTCTGTTTACATTAAAATTATTTAATTAACAAAGAGGCACCAAAAATCAAACCTTAATCCATATAAAAAATTTTATAAAATAAAAAATCAAACTTACTGCTAAACCGACTGTAACACTAAGCAACGCAATTTGATTTCTTCCTGGATTTAGTTGCACCTTTTGCTCAAATACAGAATTAGAAACTCCATACTTGGCCCATTCAGATCCTAATTTCAACAAAATTAAAATAAATAACGATTTAAACTCACAATTAAAACTTGAAATATTAAAAATAGTTAAGAATTTAATCTCTTATTACCAATATATTTTCCATTGACATATGCATGAATGATTTGTCCGCTGCCATTTACTTTGAGGGACATATCTTGACTCCAAATTGGATCATCTTCTCTAATATCCACACTATTAATTAAAAAAAAAAAAACTAATTAATAAAAAAATTGATTAATAAATCAAAAAAATAAATAAATAAAATAAAAGCTAAGTCGTTTACCTTGTAATGTACCACAGATAATCACTAGTGTCATTGGTAGCAGCTTTTTGATCAATGAGTTGGTGTGCAGAAACATATCGTTTTCTTTGAAATATAGTATCCTTAAGAATCTCAGCCCTCCACGACCAACTAAGAGTTGCACCTTCATTCTCAGCTTTGTTTGCTGTCTTTACCATCACTGAAGTTTGAGTATTCACCTATAATATAATTATTATTCTATGTTAGTTAATCACAAATATTATTCTTTTACTATATCATAAACACTTTATAATAAATAAATAAAAGACAGGTATAGTATATATTTTATATAAATTACCTTTGCTGTATTGTATACTTCATTTTTACAATCTGGAAGGATGGTAACAGACCAAGCTGGAACCATATATTGATTCCCTTGAAAATTGATTGTAGCATCGTTGGTGCTGTTTGCATTCCCCAAAAAGCAACTTGAAGATTCATTGGTTGCATATATAGTGGCCTAATTCAGATATATAATATGTCAAATTTTTATACAAAAATACATATTTTTATAAAGCACTTGTTAGGCATGACCCATTTTTATATTGAATAAATAAAATGGTGCGTGTGTCTTACCGAAACAGAATTGTTGAAGTCAATGGTAGAAACATTCCCATGAGTAAGAGTCATCTCCATTGACTTCAAAACTGCATGCAATTGTTTCAAGTGCCCCCATTTTGGTTGATTTAAATTTCCTGTGATTTTGATAAATTAAAACTATATATGTATAAAAATTGAAATCTTAATGTAAAATAAAATATATATAGTTACCATATTCATCAAGAGGAGCATCATAATCATATGAAGTGGTAATGTAGGGACCACCAGCTGTGCGACCAAAATTAGTGCCACCATGGTACTAAATAAAAACAACAATCATTTTCATCAGTTGCTATATAAACTAAGATAGTTCATTAATTTGTAATAAATAAATGAACATATTCATTCGAAATTTCAAACTCAATAATTAATAATAAGTACTAACCATATAATAATTTTGAAGTGTGCCTCCATTTTGGAAAAACCTTGCTACAGCAAAAGCAACATCCTCAGCGGTTCTGTGTGGATCTTTGTCACCCCAACTCTTAAACCTATAATTAATTCATAAGAAAATTTTAACAATATATTTTAATTAATTACATTAATACATGAAAATAATAATTATTATTCAACTAAATACAAAGTATAATACTCACCAGCCAGTCCAATTCTCAGTCCAGATTTTGGGACTATTAGGATTATTTGGAGTGAATGAATCACAGTAGAATCCATTGCATGTATTGATCTAATAAATGACAAAGTTAATTAGTAAATTCTAAAACTACTATATAGTTATTTATAAAATATATAAAAAAAAATACAATAAATACTACCATAGGTTGTGGAGCATCGCTTTGTTGACACATGACCCATGGAACTCCTATTTGAAGTGATTCAGCCATATTTGCACACCAATCAATGTATGCTTTTCCAGCATCCCCATAAGATGTCATTACATTTCCATATTCATTCTCAATCTAAATAAAAATAAAAATAAAAACAAATATTAGTATAACAAATAATTAGATCACCGGAAGAGAAACCATAAAGATCGATGTATGGTAAATATTCATGTCTCATGGAGAGAAAAACTAAAATAACTAAATTCAGATATATACCTGAGCAAGAATAATTGGACCTCCTTGTGATGCAAAAAGCTTCTCGTTTTTTACCATATTAACTATCATGGTTGTAAAATTTTGCATCTCATTCTATTTATTAAAAAAAAAAAAAAACCATATATATTAGAAAGTACACACAAAATTAATCATAACAATAATCCAATGAGAATTATAGAAGTTACCATAAATACACTATTTGCAGTCCGAAGCTCAATACCAGGCATGTTATGCAACCAAACAGGTAACCCTCTAGGAAATTATTAAATCCATATTAGAAAATTTTAATTATCACAAGAATAATAAAAGATGTTATGACGTTAAAAAAAGAAAATTAAAATATACCCATAGTTCCATTCGCCACAAATATAAGGGCCAATACGAAGAAAAACATAGAGTCCTTCATCTTGAATGGTTTTGAGAAACCTTATGAAATCAAGATTATCAGAAAAATCATACTCGCGACGAGATGGCTCATGGGCATTCCAAAACACATAAGTCTCAATCATATCTAGTCCACCTTCTTTTGCTTTCTTTATTAGGTCGGGCCACATCTAAAAAGTCACAAATAAAGTACATGTTAGAATCATAATCGGTAAAATTTTACTAATAAGTAGTTACAAAAACCCTACTTTCAAAAGGAGCAATCAATGAATGTGTCATTCCTAACTAGAGGAGTAAATCCTGACGCTAATTAACATACATAGATGAATATGGCTTAATCACTTATGCATCACCATCTAGTTAAGGTACACATCTTTTCTTTTCTTTTCTTTTTAATGAATATATATCATGGTAGGGTTTGAACTATGACCCACTACGAGTAAACTATGACCTATATATGAGAAAATAATCAACTTAACGCACAACATGTGGTAATTCGTTAAAATTTTTCATAAAACAACCCAAAACTAAAAATTCACAAGGATATTACTAATGTTATTCATATCATATATATATTAGCAATTCATGATAGTAAACAAAATAAAATAAAATAAAATAGTACCCCAGGAGTGCTTCGAGGGTAATGAATTGAGCCAGAAATCAAAACCCTACGTGCGCCGTCAATGGTGATTGCTCTTCCATCATGAGAAACCTCATAGGCAGAAGTGCAAAGAGCGAGGAGGAAAAAACAAAAGCAGATAGCAGAGAAAATTTTTTGTGAAGCAGCCATGTTGCTGTGAACGATTGATTACTATGATTGATTCATGAATCACCTATTATATTTATAGTGGGAGGAAAATCTTAACAGAAGAATCCTAGTGTAACTGATCTATTGTTATTATCCAATATCCATAATATTATCCAGCTAAGATATGATAAATAAATTTCCCCCTAAATCTCGTTTCAATCACGTACGGTAACAAATTTTATAAGTTGATAAAAAAAATCTTAATTTGTTTCAATCCAAATTCTTCATCTAATCGTACTCTAACGTTTTCTCATATTGTCACCTAATTAATTGTCATGCATATATTTTAGGTTTTTTTGTTCACTATACCTTTTAGTTGATAGAGAGTTTAACTTAAACCCAAGCCTTCCACAACTCTCATATTGTACGAAAGTTATTTTTTTATTTAATTAAAAAAAAAAAAAAAAGGAAGTTTAGGATGGTTACAAAGTTATCCCATAAAAGCTTTCTCAAAACAAAATAAAAAAGCTTATCCCATAAAAAAAACTATAAATATACGTGAAGTGGGAAAAAATATTGATATCATCAACAATTAAGCTTTTGTAGTATTTTTAACAAAAAGAACTTCTTTATATAAATCTTCTCAAAAAAAAAAAAAAAATTCTTTAAATAAAATAAAGATAAGTTGTTTTGTTATTATCAACTTCTTTAAATAAAGTAACAATAAGTAGTTGTTTATATCAAATTCTTCTTCATTTTTTTTGGATAAATATATAACAAACTAAGCTGCGAACATTAGTTTTAGATAAAGTAATAATAAGTATCAAAATTTTTACCTTTTATGTTTTTTTTTTTAATTTTTTATTATTGTTATTATTTTTTTAAATATGTATCCTACTTGGTTTGTGCAATACAAACCAGCCAAAATTACGTTTTGTTCGATCAATCTCATATTGCTCTCTCCTTTAGAATCGTTCTCAAATTGCTTTATTTTTTTTTTTTTTTAATGTTCTCAAATTTCTCATAATATTAAGCCCTATGTATATCACTATATCCTACTTGAATTTGATCACAACTGAAATACTAATTCCCGTCAAATACCACTTCCAAAACTAATTAGATAAAGCGTGAATACAAAAAATTCTAATTAAAATGAATTACAATGACCAGCAAAACTAATTTGATAAAGCCTAAGACAACTAAACAAAAAGGAGAATATGCATAAAAAAGGAGAAGATAATTTTATTATAATTGAAACACTATCTACATCAAATAGATCTTCTAGGTATTAATGTTTTAGCTATTATATTGATTTCTATTTCAAACGAAGTCTCTCTCTCGGTATGAAAAAAAAAACTTTCTCACTCCCTCTCCAAGAAGCAATTTGACATGGAAGAGATCACCACCACTATAGGCAAGTATATTTTTACACTTTACATGCACTTGATTTGTCTTTCAAATATGCATACGGTTAATTTGGTCGTATAATTTATAATAATTTACAAGATTAAAATGAAAATCTATTATGAATTTATAACTATCAAGAACTGTTGATTCAGCCAACAAAAAACAAAGAAACACTATTCTTGCAAACAAATCATATAAGCAATGAACAATTGAAGGTAACCAATATAGTCACACATTTATTTTGCATAATAAATTTGTATCAATCTGCTTCAATTGTATACATTTATTTTATAATAAATTTGTTTCCAAGTAAAATTAATCTTCTTGATGAATACTTCAATAAACCAGGATGCTAATGCTGTTGCATGAAATACCTAGCGAAAACCCCGAAGACATACCTAATATCAAGACTAGAGTTTTCAAAATAAAATTGGATCAATTGTTAAAAGTAGGCCTACAATGTCAATAGTTTGGGAGAGTTATTGTAGCCTTGCAGATATGATGAAAAACTATATATTATCATATAAAAAGCCTTCAAATTTCAAAATGACAATTTTTGCATGATTACATGTTAATTATAATAATTATATATTAAAAATATTATCACAATTAATATTTTTATTTACAAATAATTAAAATATATTGTTTGTTTTATGTAGTTTTGCACACTATTGAATTTCTAAAAAGAGGATTACCCCATGCATGTATTTTGATTTGGCTTCACATATGAAGCAGTAGCTCAATTCATGATGCATGCATGCATCATGTGGCGTAGCAATTATAAACTCATTATTCATTTCTTTATAATAATTATTTGTTTTTTTATTTTTTTTCAAGTAAAAGATAGATATTATAAGATTATGATAAAACCGTGCAACACAAGAGCCTTTAACTAGTGTGTGTATATATATATTATTAAAAAAAAATGGATTGTTCTTCATTATTGAATTGAGGGTTTTCATATACTCTTTTATTTTAATTGTTTATTGGATTTTTTTAGTTATTGAATTTAGAGAATGTTATGGTGATTGGTTAAGGATTAAAGCAATATTTAGTGACAAATATATAGAATTAAGAATGCAGAGATATTACACTAGATGAAAATTTTGAAATGTATGCAATAATAATTCATTTAACTAATTGTTTCTCAATACAATTATATGTTTCATGTATTTATGATAATAATTTTACCACGCACAAGACTTTAACTAATTGTACAATTGAAATATAAATAAATAAATATATATATATATATATATTCTTTTAACCAAATAATGGCCTCTTATTCTCTTTGGTAATACTAGCAAGAGTTAGAACGTCATGAATGCATCATAAAGGAAGAAACAAAAGATAACTAACAAAATGTGAAACAATTCCAAATTATTTGCACGTAAATCCATTTATATGTATGCTATAAACAAGTTGATCAACTTAAACTCATCACCAAATAGGATTGTATGTTCAAACTTTGTTTATTTACATGTTGAGCAAGCGCAAGCTTGTTTATGATTACTTGATTAACTTATTATTTTCCTATATATAGTAAACCCATGACTTAAAAAATGTTTTACTCCTTCACAAATATATGAGGTTTGACTACATATAGATTGTTTATGTTATGAATAAACTACAAATAATAATTTTATATCATATGAACTAATTAATAATCTTATAAAACTCAATTTGAAGTCTATAAACGTATTTTTAAACGAGTATACATATAATATATAATATTATATATATATTTAATTCGAGCCCTCATGTTCATGAACATATCAATATGTTTGAGTTTGACTCATTTAATAATCGAGCCTAAAGTTGGGCTTGAATTTGACTTGTTTACTAAATAAACAAACATAAATAAGCTTTTTCTCGAGCGAACTCAAGCTAGGGAAGGAGCCTAAGTCAACCCCCTTCTTTCTTTTTTTCTTAAAAAAAAAAAAAAAAAAAAAAAAAAGTACAAAGAGATTAGACTCTCAAATGACCTGTTTTGATTAAGACTGAAAATCCATCTAAAATGGAACCTAGTTTAAGCTATCAAACAAATTAGAACGGAAAATTAAGAAAAATAACTAGTAGGGATATAAGTGGAGTCTTGGTTCATTTACAGCCATATATATATGTTAATTAAAGATGACAATTTATCTGCAACTCTAGACTTGCAAAATTTGAAAGAAAAAACATTTATAATTAACATATGAATAAAAAATTAAACTTTAGAATGATATTTTCGTATCAAATGGCCCTGACTTACTTAACTCAATCTTCAACGAGGTTACGAGGTGGTTGCTTTTTGTAGGATCTTCTTATTCATTATTAAGAATTCAAATGCAGCATCAAACAATTAACTTAAGCATCTCGGATTGTTGGGGAAAATTTTATATGTTGCAATGTAAAACAAAACACCACATAAAGAAATGTTATCATTGATCTCGGTAGATTTGATTGATTATAATAATCTGTCACTATCTAAGTTTGGAAATAGTTTAGAAGACCTGATGAAAGCCACACCTGTGACCTGGACAACGTATCTCTAGTCAAATGAAAGCTTTATTTTACCTACTATTTTGCGAAACCAAAAAATAATATTTTTTTAATAAAATTAAACCTATTTTTAATAAAATTAAACCTATTTAATAGAGTGAAATTCAATTTATAATTTGTTTGTTCCAAAAATCTTACTTGCAATGAACTTTTTTCCCCATGAATTTAAGTTGTATGAGACTTTGAATAATTTTTTTTAATGAATAAATAATGATAGATTTGGATTCTTAGTAGTATAATTTTTTTTGAGAAGGTAGTAGTATAACTGTATAAGTTGATTGGTACCCTTCTCTTCATTGACCACGGAGACTCCATAATTTTACTTAAAATTATCCTCTTAATAGGGCTACAATTTTTATTACATTAGTCTTATAAACTGACGTATCTCCAATTAGAAATAGACTATTCAAAATTCAGTTATGAGTGGTTGAAATCCACCAATTACATTCATTACCATATCAGTTTGTAAGTTTTATATAGTAAAACTTGTAATACATTTAGTGGTGATACTCTCATCTTATAGCAGTATTGACATTATACCAATATTAACATTCAAAATTTTAGCAATAGTGGAATTGGTCAAAAGCTAAGTTGATCGAGAACATGGTTATTAGTATCCCAATTTGGATCTTAAGATGCTAAAATCTTACATCCTTAAAAGGTCCTAAATCTTATTAGGATCTTTACTGAGAGGAAATCCATATGAAATGTTGATCCTATAGTGATACTAAAGATCCTATGCTATGAAGGAAAATTCAATTATTTTTTTCTTTTTTTGGGCCTTCAAATGGAGCCTAAAGGTTGAACTTAAAATATATATATATATTTATATATATATATATAAGATATATATAAAAAGATTAGCTTAGCGGCCCTAACTCAAATTGATTAAAAAAACATTAAAACAATGCAAAAAAAAAAATCATATGTCTCATGTCACCTTAAGGGCTTAACCTAATCAACAAAATCACAAAAGACAAAAGAGAAGAGAAGAGAAGATAAGAGACTAGAGTGTAGTGAGCAAGTGTGAGCACGATGGTGCCACTTTGAGAGAAACCATTGACACCGACGATGGTTTTTTTTTTTTTTTTTTTTTTTTTTTGTAATTCTGATGTTGATTAGTTACTTAGTTGTCTAACACAGACACTCACTGATTATATTTTCTTAGCAAATACTCAATGATTATAGTTTCCCAATGTTAGAAAGATTATTTGATAAATCTTACTATCTTGGTAACTGTTTAATAAATAATAACAAAATATATATATATATATATATATATATATATAACATATATATAAAAAGATTAGCTTAGCGGCCCTAGCTCAAATTGATTAAAAAAAACATTAAAACAATGCAAAAAAAAAAATCATATGTCTCATGTCACCTTAAGGGCTTAACCTAATCAACAAGGTCACAAAAGACAAAAGAGAAGAGAAGAGAAGATAAGAGACTAGAGTGTAGTGAGCGAGTGTGAGCACGATGGCGCCACTTTGAGAGAAACCATTGACACCGACGATGGTTTTTTTTTTTTTTTTCGTAATTCTGATGTTGATTAGTTAATTAATTGTCTAACACAGACACTCACTGATTATAGTTTCTCAACAAACACTCACTGATTATAGTTTCCCCATGTTAGAAAGATTATTTGATCTTACTATCTTGGTAATTGTTTAATGGAATTGTTAGTTGTTTTGTGTTGTTTATGTGAGACATTATGTATATTTGTGGTGTTAGAATTTAGAACTTGGTATTTGTGAGTTGTAACTTTTGAACTTTGTTTATGCATTTGTAATTTGATACTTTTTCCTTTTATTAGTAATTTGTGTCAAAAATTTACTTTTTTTTCAATGTTTCTTTAATATATATTATGAATTATAATTTTATGTTTTTTTTTTTTAAATCAGAAAGTAGCATCTTACGATATTTCTCATGCCGATTCCCAAACCATCTCATCTATCCCGTGTAGGATCTTGAACCTGATAACTTTGATTGAGAATGAAATCTAATCTTACTTAAATTAGATAAAATGTTCGGATGAAAATAATTAGAATTAAACTTGAATACTTAAAAAATTATATTGATTAAAAAACTACCCTAAAACCTTGATTGCTTAAAGAACAAGCAGTTTATTTAATCATCCACCAATTATTGTCATAATTTATTGATGACATTGACGAATATAAACTAATTCAGAGGCTGATTAGGTGTCTTATATTATCCCCCATAAATATATATATATATGTGTGTGTGTGTGTTTGTTTGTGTGTAAAATAATTTGTAAAAGATGTAAGAAAATTAATATAATAGTTATGGAATTTCATATTTTAAGAAACTCTGTCATTTCATCAAGTAAAAGTTATGTTAAATTTAGCTTCAATTTTTTCACCCAAAAAAAAAAAGCTTCAATTTTTATAGAGATAGTATTAGAATAATCCAAGGCTTGACAATAATAATGGTACATATAATAATAGTAGTATATGGTGACATCATTATCCCTTTATCTTAAATTACATTACACGTTTACATCTCTGAAAACCACAGAAATTTTTTATTGTGTTTTAGATAAATTTTGGCTGTGAAGGGATGGGGCTTAGGATTTATCTATCATCATACATATTTTAACTGGAGATTGAGTTAGACTTTCTGAATTTGCATATATTATGTAAAACATGGAGTTTGAGTTTGATTAAATATCTGACTAATAATAATTAAAAAAAAGGGTTTGATTTACCAAGATAATCATGTAACTCCAAATATATCGTCAAAAAAAAAAAAAAAAAAAGTAGAAGACCACCAAATATATCACTTTCAAGTTTCAGCTATTAATGAAAAATTAAGCAAAAGAAAAGAAGCCGATGTTCTTGAATCTTTACAGTAGAATATTTTTTTTTTAACCTTTTAAAAGTTAGCCAAAAAAAAAGATTTGATTCACTAAAAGATAATAAGTACCTCCAAATATATCGTCAAAAAAATACCACCAAATATATCACTTTCAGCCATTAATGAAAAATTAAGTGAAAGAACCCGATTGACTCTTGACACCTCAAAAGTTTTTTTTTTTTTTTTTTTGTCCTTACCTTATAAAAATATGTTGTAATTCAACTCGTTGACCACTCTTGGTGTTTTTTTTTTATATTTTTTATGAAAAGACTGAAAATTTTTTATTAAATTACTGAAAGAGAAGATACATTATGAATAAGAACTTGTTTTATAAAATAAGGATTTTCTTCAATCTAAGCACAAAAATCATCAATACCCTTGGCAAATTTTGCTAAAAAGGTGAGCTGGCCTATTTTTTTGGCGTCTTACATGGGAGAATCCAACGTGGCAAAAATCTGAGCAGGCTTTTTGCACACCTGTAATCACTGCATCCACTGATGGCGGATGCGAGGCCAAATCAAGTAAAGCATGACACACAACGAGGGAGTCACCTTCATGTGTCAGGTCTCGAATGCCTACATCCTTGGCAAATTGCAACCCCATCTCAAATGCCTTTGCTTCATCTTCATCCACTCCCAAAGGTGCATGAATCTTCTTGCTCAAAACTGCTATGGCCCTGCCTTTATCCTCTTGGTGTTTTGATTGAATGAAAATATTTACGGTTCAAATCCTCATTCTTTTATTAAATTATAAAAATATAATAAAATTTACCAAAATATAATAATAAATTAGAATTTCCATCCTCTAACTGACCTATCTTCATTTTTGTCCCTATAATCTTTTTTTTAATTGATATATATATTTTCGATATAGTCTTGGTAAACAACTGGCATTGCATAGAGGCATAAAAAATAAAATAAAATAAAATAAACCTCACATTGCAAAGGCTTACGACTTAGGTGCTTAACATGAATAATGAAATATGATATCATTTGCAAAACATAAAACTTTTGTTTTTTTTTTTTCTTTTTTTGAGAAACAACGTAAAGCTTTTGTTAGTAGTTACTTGTTACACCCAAAATAACCATAACTCAATAAAATTTAATTCAATGGACTAATTTTAAAAGAGGAGTGTGTATATGCATAAGACATGTATATGCCTAGTTGGCAGTGTACATAGGCGGAGATAGCGGTGTCATGGGGTGAATTGCGAGAAATTATTATTTATACCAGGAGGATTGCTGATGTGGTCCACCCTGACTAATGAGATGATGCCACTTATGAAAATGTATGTGTGAGCTTCCTAATCAGCACAAGGAATAAAAAATAAAAATTATCAGATGATGTCACATTTGCATATATAACAGCATTTTATTAGTTGGGAGTTCAGGGAGGACCACGTCAGCAGTCCTCCTAATAGACCTAATAATTTTTGGTGAATTGCACCCCTGATCCCACCAAAAATTACTTAAATAACTTGGTTTTTTAATTAATTTGCCCCCTTCCAGATCTTAAAATTTGAACTTTCCTATTATTTTCTCTAATTTTTATGAATTTTATTTAATTTTTTTATTTTATATAATAATTAATGGATTTTTTTTATGTCGTAAAAGTAAAATAAAAATACTTCCTATCTTATCAATGCCTCTTGAGTTAAAGGGTTCAAAACCTATAAAATGACAACAAGGGTTAGGGAAGAAAAAAAAAAGAATAATGGTGTAAGATTTTAATCCGGAGGAGGGGAAAAGAACACTATTATTATATTGAAAGTGATAAAAAAAAATAAAAAAAAGAAGCTCAAATCCTTAATGTAATAACTTATCACTCTCTAAGAAAATTTGTATATAAGTAATAAAATATTAGAATAATTATATAATAAACTCCTAAAATTAATATTGTTTTAAGGTTAAACAAATAAAAAAATAATATTATCAATAAATGACACTTCGATTCTATTCTATTTTGTATGAAATTGAATAGAAAAAAAAAGTATTATCTTTAAAGTTATAAGAAAATGATATACAAAATAGGTCAAATTTCTTAATTTAATAATTTATCATCTTCTTAGAAAATTTGTATATAAGTAATAAAATATAAGAATAATTACATAATAAAATCCTCAATTTAATATTATTTTAAAGTTTCAAGTGCATATATGTCCACAATATATATTTTTTAAATGTTACAATTTGATCATTTGTTTAGGTTTATATTAATTAATATATTAGAATTTACATGAGTTATACCTGAATCTAGCGATAAATTTTGAATTAAAAAAAATCACAAAATGGCGAAGTAATTTTCCAACTTAACCTCTACATTAGTGGAGAATGTATTTGGTATTAAATGATACCACTGACGTGGTATCATTCAAGGTTTTAAAAACCAGTCCAACCAGTTGAACCGGGAATTAGAGACCAGTCCAGTTTGAAAAAATGCTTAAAACTGATCAACAACTGAAAACCGAAGGCAAATCCAATTTTGTCCCAGTCTAGTTTTTAAAACCATGAAATCATTTGATACAAAATACTTTTTCACATTAATAGCGTGCTCCCAAGCCCGTAGCAAGGGTGTGCCCACACTAGCAACATGAAAGAAAGCCATTCATATGACAAATGTGTTGGTCACGTCTTGGAGGCACACAATCCTTTCTTGCGTCTCTGCTCAAATTTTGTTGTTAAACCTTATTAATTTCTAATAATAGAACTGCATTATTTTATACTACATTTTAATGGTGAGAAGATGATGAAATGAGTACATTGAATATATATTGTAAGGACCCATTTTTCAGCCCAAGCTCAAGATGTATGATCTTGGTCCAGTGAGCCCAGTACAATGAATTTGTAGAGAGTGGATTAAAGAACTAGGCCTTAATAAGTTGGATAACGGCTAGTACTGAATTAAATAACAATCAAACACAAATAAGAGATTTTGATATCAATGGACTTACAGTCCGAGGAGGTCTCACTTTTATAAATTGATCACAATCGGGTACAAGAATAATTTAGATTGCTACAATGTCCTCTCTATCTTTTTCTGATCCCTTCCTATTAGAGGGTCTCTTACATTATATATTTTTCTTTGGACCATCTTAATCCTACACTTGTTGATTATCTAAGCCCTTACTGAAGTACCTGTCCCATTAAACACCCTTTTGACTTTCTGTGAGTTGTGGTAGCCAAGGCAGCACTGTTCAGAGGTATTCTCTACATAAATGTGGCCAGAAAAGTAGTTGCACTGTATTTAATGCGGTGATAGCAGCTTTCCCTTAAATATTTTAGGGTTCCTTTCCTTCTCATGTGTTCATGATGTACGTCCCTATCATTGGAGCTTCTTGGACGGACACTCTGATTGGTAGAATACATATTTAAGCTCTATGTATAATATCAAAGGAGATATTCCTCCTTGGACCATCTTCCATTCATATCTTTTTTTATTAAGTCTTGAGTCTGAATCATTCATTATCATTCGTTCATTCTCGGCCTACTCATGCTCTCGGCCAAGCCCAAGGCCCAATATATAATTTGGGTCATTAATCCTACATACATATATACATACATACATATATATATATATATGACTCCAGTTAATCTATGCTCTTAGGGCACACATTAATCATTTATTTTAGAAAAAAAATTTATAGGAAATTGAAATAGTTGACAAAAAAGTTTATCACTTTATCATTTTTTCATAAAAAATTACCTAAAGTAATTTACTAATGTATACTCTAAGGACACACGTTAGTAAAACCTTATCAGAATGAAAAATTAAACCTATAATGGTAAAATAAATTTAAAATTTAAAATTTAAAACTAAAGGATGTTAAGCCAAAATAAATAATAAGACCCTCCAAAAAATTAATAATGGAAGGTGTCAATATCTTGAAGTTGAACCCTACACACAACCCCATCGTAAACGACACGGAGGTCATTGTCATTGGGTGAACTCGTCACTCGTCCAGCGTGGTAACTCAGTTCACGTGGTATTAATGGAGCCAACCAATCAGAGTTTGACACCTATGACTTCACACGGAAGTGGGCCCAGCACTGCTTGGTTATTATTGGAGCGTGGGCCCCCGGTTTTGAAGGCCAAGTTCTTAAAGCAACAATTCCGTGGGCTACCGCTTGTTTATAAACTCAAAATGACTCTAATGCCCCTGCTTCAACAGTTCTATGTCAATTATGTCCTTATTCACATTTCACATCACATTACTTCAATCTCTTCGTCTGTCCCCACTCCATAGGAATCACTGAAATTTAGAATACAATTTTAAGACCGTAGTTTTACTTTTTTTGGCTTCGTTCTTGGAAAGTTTTTATTAATAAAAGAGATGCTTTTGTCTGCATGCATTATTCACTATTGTTCTATGAAAATGATACTTTTGTATTATATGATATTGAGTTTGAATTAGAACACTACTTAATATTTTTCTTACTAACTTTAACGTAATTATCATGTGATGTGAATCATGTTCTTCGTGGTTGCAATTCTCCACTCCAAAAGAAAATCAAAGAATTAATCATGAAGAAGTGATTATTACTAATTATTATTAAATATTTTCTTACTAACTTTAACATAAATGTCATGTTATGTGAATTATGTTCTTCGTTGTTGCAATTCTCCACTCCAAAAGAAAATCAAAAAAATAATCATAGAGAAGTGACTATTACTAATTACTATTAAGGAAGGAAAAAAAGTACAAGGATAAGAATTACAACTTTGATTTTTTTTACTGGGTTTCAATTAATTCAATTTGTAAAAAATATTTATTGTCAAATAAGAAATTAAAAGTTCGATCCCTACCTATACAAAAAACTGGTCTTGACTAAAGCATATATTTACATAAGATTAAATTTAATTTATGGCCTCGACTAAAACATTCACAATGGTTTCAACACCCAAAGTACCCCAAAAAAAAAATGATCTACATCCAATAAGCTATATCTAATTTTTGTTAGCGTATAGTAGCAATTTATTATAGCACCAAGCTAAACATTAAAACCTATTTTTTATTCAATTCTCTCTCTTCTATGCATAAAAAATAATTAAAAAATAGAAAAATAATAATAAAATAATATTTTATTGTAGTGGTAAAAAAATAGAGTATAAGATGTATGATTCCATGATATATTGTGGTATACTAAAATAAATAAATAAAAGTAAATTTTTAATGTGTTAAATGCTAAATTATTAGCAAACCAAACCTACACAATTAGCATAGAATGTAAGAGACAAGGATATAGAATCTGTTTGGATATCGCTTATTGTTGAAAACTGAAAACTAAAAATACTGTAACAAAATAATTTTTAAATATGTGAATAGTATCGTGGGATCCAATTTTAAAGAAAAATTTGTTAAAATTCGTACCTGCAGGTCCCATAAACAGTGTACGGGACCCATACAAAAAACGCCAGACACAAAAAACTTTCATTTTCAGTGCAATCCAAACGCAGGCATTGTGTGTGATATACTAAAAAAATGTAACTTTTTAGTGGGGAGAGAGAGAGAGAGAGAGAGGTGATAGGGGGTATTTTAGTCATTAGGAAAGGCAAAAGCAACCTTTTGAGTACGGGACCTAGGAGTGGGTAGGCCTTAGCCACATCGCTTTCGATATTGACAAAACAAAACATGGGCGGGCCTCCATTTTGTTTTCCAGTGGGCTCAGTGGTTTCAGTAATCATTGCTTCTCCACCTTCCCTAGATCTCTGCCACCTGCCCCTCAATCCAACGGTACCTATTCACCTGGAATCTTTTTCACTCACAAAAACACGACCGTTGTGGGCCACGGCCACATCCCAACGTTTGGGTCCCAATCATTGGACATGGACATTTTATGAACGTTGTCCCACTGATAGTGACCTTTACTAAAATCAACTAGGGGAATCCTTTTTAATAATAGTACTATACTTTAACAATATATTATATGTTGTGCACTTTATTATTATAATTAATCAAAGTCACATAATTACAAAACCAAACCATGGGCTTAGTCCAACCACTCCTATCATAAAATTGGGTGGCCTAAGGTTTATAAAGTCACCAATTATCATATCTCCCATTCCTACATAAAATTTTTTCATCTCTATCTCTTTCTTCATACAAATCAAAATTTTCCAATCATGCTAGGCAAAAGACCTCGTCCCATGATCGGAAAGCTCTCTGAATTATTGGCCGCCGGCAACCGTGCCGGGTTTTCGGACATGGTCACGAGTCCTAGAGGTCCATTGGAGCTGAATAAGTTGCAATCACCTAGAGGTTTAAAGAACTATGACCTTGGTGGGGTTGGATTGGGTATTGTTGCTGCTCTAGAGAAATCTAAAGAAGGTTGTGGACGTGAAATTTTGGCCAAATATGCTGTTGCTACTTCCAATTTGAACCGATCAAGTCCTATTCCAGTTGATTCTAGCAAAAGGACCAGTACTTGTGATAGGTATAGTAATAAAGGTTGTGAGGAACTTCTTCAAGGCGATAATTGTGAGGAAAATTATACTTACGTGACTTGTCATGGCCAAGGCAAGTCCATAACTAGGGTGTTTTATGAGGAAGATGATTGTAGAACAAGTGGGCATCAAAGAAATGGTCTCCAAAGATGTAATAAACTCAGCACTGTTACTGTTAAGGAATCGAGGCCAAGATACGAGGAAGATTTTTCAGCGTACCCAACTTCATATTTTCTCAGTTCATGTCACTTGTGCAGGAAAAAACTCCATGGCAAAGACATATACATGTATAGGTACAAATTCAAACACTTTCTCATTCTTTTCTTAGTCAAAGTTTTGAAACTAAGGTCTTGTTATTGTTGTTCTTGTTGTTATATAGAGTTTGTGAATGAATTATGAGACTAAGAATTGGTGTTTATATATGATATTTGCAGAGGAGAGAAAGCATTTTGTAGCCCGGAGTGTCGGTCAAGGCAAATAATGATGGACGAGAGAAAAGAACAACAGTGCAGATCAGAAGCACCAAGATCTGCAGACGTTTCAAGTTCATCATACACAAGTGGCCAAATTTTCTCAGCTGGGATCGTAGCAATTTAGCTTTTTTGGCCAAAACGAAAGATGATCACACACCAAAATTAGTGGTGGTCATGACCCAGATGCATGGTGATAAATAGTCCTTGAGTAATATATATACATTATACGGCTATTCTATACATACGAGAATTAATCAGACTATTGTTGGGGTGGGAATTAAGGACAAAAGAAATATATTTTTGATATGATGCAAGTATAGAGAGCATATATACATATGCTTTGATGATGAGAATAATATACTTTGAATGAAAAGGGAACCCACGAAAGAACTACCAACTTTGATATGTGGAATTTTTCTTCTCTTTTCCTTTCTTTTTTGCTGGTAGTATATGAATAATAAGTGGATTAATCTTGACTTAGAACATATATAGTTAACGAAATCGATAGACGAACAAAAAAACCACACCCTTTTACTCTGAAATTTGAATCAAAACTTTTGATTGAGTTCTAGCAAAAGATAACTATCTAACCACCGCCCACGTTAGGCAAGCTGATACTTCCCTAAGCTTTAAAGGTTTAAGGGGTTCATGAACCCAAGTTTGAGTGGTTCTAGGGTGGAGAGGAATGGGGTTATACTGTTGATTGTCAAAAAAAAAAAAAAAAGATAACTATCTAGTGATTTTTTATTATTTTTGAAAACAAGAAAATGGATGGAAATAAGTGCTTGTAACTCGAGTAGTAGTATATAATTTTTTTTTTTTCCTTTTTTTTTTGTTAATAAGTGGGAGAAGAGACTAGAATCTAAATTCTCACATTTCCACTAAGTTATAACTTATAAGTAAGTTGATTTAGATGGCTTCAAAGATATTACATACTACTTTTTTTTTTTTCTTGATATCTTTACTACTATCACCTCCTCATTGTCATGGTCATGTTATCTCATCGTTTTTATTACTTGTGTAATGGTTAAATGCAATCCATTGATGAATTTATGAACACTGTTTGGAACACCAAAAGTCTAAAAGATTCATCATACGAAAGCTACTCATCTTTAATTATAAAGTCATTGTCAGATCATCCAAGACGGAACTCTCGCAATTTTACATTTTAGACATCCTTACTTCAATTCACTATTGCGCTTTATATGACTTCCTTTCTTTACATTTCTTTTTAAACATGCAACAATTATAAGTTATAACACTGAGGAAAAGCAACAACACATTATTGTGCGATTAAATTTAAAAAAGAAAATCAACCGAACCATTGATTATTGATATGACAATCATGAATTGAAAGAAGCTTTTCCTAATTGTCATCGGGGATAATATCTTAGGTTCCTCTCCCATGTAATAGTGGGTTTCATTAATTAAATTCATGGTGGGATCCATAATTTATATGAGATGAGGGTAGTATGTCCAAAGTATTCTATAATTTTCCTAAGTTCATAACCAAAATTCAAGCTTTTTTTTCCCCATAATCAACTTTATTAAGCAAAAGGGTCAAGAGGACCACAGAACCCAACCTCTTTACGCCTTGTAGAAAATATGTGCATGCCGCATGATGAAACCTAGGGTTGATCAAGCCCACTTGGGCCTCACCAAATTAACATATTTGACCTAGAATAATCTAGAGGACTGGATGATCGAGGCCAAGTGGTCTCTCTCTCTCTCTCTCACTCGATAATGACAAAGCAGTGAAGCACAGTGTGTGGGGGGTCCCACTCAAAAAAAACAAAAAACTTACAACTATGTATTCCCATGAGCACCTACAACCACACCTCTCTATAAAAGGAAGATCATTTGGTTTAAGGGCTCTCTCTCTCTCTCTCTCTCTCTCTCTCTCTCTCCTAAGGACTCTCTCTAACTTTCTTAGGGGCTTTGAGTCACCGGAGGATACCTTACCAAGGACCCTCTCTTCACGCGTCCATCTCTCTCTCTCTCTCTATTTGACCTTAATCTCCTCATGCTTTTCATATTGTACCTTCAACAGAGCCTCCTTTAATCAATAAATTCATTGTAGGAATGTCAATCAAACCAAATTTGGACCCACTACACACGAGCACCATAGACTTCACTATTCTCTCCCCTATTTTCTTCTCTATTCTCTCCTAATTTCTCAAATCTATTCTATCATGGCCCGACCAATCTGATATTTGTTTTTATTGGTTGATCATTTAGATTGATTAGTATTTAAATTAGGGGTTGTGTGGATGTTTTGTGACAAGGGCCAAAAATGCGAGAATGGCCCAAATCTCTCCTTGGATTCTTTAGAAGTGATTATTTGTGAAGAGAAATCAAACCCAAAATTTCAATATTTAGTAAGAAAGGCTAATGGTGCTTTAACAAGAGAGAAATCAAAATGCCAATAACAAAAATGCTGAAAATGCATAAAAACAACACAAGCCAGAAACTTTCACCCTGAGGAAGAGAGAGGTTATGAGGAAGAGAGGGAAGGTTCCCATGTACCCATATTTTTTATAATATGCAAGTATAGAGAGCATATATATATGCATATATATATATATATATATAAATGCTTTGATGATGAGAATCATATCTTTGAATGAAAAGGGAACCCACGAAAGAACTACCAACTTTGATATGTGAAATTTTTCTTCTCTTTTCCTTTCTTTTTTGCTGGTAGTATATGATTAATAAGTGGATTAATCTTGACTTAGAAGATCATTAACGAAATCGATAGACAAACAAAACACCACACCCTCTTACTTTGAAATTCGAATCAAAAGTTTCGATTGAGTTCTAGCAAAAGATAACTATCTGACCAACGTCCACGTTAGATGAATTGGTACTTTTTCAAGCCTTAAAGGCTTAAGGGGTTCATGGACCCAGGTTTGAGTAGTTCCAGGGTAAAGAGAGGTGGGGTTATATTGTCGATTGTAAAAAAAAATAAAGATGACTATTTGTGTGATTTTTTATTTTTTATTTTTTAAAAAAACAAGAAAATGGGTGGAAATAAGTGCTTGTAACTTGATTAGCAGTATATAATTTTTTTTTTTTTTCCTTTTTTTTGTTAATAAGTGGGAGAAGAGATTAGAATCTAAATTCTCACATTTCCACTAAGTTATAACTTATAAGTCAGTTGATTTAGATGGCTTCAAAGATATTACATACTACTATTTTTTTTTTCTTGATATCTTTACTATTATCACCTCCTCGTTGTTATGGTCATGTTATCTCATCATTTTTATTACTTGTGTAATGGTTAAATGCAATCCATTGATGAATTTATGAACACTGTTTGGAACACCAAGAGTCTAAGATTCATCATTCGAAAGCTACTCATCTTTAATTATAAAGTCATTGCCAGATCATCCAAAACGGAACTCTCGCAATTTTACTTTTTAAATCCTTACTTCAATTCAATATTGCGCAATTTTGTGCTTTATATGACTTCCTTTCTTTACATTTCTTTTTAAACTTGCAACAGGGAGGTGATATGACAATCATGAATTGAAAGAAGCTTTTCCTAATTGTCATCATGATAGTGGGTTTCATTAATATCTTAGGTTCCTCTCCCATATAATAGTGAGTTTCATTAATTAAATTCATTGTGAGATCCACTCCCATATAATAGTGAGTTTCATTAATTAAATTCATTGTGGGACCCACAATTTATATAAGATGAGGGAAATATGTCCAAAGTATCCTATAATTTTCCTAGGTTCATAACCAAAATTCAAGCTTTTTTTTCCCCATAATCAACTTTATTAAGCAAAAAAAGGGTCAAGAGGACCTCATGCTTTTCACATTGTACCTAGCTTCAACAGAGCCTCCTTCAATCAGTAAACTCATTGTAGGATTGTCAATTGAACCAGATTTGGACCCACTACACACAGGCCGTACAAAACAATATACAATCTGTAAATCTGTAATCCTAATCTTATCTAAAGACTTCTGGCTGAAAAAAGACAAAATAAACTTATCCAGGACTTCCTTGAAATCACTCTCTTAAACAAAGAAAAGCTGTAAAATGGATAGTGCTTAGCTGAGTTGGATCGTCATATCCCCACAGAAAAATAGTATATTCTATCGCACACAACAGGTATCAAATAGAAATATAGCAAGCTAACCAGTACTAATGACAAGGGAATTTTTTTTTTTTTTTAAAAAGGTAAAACATACTAGTCTTTAAGATGATCAACCCCCTGGCAAAGGTATAATGGGAGTTTTCAATTTATAATTTACTGGTAGTACATAAGATGCTGGGCTGTTGCAACATTCTGGAAGCCACCATCATATACAGCCTGATTAGCTCCAGCAGAACCAATTCCCATGGCTGCCTGCTTAAGGGCATATTGGCCTTGTGGATGCATAAGGGCTTGTGCACCTGCCATTTTGCTTAATGCAATATTTCGTTCATAAACTGCAAGGTCAGCGGCTGAAAAACCTGGTATATGTGCAGCGGCTGGTGGGGGTAGAGGGTTGGAGCTTGTTCCCGGTGGAGTAGGCTTGCTACCCCATGAGCACTGCAAGACAAAATGTAAATCCAACAATGAAGCTAATTCTTCCCCCCAAAAAAAAAGGTCAAGCCAACAATCACATCAAGACATCTCCACCACAGACATTTTTGCTCATTACAAGCTGAGAATTCAAGGTTCTCCACCTACAGCCACTAGACTAGGCTCCCTCCCATATCATAACTTCAACAAATCAGGCAAAAGTACTTGGGCCTTTATATTAAATTTTTCAAGAAACTATCAAACATCATTGAAGTGTAATAAAACCATTTTAAACATGCAGCAAAAAGCATGGATGCCAAATAAACACATTTATAAACTATGGCCTATGGGGGTTCAAAACCCGCCTAGGGAAAAGTCCCTCGCCTTAATAAAAAAATAAAAAGCCCATTTGATTTCCCACTTCTATTTAGTATTTACAGAGTTCTGGTGATCTGCATATAATTTAAAACAATGACTTGAGTGGAAATACATGTCAGTTCTGATAATATTTTGTTCATAAGGTTATATGTCCCAATTCACTAACAAATAATCAAAGAATTGAGGTCAACAATACTTCATCCTACCAGTAACTAAATCTAGTAAGCCAGCTTTATATCCAAAAATATACTCCCCAATAAAGAATGTACCTTTATTGGTTTGCCACAGAGGAACCGAGTATTCCCTATCTGAATAGCCAGAGCAGCTTCAGCATGTGTACTGTATCTCACAAAACCAAAACCTTTATCTCTTTGAACACGAATATCTTCAATGGTTCCAGCACCAAGAGCATGGAAATGACGGTGGAGATCAACTGAAGTGACCTGTAGGTAAATGAGAGAGTCAAAAATCCAAACAGTGCATCAAGAATATTTGTAATATCAACATGATTTTCAGAATCCTGATCCTGGATCTTAAAATCCTAAGATCCCCCAAGATCCTACCTCATAAAAACGATCCAGATTGATGTATAATCTTTCATGGGGTAGGATTTACATGGGATCACAATCTTGGATGATGGAATGTAAGACCTATGATCCTACTCTATAGAATCCTTATGATCCTATCCCATAGAATCAATTTGGACCAGTGTAGGATTGTTCATATAGCCTCTAAACTGACATCCAATAAAGTTATTATAATTATTTGTAATTATGTCTCACTATGGTGAGATTAAGATTGTCCAGCCCTATTGATCAAGTAATGGGTTCTGAGGGACTTGACATTTCTCATTATCTTAATACAATTAAAACAATTGCAAAATCTTTGTAACTTTGGAATTGGGATGATTTTCTTTTTGTAGCCAATGAAAGATTTGTTAATTTGGAACTTTACATATATTTTTGCTGTTGGAACTTGGAACTTGTAAGTTTGAAATTTGAAGTTTGTCATTTATTCATGCATTGGTAATTTGGTACTGAGTATTTAGTATTTTTTATGAGTAATTTGTCACATTTACTTTTTTTTCTTATGATTCTTTTTTTTTTTTTGATAAGTAAGAATGTTATATATACGAATGGCTACTCTATGCATGAAAAACATAGAGCAAACCCAGAAAATACAAGAAGGAAAAAACAAAAAAGAAACCCAATCCACAGATTAATTACAAAGAGAAAGAGAGCTAAGGAACGAAGGGAGAGAATCACTAGTCGTGAGTCCCCAAGCCCGAGACCAATCAAAAAAAGTCCCACTAAAAGAAGCAAGCATCTGGTCACTGGAACTATCCAAATCCTCAAAAGTCCGCCGATTCCGTTCCTTCCAAATACACCAAAAGATGCACAACGGAACTAAATTCCATATCTGAGACGAGTGCTTCCCCAACCAATTCCACCAGCCAAAAAGCAAATCTGGGATCGATCTAGGTACAACCCAAGACAGGGGACCTAGAAATTTGATTCAACGCCTTGTTCATGGCGTCATTCTCCAGCCCCTTCAGAGGTGGACTCTTACGCTTTCGCTTATGAACGTTTTCCCCGTGATAGGGGAAAGGCTCGCTCGACGGTGTCCTAGGGTCGCGTTTGTACGTAACATCATCTTCATCATTTGAGAAAACACCAGAACTAGAAGGGGCTCGTCGTCGATGCGCATGGCGTAGCTCCCGCTTCAAATCATCGATCTCCCTTTGCATGGCTCTGTTACTTCGTTCCTGAGGAAAGTGATTCCCCATTTGCGGATGACTTCCGCTAGTTTGTGTGGTATGTGGGCTACCCTCCCTATCTCTCCTACGCTCAAGATTATGGAAGGCGTCTTGTTGATGGGAGCCCCTGGATTCCTGTGGGTGGGGACCTGATCCTACCATGGTGAAACGTCGCGCTCACTATCATACAAATTCTTCCCACAGACGGCGCCAATTGTAGTGTAACGAATTAGTACACCCCAGTCCAAAGCGCGCAAGACCCGGGCCCAATAAGTCCACTGCAACATGTATTTGTAGAGAGTGGGCTTAAGAATTAGATTCGAATGGTGAGGGCTTCGTTTTTCCTATTCTCAAAGACAAACTAAGAAGCAGTTTAGAAGGCCCAAAGCACACCAAAATAACTTGGAATAATTCTGTTTTATATAGGTCCGAGGAGGAACCCTTGTGTTGTGTTGTTCACGTTACAAATCTTCCTTTCTCCTTCTGTTTTTCTCTCTCTTCCCTTTTTCCAAAATCCGTCCTCCTCCAATGGAGGAGGAATGGCATTATATAATCATCTTCTAAGCATCCTATCCTTACACTTGTCATTCATCTAAGGTGCCCCTTGATACTTATCCCACCAGATTTTTTCTTTGGCCTCCCTGTGAGAGGTCATAGTCTTGGTAGCACTGTTCAGAGGTCTTCTCCACATAAATGCGGCCAGAAAAGTAGTTGCAGGGTATTTAATGTGGTGGTAGCAGCTTTTCTTTAGATATTTTCGGGGATCTTTTCCTTCCCAGTAAGCTCACCGAGTTTGTTTCTGTCATAGGGGATTCCAGGAAGATTACTTTAGCCACTGGGATTCTTCCTTGAACCGAAAACTTTATATCCGAGGACTATACCCTCCTCGGACGGAATCGCCGGTCCTATGTGCGAATCTTTCGAAAGTAGAATGCTTTGATAGCTGCCACATTGCTCGGCCCATGAGACCTCCTCGGACAGAGCCCACGGCCCAAGATGCGTGAATCTTGGTTATTTGTCCCCACAATTATTATTATTATTATTATTATTATTACATATAGATTTTGTGGCCAATCATATCAAAAGCCTACACCATTATATATATATACAAAAATTTATAATTTAAGAAGAATGAGGACGGCAATGCAAAACCTTGATAATCCTTTATTTCTAGTTCTTTCTACCTCTCCAATTGACCATACTTGAGAGGTTGTTTACTACCAAACACTTATGTATTGGAGTTTCATTTAGACCATAGAGAAATATTTAAAAAGCCTTAAAGAGTGACCGAAAATTGGTTTTATAGTTTGCAGATCGACTTGCAATATCAAGTAACATTGAAGGAACAAGGAAAAGTCTTATCTGCTAGCAATAATGGGGAACTCAAATACTTAGTTTGACCCCATGCACAGAAAGTCGCATGAGTAACTTATGTACTGCAACAAGCTTCGGCAATAAACTTGTTGAGTTGAGCTTTGCCTTGAAGTGTTTTTATCTATTCGGTTTCCACTCCGTGAGCAAATTATTGTCTCTTTATGTGTGAGTTGTTCATGTGATGTGTTTCTTGTGCTTGATTATCCAAGATTAATATTGTGCTTAAGTTAATTAACTGCCTGAACCTAATCTTGAATCATTAATTGATTAAAATTAGTAATAAGTCGTATTAGAGGCCTAAAATGCATTTTTTACCAACAATTTAAACTTTTGGCTTGGTAACTTATCACAACATTAAAGACTATAGAGTATAGATATATTTTCACATACACAATTGTGAGGGGACGAGGATCCGAGAATACAAATAGAGGGATTAGAAACAAAGCCGAGGAGACAAACCTAGGTGAGCACCAGTAGAATGTCCTCGGAAAAATACAAGTAACCTTATGTAAGTGCAAAAAAGACAACATTGGATGAGGACTCCGAGGATGCCAACCTGACCTCTAAAAGCCGAGAACCAAGGCTAAAGGTTGTCGGGCACAAATCGAGGGCGAAGAGAAAAATTTGTCACTAAGCGGGGAAGAAAGGAAAGAGGATGGATAAAGCAACCATCACCTCTGCATTTAATACACTGCAACCACTTAGCTGGCCGCATTAATGAGGAAATGACATTTGAACAGTGTCCACCTAGCTCATACGTCAGTGTAGAAACCTTCTAGTAAGGCCTTGATGAGACAAGTATCAATGAAATCCAATCCTGACCTTTCAAATGTAGGGCTCAGATACATCTTGGCTGAATATATAAAGCCAAGAAGCCCCTGGATCAAAAGGAGGGGCGGGAGACTTAAAACTACTTGTAACCTCTATCTCGAACTAAACCCGAGGACCCCTATATATGCATTTCAAGACTGTTCCTTATAAAAGACTTTCTGTCTATGTGTGGAATTAATTCTAGCACACCAACTTAAGTATTTTCATCTTGTTAAGGGCATTTAAGGTTGATTGGGCATCCCATCTCTCAAAAATTAATTGTGTGAGCAAAAGCAGCAAGTTTGTACCTGCCATAAACCTTACTCACTTTTTGCCCACCACAACAATAAAATAATATAATAAGTGAGGAAACAAAAAAATATGATACTTTCTATATAAAATTATTATTATATCCTTATAATTAATAAACCGTCATCAAATAATTTAATGTAATCTTAAAAGCACAAGAATTGAGTAAATTATTGTTATATTCTTCTCAACTGTTTCAGTTTATTACTACTCTATGACTAACATTCCACCTTGTTAGAATGTCTTCAAAATCCTACTTATGATTGATTACTTCATAATTCAACGAAAATATTTGAGATTCAAATTCGCACTCTTCCATTGTAACTATCAAATTATAAATAAATAAATAAAATAATTTATAATTGAGCAATGTTATCCATTAGATATTTTCAACATTGCAATATATTCTCAGTTATGAGAATTAAATAATTGGTTTAATGCGCATGTAGTGGAATAGCTTATTATTTGCTCAACTTTGAATCCTCAAGAGACACATAAAACTTCTTAAATTGATGATATTTATTTCTTAGTAAATAGTATCAAAACTATGTTTCACAACAAAATAGAAAGATTATATTCTAAATATCTCTTTGATTGTATACATTAAACAAAATATCATTTTGATTACTCTCTATTCATAAACTACTTATGTGTAGATTGAATCATCCTTTCTTTTTTCTTCCCATTCTTTTCCTTCCAACTTCGATTCTATTCTCCTTTTATTTTGCACTTAGGGTCTGTTTAGATACTACTTATTTTGCTGAAACTGAAAACTTATTGCTGAAAGTACTATAAATAAAAGTAAAAATTTACTGAAATAGTACAGTGAGACCTATGAAATATATCAAAAAGTGCAGTAGGGCTCATGAATAGTAGCAAAAATAAGCTGAATAGTGAAATAATTTTTATTTTTCATTAGTATCCAAACGGAGGCTTAGTCAAACAATAATGTTAGGAATTATGAATTAATTTTTAAAAAAGTTTAAGACCACACGCTTTAACAGACCATAGATCCATAACAAGTAGTGATTGGATTCAATTGCACGTTAACAAATATGCAAATATATGTTAGTAAAAGAACAGTTAATTCAATTATTTGCTAGCTAGTGGAGCTGCACGTATACAAGATACATATAATAGATTATAAAATAGTCTTCTAGATGAGGACTAATTCAAATATGTGATGATTCAGTTCACACACCAACCGATAGAAAATATCGCAGTTCACGCGTAGCGTGCGAATAAGATCTTATCTTGTGTTCAAATTTATGTCCAACGCCACGGTCTACCAAGTTTGAAAATTTTTTTTTTTTTTTGAGAAACAAACCATTCAAGGTTTGAAAATATTGGTTAGAATAGATAGCATATATAGAATGGCATTGTGGAAGTCTAGAAAGCACATGACATCACCCACCTCTTCTAGACGAGAACTATAACTAACTAATATTCGTCGTACATACATGTCACTGTGTGTCTGTGGGGTACGGACGTGGTCCCCCATTTTGAATTTTTAACGTTAGTATTTAACCAAATCTACAAAAGGACAAAAGTAGTAGTTACGCATCAACTCACTTACTCTGAAATCTCACGCATACTGGCTAGCTATTACTTAAGCATAAACTTTTTTTTTTTTTTTTTTTTCACCGATCACACTCTATCAAGTTATATTTATGAAAAAAAGTTGTGAAAAGTTTTATGATTCTAGACTTTTTCCTACAAAGGAAATAAACTAAACCAAACAAATTTTCATATATCTTTATATTAAGTGTGAATTTTGAAAATATAACCGTTAAATTTTATCTTCTTGCTTGCAAAATTTCATGAAGATCAATTATTAATTTCTATATCATTAAACAAATGTTAAAATTTCAACTTTTTGTAATTTAAAAATATGTATAAAAAAAAGTTTATTGATCAAATAGTAAATAACATCCGATTTGAATGAAATTTGATATATATATTAAGAACATAAGAAACATGAAACTCAATTGTTAGATTTTCAAAATTCACACTCAAAAAATAAATATATGAGAAGTTTAAACTTTAAAGAATTTTTCTCCAGATTAGTTTGAAGAGAAACTTTGTTAAACTATCCCCATAAGCTGTCATATCATATATAACATTAGTATGTATTTTTCTTTTCTTAAATTTTTAAACATGGGTGTTTGGATTTAAGTATAACAATAGTAATCTTATTAAGATGTTATAAAATAGTGTAAGGGCCAAATTCTGTTCAATCAATCTTAAAAAATACCTACTACATCAGCTTATGCGTCAATTTTGCAAAATGCATTTTTGCTATAGTATTTGTGTAAATATACACAAACATGGTTGTTTGTTTGTTTCAATTTTTTATTCTTTATTTATGTTTCCCCGAAAATGAAGGAAAAGAGTGGATAGTATATGTGTGAAAAATAAAAAAATAATAATTTAAAATTGATCTTTTAATGAAGTATAGTTTAGAATAGATAATCTAATGTTGGTGTTTTGAAAAGTGGTTAAGTAAAATAAACAAAAAGATTATTATGCTAAAATATATAAGAAATTTTGCACATGTGAATGGTCTAATCCTTGTTTTATAATTTCAATATTAAAAAATTAAAAAAAAAAAAAAAAAGCCTAATGTTATAATTTCCATATTTGTTTTAATGTTGAACAATTTATGAAGCAAGCTATTCATGAACAATTTGGAATTAACTTGGAAAAAAAACTTATATATATTGGCTTTTAGCCTAATTCAAGCTTAAGTTTAAACTCAATTCTTAAATAAGCTAAGCTCAAACATAACAACATTCTCAGTCATTGTACTTCCCAATCAAATTCGTCATAACACTCCTAGACATGATCCACACAGGTTTAAGTGCCTAAAGAGCATATCTACCAAAGCAAATACAATTACCTCGATAAGATATTCCTTTCATTCTTCCTTTATGTTGTTTACAAATTCTAGTTCTTTTGGGGTTATAGTTGATGGTTCTTTTCAATTCCATCTCTACTACAGAACTGGACATGAGAGTTTCTTCTCATCCAGGTCCTTGCAATTGAAAAATAACAAATATAACATTGTATACATGTATTTAATGAATAATATATTGAATTGTTGGAGTCTTTGAGATTTTATCTTATATCTAATCTATTAGAAATTTGTATATCTTTTTTTGATAGTTTATATAATAATAATAATAAACTAAACATGTATTCTATTTCTATTTATTTATAGTTATAGATAATTATTTTATAGGTTAGTTAGAGATAGTGTTATAGATAATAGATAATAGAATTTCATTTCGTTATAACGAGTATTTATTTTGTTTTAGAGCTGGTTATCCAGTTACAAAAGAAATCTCATAGACTTTCGTTTTTGCGCCTCTCTGAAAGGTGTAAATTTCGGAGGGATTTTTTATAATTTGGATATGTTATTTGGAGGTCAATCCATTAGGAATGGGGCTACATCTATTTATTTCAACAACAAAAAAAGTCCTAAGATTTTTAAAGTACATAATAAAATGAATGTGTTAGTGTACCAAAAGTCAAAATTAAAGTTTAGTGCAAGTTGAGGTCCAAGTAAACATTTTTTGTTTTTTTTTTTTTTGAGATAAACATTTTTGATATCTGTAGTCTGTAGAATAAGATAGAAATAATTTGAGACTTCTCTAAGCAATTCATACAAACAATCGATTATGCTTTTTGAGTTATAGATTTCAGCTGGTTCTGTTTGGGTCTATATTCATTTTTTAGCATAATCTTCAGTTTGGGCCTTGACAATATATTACTTTTACTTCGTATTTGACCCAAGACTGTTACCATTTTCTGCTGCTCACCCTATTGGGCCGAATAGGAATCCTCTTTCGGAAAGTCCATTTAGCACGTAGTCTGGGGCCATAAAAATTGAACAAAACAAAAGCCACATAGAAATGGACCAAAAGAGACATTCTCATCTAAAAGGTCAAGTTGCATTACACATCTAACCAAGAAACTTCAAAGTACCCTTATCGACACGATAACCATATAAAAAATGATATTATTTTCACATTGTTTAGTGTCCAACAGAGTATTATTTTCATTGAGGTTGCTTTTATCACTTTGCCAACTGTGGTATTTTGATGAGCTTAGCTTTTCGATCCAGGTTCAAGATGGAGAGTCAAGCCCACTACTTGCGTTAGTTTATATAATAATGAAAGCTAACAATATGTCTTAGAAGCTGCACACATAAAAGGAGCCTACAAATGAAGGAGTAAATACAAATTCAACTATTTAGCAACACAAAAAAAATAAAAACCCAAATTCAACTATCAACTGTAATTAACATTGATTCTCAACACACACAAAACTGTAAATTACAAGAATGTCTCATAAAGAGGGATAAATTTAGAGAGTGAGAGAGAGAGAGAGAGACAGCCATGCCCATGCTGCTATTGCTAAGCACATAGAAAATTTATGCTGGCATTTGTTGTATGCGACACATGTACTTGCTCTTATGAGGAGTAACAATGTTCCCTTTTGGTAAGTGAAACTTGAGTTAATTCCTCATATTTTTTTATAACTTTTCTAATGGATCAAAGATTATTAATATGATAGGCAAGAACTTATGGTTTGTTGCGTGTTTGTTAAGAACAGTAAATGTCTAACAAAAGAAATTATTCAGTCATATGGGAGAAGTCTTCCTTCCTTTCACAACGAGCTTCATTCATTACTTTAATAAAAGTTATTAATATGATCTAATACAAGAACAATCAAATTTACCTTTTGACAAGTCATTCTGGGACTACAATGAGAAGTGAATAAGAAGGCTTTAGCCTAGCTAGTAAACAATAGAATTAAAATCAAGAGGCATTCCTATTCTTTTATTTTTAAGAAGTTTACATATAAATCAGAAGCAGTTCATTTCAGCTTCATTTCATTACACAAAAGTAGAGGTGCAGAGGCTTACAAGGGCTATAGGGCAAGGCAAGAGATGAGAACAGGTGCTTTCAAAATTACAATTACTAGCCCATTAAGTTATTAATTTATGCTTACATAAACAAGGAAGACATTGAAGAGCCCATGATAGTAAAGTATCCAATAAACATTCTGTTTATAACAGGATACAATACAATAAAGCCATTGACTGACTTACCATGCTATGATGTTTACAAACCAACAATAACTCTATCTCGTATATATATTTATATATGTATGTATATTTCCAAAAATAAATGGACAAATATATGAATGTATTTTACACATAATTTTTCCTTATTCTAAGAATTTAAACATGTGGAGCTCTTCGTCATCATCCACATTCTAGAATGATTCCCTGGGCCCGACTCATGGAAAAACTTTTTAAGGTTCAACAAGAGTACAATACTTCCAAATCCCATCACCTCTTAGAGTCCACAAAACCTACCTCAGTTTTCTCCTTTCCAGAACTGTCTTCTTCTTCTACCCCCACCTAAACGTCTCTCAATCATTCATGCCTACCCATATGAATATACTATATATTATCATTATCAAATACCAAATAGGTCAACCTCTCCAATATTGCAGCTGTAACGCACTCTTGCTCTCCAACAATGCACCTTAGGTCCACTGCCACCTTTCACCTCTATATTTCTGCCACTTGTACAGATGCAGAGCCGGTGCCATATTATAATTTAAATCTATTATTGACTAGAACTAGAAATCTAGAATACCATTTTGATGGGTTACTTGAATAAAAAAAGAAAATAATATATGCTTTTCAATTTTCATTCTTTCCCATTTTCTAACGAGGACTGTACAATACTTCTTTTTTTTCTTTTTCTTTTTCTTTTTCTTCTCCTTTCTAGCTTATCACAAAAATTCTTTAAGTAGATGGAAGTGTTAGAGATAGGTCTGAATGGTGAAGTGAGAGAGTGTAGACATTGGGTATATACGCAATCCCACTGTTTTAGAAATGCTCCTTGTGGAATTCAAATTTGGTTGGACCTTTGTGGTTGAACTCATAGCAGAGCTTGCTAAGTTCTTTAGCCAAAACTGGTGCCCCACAGTAGAATACCCCTGATCAAAGTTACCAAAACCACAATGATAACATTAGAAGAAAGCTAAATTTGCTAGTAATATCTTTTGGCCTATTGGAGATTTATCTCACCTATTCTTGCAGAACAGTGCTTGGAACATATTTTGGAGAAAACTTTCTTCCAATTAGGCCTGGCAAAATGAGTTCTTACCTGATAATGAAAGGAATGGAAAACAATTAGTAACACATTAAGGTTTTCAGCGAAAAGGGCCTTGTATTTGTCAAATACCCCATCCCACTTCTTGTATTTTTGTTTATTTATTTTTGGTTAAAGTCGTTGGTTGTCTTTATCTCGGTTTTTTCTGTATGAAATTGGAGATGGATCAAAAGTGCGGTTTTGGCTAGATAGATGGTGTGGATCATCTCCTCTTGCTGACTGCTATCCTGATTTATATAGGATTTGTCGAAACAAAGAGACGAGTGTGGCTGATCTAATGAGGTACTCCAATGGAGTCCTTCATTGGGAGATGCATTTTTGTAGGGATGTTCATAATCGAGAATTGGAAGCTTTCTGGAGCTTCATAAATACCATTTATAGCACTCCAGTTAGGGGGATTGGGGAGGACAAAAGATGTTGGCTACCTTGGAAGAGTAAGGGGTTTACGGTTAGTGCGTACTACCATCTTCTAGTTGGCCACAGTGATCAGTTTTTCCCTTGGAAAAGCATTTGGAAGCAGAAGATTCCCTCTAGAGTGGCTTTCTTTGTTTGGACCGCTACCTTAGGGAAATGTCTGACAATTGACAATTTAAGGAAAAGAAAGGTTTGCATTTTGGATTGATGTTATATGTGCAAGTGTAACAGTGAAACCGTTGACCATCTATTCCTTCATTGTCTGGTTGCTCTAGAGTTGTGGGATATGGTTTTTGGTTTATTTGGAGTTTGTTGGGTTATGCCAATGTCTGTTGTTGAGCTTTTTGCTTGCTGGCAAGGTCGTTTTGGTCGCCATCGCAATGGAGATATATGGATGGTTGTTCCTCATTGTTTGATGTGGTGTATTTGGTAGGAAAGAATAGTAGGTGTTTTGAAGACAATGAGCGTTCTATGCCTGATCTAAAGCTTCTTTTTTTCAGAACCTTATTGGACTGGTTCTCAGTGTGGGGAAACCATCCTTTTTCTTCTTTTTTGGATTTTCTTGATTTATGTAATTTTTGTATTTGATTTGTACACCCTTGTATACTTCCTGTGTACTTGGGTGTCTCTCTCTTTTCGTTATCAATAAATCCTTATTACTTATCAAAAAAAAAAATGTTATCAAAGAAAAATAATAATAATGAGTCAATGAAACAAATACTTGCCTCTGGAGCAAGATTGCCCACATAAACGGTGGTATATTGAGGATTGTTCTCTGGAGCATCATCGTTAGTCTTCTCCTGACCATCGTCTGCACAAAAAAATATGTTATGGTTGTAATCTCTAAAACAACATAAATACATATATGTAAAAATCATATCTCAAGCCTTTATACAAGACACTGGTTCCAACACATGCACACAAAAAGGGGAGAATAAATTATGCAAGCGAGACAACACAACTTTACTTTCACAACTAGATTTCCATTTAAAAATAAAAATAAAAATTTATTAGTAAACTATACATGCACCCAATGGGTCTCAAATGCATGACCTCACCCTGCACTTAGCACCTAGGGAGGAGGTGTCAGTTGAGATAGAGCTAATTTGCTAGAATATATATATATATATATATATATATATATGTATGTATGTATATGTATATATATAAGAACTTCAATTCTCAAGCTTAGCTCACCTGATGTTCCACTTGTAAGCTCCACAACACTCTTCGAGTCTACACTCTGCTTTTCATCATTATTAGTAGCACCTTTTGCAGCCCAATTACATCGAATTTGTCTACTTCCAAGCCACTTTCCTGTAATATCGAACCAAGGACTTTAATTTATAGGAGATGGAAATGTTAAAGGACTCACATGCATTATAAGATAAATTGGGTATTTCTACTAGTACAAATCTACAAATTAAAGGAGAACTTTATATTTCCTATGGAAACGTTTCAATAGTAGTCTTAAAGCACTAAACATGTTTCTTAGAATGCTAGCAAAATATTTCCTCCCCCCGCACCCCCAAAAAAAACCCTCCTCTGGTTTGATAAGCATTACAGGCTTCAGCTAATAATTCAAGAAATTTCTTATAAAGTTTATCGTAAATATATGTTAAAAACCTATGACCTATATGTTTGCAAGAAATATCTCAATAAAACTTTAAGCCTTTCTACTTATTTCATATGATTTAAGCGTATACATTTCAAATTCTTTAAAAATTATCCGTCTGAATTTCCCACTTCTTTCCCATGTCATATCTTCAGTTTCTACACAGCTGATGATGGTCCATTCAGCAGAAGATAGAGTACTAAATAATAATTTACTATAGAAATTAATTTTTTGAAGCATATGAGGAACAGGTATTTCCAATAATCACTCAGAAAATACGAAGCCACACCTAAATTTCAATGTTTTATTACTTCTTCATATGCTGATATTTCAAAAGAAGAATACAAAGCAAAAAGAAGACTTAAATTAAAAATAATAAATAAAGGAGTATAAGAAAAAGAAAACAAGTCAAGGCAAAGAAATGTTACCATTTAAGTCATTTATTGCACCTTGGGCTTCCTGATAAAAATCAGATCAAATTACAATCATGAAATGAGGAGAGGATTTTTTTTTTTTTTTTTGGGGGGGGGGGGGGGGTAAATAAATACATTTTTTTCCAATAAAACAATTTTACTACCTGCTGATTCCGAAAAGAAACAAATCCAAATCCCCTTGAACGCCCAGTTTTTTGATCCCACATCACCCTTGCATCACTGTAACCAGTGAACAGGTCATATTATTACCAAATATGCAAACTGCCAAGCACAAAATTTAAATGGAATGCCACCAAAATTGCCATTGCCAAAACTCATTATGATAAAATAATATTGTATAATAAATAAAGGACCAGAATACAGTGCTTACGAACAACTGGGATAGACAGAAAAGCATGCAAATAATGTAGCATCAGTAACTTCAGGGCTAAGATCACCAACGAAAACATTGAAGTGACCTGATTGACAAAAAACAATATCAAAAGCTGTCAAAAATGATAGACACAACACCACCACTCAAAGGATAAAAAAGCTAATATATATATAAATATAAACCTGAGGTGTCCTCTCTCTGACTACTTGCATATGCCCAATTAACTTTAATAGGCTGCCCTGACCTGTACAAACATCCATTGAGAAATAGAACAGGAAAGTGTTAACCAACATTGAAAATTGAAGTAAGGTTAATACTTACAGAAGCCTCCCATTGAGAGTCACAATAGCAACTGCAGCTGATCTACGATCAAAGTAATCCACAAAACCATAGGATGACTGCATAAGAAAAAAAAAAGTAAGTTGAGACTTGAGAAAGTAGGAAAGAAATCCATAGAAACATCTATGATGCAAATTGATAAAAATAAATAAATAAATAATAAAAAAAGAAGGTTGGTAAAACAAAGGCCCTAGACTTAAGCAGCTCAATTATTTCCCAGAAAGTATATAACACCCAAGTCTACCTTATCTTTCCTGATGAGTTTGCATCCTTCAAGGGGCCCAGCAGTAGCGAATACTTCTTGAAGGACGGGTTCAGTGACATTTGGGTGAATGTTACCTACATATCTGCATTTGCTCATAAACAAAAACATAAGCTTATTAAACACAAACATAAAGAAATACTGAAAATAGACTAGAGTGCTTTTAGTGTCTTATTGACATGCAAATTAATAAGGACCAGATACTTGGGACATGCATTGCATATGTAAGGGGGCTCATAAAATTACACAAGAAAGAACTATCAAATAAGATAAAATGCATTATAAGTTTATGTGTGCGCAAAATATAATTGTCATGAAAATTAATAAAAGCATCTAAGAGACCAATAGATAGACTAATTAGGCAATAAAGCCACAAGCTCCACCTAATTCAAAATCATCCTATTGAAAATAAAAATGAATGAGAAAAAATGAAAAAAAGAAGAAAAGAAAATGTCTATACAACACTCACACACTGCGGCATGTACTTGAATCAAACCCAGGAGGCAGATTTCCACTCAAGATAGGCTCTATCTGCAAGATAAAAATGTAAACAAAACAAGAAACCAAAAAAAAAAAAAAAAAAACCTAAAGAAAAACATCTACACTTCTCACATGGATTTCCAGGGATACATAAATAATTGTAAAAAAAAATACACCCATTAGACTCAAACTTGTAATAACACATCAAAACTCTAAAAAAAACACAAAAATAATGAAGATATCCCATCATTCTTCAGGAAAAAGTTTCTAGAAGCTTAACAGGAGTTTTAACATGCATCATTTTTTTTAATTAGCCTTCTTCATTCTTTAACAGCATCCTACCCCAAAAAAAAAAAAAAATTCTCTATTCCCTTTCTGATTAGGTAAGCACAACTCACACACCCAACCCCACTTGCTTAAGTGAATTATTACAATGAAGAACATACAATTTGCGCTAAATAAAGAATTCTTGTTAACTGTCAAAGCTCCTTGTGTTGTTTGAATTCATCTTATGCGGAGTAAACAGAAAGTGCGATAAATTCAACAGAGGTCTATGTTCAAATCAGCAAACCCCCAACTATTGAACTAACCCCCCCCCCCCTCCTCCCCAACCAAAAAAAAAAAAAGAGGAGTATTTGGAGATATATTCACCACATAGGTTTCATATGATCAAAGGGCAACAAATAATTACACCCACAAAAGAAGGTACTTTCAGTGTCACTAAGCGACACAGGTACAGGTACGGGTACGACACAGTGACACGGGCAATTTTTGAAAAATTATAACATGAAACGGAAGGTACGACACCAGTATGATACGGGTACATCACCCTAAACAAAGTGTCCGTGCATCCTAGCACTAAACACATAAACTAGGGAACATGAAACACAATCTCAAACAATCATATAACTAACTTTTTTTTTTTCTTTTTTATGAAAATTCAATAGATTATATAAAATTTCAACCCATGTAAACCAACATAATATTTTAATCAAAACAAAAACACCATCCCAAAAAAAAATTCCAACTTTTCAACTGCAACCCATTTAAAAAATACATATAGAAAATTTTACAAACATATATTAACAAATCTCGACGTGCTAAAAGTTAAACGCTTTCATTATAACAAATAAATAAATAATAATATTTGACGAAAAATGAAAGCAAAAGAGAGAAATGGAACCTGGGGTGCGGTGGCCAAGAGAGCAGGGTGGTGGTACAGTGATTGTTGCATCATCGCGTGCTGTTTAAACCTGTGCTGCTGTTGCATCTTCCTCAAAGGAGATTGGGGATTGGGGTTTTTTTTGTATCACAGATTTCTAGGGTTAGGGTTTTAAGAGGAATCAAAAGCCCAATCCAACGAAAAAAAAGGGAAAAAAAATTGAAATCGAAGAAGAAAAATGAAAATGAAAATAAAAAGGAAAAAAAAAACCAAAAACAAAAAACAAAAAAAAACCCTCGAAAGAGGGAGATGGAAACGAGGACGAAGGATAAGGGAGAGAGAGAGTGTGAGAGTGTTCAGTAAAGAAAACGGAGTGTTTTTGTCTATGCTGCCTTTATAGTATAAGGGGTACTCTATTTTATTCTTTTTATTATTTTTCTTTTAAGCCTGTAATTGGATTTTTTTTCAAAATAATATTAAAACTCAAACAATTTAGTTAACACGTTTTCAAAACTATTTAGCAAAACAACATTTCGAGTTTTAAGAACTCGATTTTGTTGCGCTAAATCAAGCTTAATAAACTCGAGTTCCATGAAACTTGAGCTTCAAAGACTCGACTTCCAAGAAACCCAGACGCGAAGAAGATGAACGGATTTTTTTGAAAATAACTATAAAAGCCAAACTATTTTATTAGTTAACCAAGGTTTGAAACTATTTTGGTATCTAACAAATCGAGTCTGTTAGACTCGATTTTGCCATTTGAAATTGCACTCGAGTATGAAACTTAAGTATGAAACACTCGATTTCCAAGTGCAATTTCAAAGGGCAAAATCGAGTCTAACAAACTCGATTTGTTAGATACCAAAATAGTTTCAAACTTTGTCTAACTAATGAAATTGTTTGAGGGATTTGATTATTTAAAAAAAAAAAAAATCCAAGATGAACAAACCTGAAGACGAAGAACAAACCCAAACAGAAGGCACCCACAAAGGTTCAACTCAGACTTCAAGCAGCGACAGCGAAGGTTCCAGAGGCGGCGGCGGCGACGAAGCTCAAAGCAAAGGTTTGCCGAATTCCTTCATTTTCTTATATGGGTAAAGGGATTTGATGATGATTTGTTGTTTTTCTTGTCTAAAACTTTGGTTTGATGATTTTTGGGTTTGGTGGGACTCGAGTTCCATGGAAAACGAGTTTATTACACTCGATTTAGAACCACAAAATCGATTCTCACATACTCAAGATGTTAGTTTGCTAAATAGTTTTGAAAACGTGCTAACTAATGAAATTGTTTGAGTTTTAATGTTATTTTGAAGAAAAAAATCTCATAGAATTTAGAAAATGCAAATTTTTTTTTTTAATTACACTCTCCTCTTTTGAGATTTGAAAAAATAACACTCTATGCTAAACTTAAAGCAAAAAAAAAATACTTCCCCCCCTTGACATCCTATTGACCAAACTTTGTTAAATTAATACTAAAAATGTTGTGTATTAACTTGTCATTTGCTTAAGAGCATGTTTCCAAAATTATATTATTTCCTAGTATCTTAAATTAATACTAAGTGTGAACTTTGCATAGTATTTCTTTTTTCTTTTTTTAACTGGTTATAGAGAGATTTGTCATTGCAAATGTTTTGGTACTTGATAAATTTTGCATTTTTATTCTAAATTTATCAGTTATTTTTTTATTAACTATTGTTAAAATTTTGTAAAGAGATTCTTATAAAAATTTAGAATATTTCATTAATAATATAAACAAAATGGGGGGACGAGAAAGTGTTAATTTCTTCAAACCTCAAGGGAGGAGAGTATTTTTTTTTTTCCCTTTTTCATTTGGGGTGGAGTATCATTCCCCTAAACCTCAAGGGGGGAGAGTGTAATTTCCCTTTTTTTTTCTTTAAGAATAAAAAGGGTCAATAAAACTATCTAGTTATTTGAGGTTGTGTTTAGTTCAACGGAATTTGATTTCTAAAAATTATTTTCCGCATTTGAGAATGTTTGGGGCAACATAAATTGTTGGTTAACCAACAATTATTTTCCGATTGATCATAAAATAAAGAAACTTCTGGCAAAAAGTGGTTTACACTTTCATTTACCATAAAACATTTTCTGCTTGCCCAAAACTCATCAACCAAATCTCCACCTCCCCACCCATCACTACCGTCGCCAACCACTACCACCACCAATCGCCAATCACAATTTTTTTTAAAATCTAAATTCTCTTTTTTTATTATATATGCGCTTGGGAGATGAGAAAATGTGCAAAAGTAGTAGAAAATACGTTTTCCATATTATTTTTAAGAACACAACCAAAAAAACACTTGAAAATATTTTCTAACCAAACACAACCTAAATCACCTATCTTATTCTTTTATCTAAAATAATCACGTAACTCATTTTTTTATAATTCAATGGTCAGGAAGGGGGATTAAAACACTGAACGATTTCTTCATTAGAAATACATAAAAGGTGTCAACCAGTTGTTGAGGTACAACTTTTCGCACATGCCACATGCCCAATCCTATTTGATCTTATTTACTCACTCACCAAAAATTCCCAAATATCCTTCACAAAATATTTTGGGCCTCTACAATTATTTCCCATCTTATTTGCCTAAATTGGGTCATAATATAAACCATCACAAAAAAGCCCAAAGTCTCACATCCTATCCAATTTTATATCATTATTAAAACCAACCCTATGAACCTAATAGATACATTTCATTTTATTCAAACCTTAGCCCAAAAAACCATGACAATATTTATATCAAAACCCAAGATTATCCATGCTTGGCAATATTTATACCAAAACCCAAGACGATCCATGCTTAGCAATATTTATATCAAAGCTCAAGATGACTACTTGACAATATCAAAGCCCAAGATAACTATTTGGCAATATCAAAAGCCCAAGACGATTACTGCTTGGCAAACATACATTTTAAAACCCAAGACTTTTACCGCTTGACACACAAATATTTTGAAGCCCACTATCATTTGGCAAATATTATCATATTATTTCAAAAGCCTAAGACTGATATTGCTTGGCAAATCATATTATTTTAAAAGCCTAAGGCTAATAATGCTTAGCAAAACATTACTATTCTAAAAGCCCAATATTATTAATACTTGGCAAATAATATGATTTATAAGCCTAAAATTAATAATACTTGGCAAATATAAGACTATCCACAGGTGGTTTGGGTCAGGTTTGTGCCCAACCCACAACCGACCCTATCAAATTGCGTGGGGAGTTCTCAGACTCACAACTGACCCATAAGAGTGTTAGATTTCACTGGTCGAATTTCCGTCAGGTGGTGATCGGTTTCAAATTAAGAATAAAAAATTAGTATTTATTATAGAATTTGAGCTACGGTAAAAATTAGTTGTAGCATATTTGCAAAAAATTTTAAAAATAGCACCATCAATCTTCAATGTAGCATGTTTTTTGTGATGAGGACTGAGGATTGTTAAAAATAGCAATATAGTAATTCGAGAGCATCACTACAAATGCTCTAAGATGTAAAAGCTTTGTTAATGTTTTTTTTGCTAAAATAACTTTATTGATGTAGCAACCCAATGTGAATGTTGTTAAGCTATCAAGGGCCCATTTGGTAATGTTGTTCTAGTAATGTTGTTTAAGTATTGTGAAAATATGTATGGGTGAAAAAGTATTGTAGAAATACGTGTTGTGTTACTTAAACAACGAAAACTGTTGTTTAAACAACACTAACAAACAAGCCTAAATATCTAATCCCATATTATTATTTTATTTTATTTAATAATTCAAGGGGAAAAACTAAAAAGAGGACAACTCAAGGATAAGTGGTCCTGTATGAATCCGAGGGAGGATCAGATTGGCAAGAAATTATAAGGCCCTCATGGTGGACAAGTGATGTGGTCCACCATTCCACTAAAAGACTCCCACATGTTTAAAATTGTTGAGTCAAAAAAAAATTTAAAACAAAAACTGATTATTGACTCAGCAATTTTAAACAAGTAGGAATTTTTTAATAAAATGGTGAATAAGTGACGTAGTCCATGAGTACAGTATAATTTCTTCGGATCGGCAGAGCATGGGCTTAAAACTTAAAAGTTAGGTCCACAAAGGGTAGGCGGTGTCAGGCTACCCAGTTGGCTCTTATTACTTAGTAGTTATTACTGTCACTCTCAAGATATTCTGGATGGTTCTCCTTTATTATTATAGAATTGAAAATGTAAAGTTGGATGCATCATCATCATGCAAATTTTTAGCAACCGAGCAAATCAAATTGGGTCGAGATGAATGAACTTGTTTCATTTTTATTTTCTTAGTAAACAAACATTAGAACAAAGAAAGGAGAACCATCCCATCTGATCTCATCCTTGAACAAACTTGAGAACTTGTATTATTTGCAAGTTAAATTCCATTGTATTTCCAGCTGACTGCCTCAGAAAATTCTATTTTCGACCCATTGTTTATGGGACATTTGCTACAAAGTTGGGTTGCATTTAGCAGCAAAGTGTTTATTGTGTATGGTATGGATCCTCTTTAAGATAATTATCAAAAGCCCATTGTAATCCAAGTACCAAGGATCAAAAAAATTAGGTAGGCTACGAAAAAGGAATAGTTGGGTTGCAAGGTTGGCCAACCATTACAGCACTTTATTATGTGTAGGCCCAATTGGAAGTAATGGAAAATTTTCTTTGGGCCTTCATGTTGGATGTAGGATGGGTTTGAGAGTTAACCAATTTCAGGTTGAGAATTGCCCAAAGTGGCTGGTGTTAATAGAGAAAGTACAAGGACACAACAAAATTTCACTTTTGAGTTGTGATAGGTCTTAATATAATATTTTTTTATTTTATTTTAACTTATGGTAAATCGAAAACTCAATTTGTTGTGAAAATATTGAGATTATACAAAGTCCATAGAACAATACAACAATCCACCCCGACCCAAAAGGTTTTAAAAAATCCAATAGACAATAAAGATAAAAGTATGTTTCAAGTTTCGTCATTTTTTTTCTTCCAACTAGTTGTCTAAGACCACTATTAAAAAAAAAACAGAAAATAAACATTTTACAATGAAACCATTTGGATAAGTTTACCTCACCTAATAAATTATACTTAAGTTTATTTATTTATTTATTTTTTAGAGTTTCAACCTATAGCGTTCGCTCCTGATGATAACTTGAGCTCATTGGAACCCACTATACTTAAGCTTTATCATGATTTTTATATCATATCATATCATATACTATATAATAAAAGTTAAATTGCAGTAATTTTATAGATAAAAACAACAATATATTTATTCTTAATTTCTTATCAACTTTTTTTACTACTTTATCATTTTTTTGGATAAAATATTTTATCACTTTTTTGGATAAACACAAAACTTTAATTGTTAATATTTAACCCTTAAAAAAAAAAAAAAAAAAAAAAAAACTCCATCATTATATGCCCTTCTCCTTCTCTATCTTTTTTTTTTTTTTTTTTAGGCGTAAATGCACTTTTAGTCCCTACATTTTAACTTTTTTTCATTTTGGTCCCTACATTTTAATTTTACCACTTTTAGTTTCTAAACCAATTAGCGCGTGTCATATCAGTTCTTGCCGTCAGCCAACTAACAGAAAAAGCTGACGTGACTGACGGCACTATTAAAATAATTAAAAAAAACCTAAAATACAATTTAATTAAAATTATTTCTTAAATAACAAAAATCATTATCTTTTTAATTCTTATTCTTCTTTTTTTTCTTTAACGTGTCAGTCATCAGATTTTTAAAAAAACCCTAACCAACTTTATCTATCTCTAATTCTCTCTTTCTCCCTCTCCCTTTCTCTCTTCGGCCTCCATGGACGGAATCTCCCTCTTATCTCAAAATTCTCTCCACTGTAGCTCCATGGCCAGAGCTCACAAGGTCGGCCTTCTTCTCCACCACGCATCGTCTATCTGACCTAAGCTTTCTCTAGTCTAAAAATCTCATCTCCGCTCAAAACCTTACACCCAATCTCAACCAACGGCGAGCAAATTAGGGGCTGATCTTCGAGGTTTTGATTATGGAGACCATGGGGTCTTGATGCGGAGAAAATAATGGGAAAAATTTGGAGTCTTGCTGGTGGGTGTTGTGAAAAACAGATTGGTGGTTGGTGGCTGTGGTGTTGTGAACTCCAAGCAGTGGTGGTTGTGGATTGGTTTGGTTTTGTTGGTTGTGGTGGGTTTGTTGTTGGTGTGGGTTGATTGGTTTGTTTGTTTTTGGTCTTCCTTTGGTCGATTGGGTCCGTTGATGATTTTGGCTTGGGTTGATGATAGTGGGTTTTCTCTAAAATTGGTGGCTATGGCGTTGTGAACCCCAAGCAGTGGTGGTTGTTGATTGGTTTGGATTCGTTGGTTGTGGTGGGTTTGATGATTTTTCTGGGTTGGTTTTTTAATGTGGATTTGATGATTTTTTCATGTTGGAGGTTTCGGTGGAGGATAGGGATTTTGTATGAATTTTTGCATGTTTATTTGATAAGAAAATACAAGAAAAGAAAAGAAAATCTTAGATTAATTTTAATTTTATGGGCAACCCGAAGAACATGAAGAACATGTTACCTATTGTTCTTCTGAAAATAATGAATTTTTTTTTTATTTAGTTTAAATTAATAAATTAATTTTTTTAATTTAGATGTTGATGTGGCATTTTTTAATGCCAAAATAAATTTTTATTTTTATTATTTTAATAGTGTCGTCAGCCACGTTAGCTTTTTCTGTTAGTTGGCTGACCGTAAGGACTAAAAGTTCATTTACGCCTTTTTTTCTTTCTTTCATTTTTTTAATAAACTATTTATTAAAAGTTTGTTAATCCATAACTCTTTTCTTCTTATCAACTTTATTTATTTATTGGTAAACTACGTATTTGGCCTCTATATCCTTTACACCATATTTCAATTTGATCCCCAATTTTTCAATTGTGTAAAATTTGGTTCCTAACCTTTTAACGTCGTGTCAATTTAGTCCCTACTATTATCTCTTGGATGGAAATTGCTGACGTAACTAACGGTCAAAATAAAAAATTAGTTTCCGTTCATGCAACAATAAACTAATTTTTTATTTTGGTTGCAATAAAAAATTAGTTTCTGTTAATGTTCTTTTTCATGATTTTTATTAGTAAGTATTATTAGTAAGTATTATTATTACTAGTACGTAATCCGTGCTTACGCATGGAAATGATGAATTGTAGCGGTGGTGTTGATGTTAGCTTGGGTTATAAAATATATAGGATATTAGTTTGCCCAGGACATTTGGATGTATTAAAATAATTTTTTCTTACAATTTTCATGATATTGGTTACGTCAAGTTTCTCATCACACTGCTATTATATATATAAATTTTAAAATCACTATTGGATACTACATATGCAATATCAATTCACAATCACTGTTCGTGAAATTCTACTAAATACAACACAAAATAAAAAATAAAAAAATTGGTCCAATAGTATCTCTTAAATTGAATTGGGATAGTGCATGGATGGTTCAGCTTAATTATAATTTGTTACATTCAAGATCTTGGCATACAAAATATCTGAATAGAAACCATATTAAAAATATGTTCATTAGTTCAGAGAAAAAATAACAGCAAAAATCTAAACAATGTAATTTGTATGGAAAGCTAACAAAAGCAAAATTCAATTTTGAATCAAATCTCTAATTGAATATATATATATATATATATATATATATATATACTTATATTTACATTAGAAGAGACATGTAGCGCAAAATTAAAACTCTAATTGAATTCCAATTTTACATTGAATTAACTAACTTGGCACAAAAATTTAAAAACTTAGATTAAATGGGACATGTGGCGTAAAATTAGACTCTAATTGAATTCCAATTTGAAATATAATTAGATTTTCTCTCAGCTTTACCTATTAATATATATTTTCTACATTGAATTAACTCACTTGGCACAAAAATTAAAATATTTACATTAGATGAGACACGTGGTGCAAAATTAAAACTCTAATTGAATTCCAATTTTTACATTGAATTAACCAACTTGGCACAAAAATTTAAAAATTTAGATTAAATGGGACACGTGGTATAAAATTAGACTCTAATTGAATTTCAATTTGAAATCTAATTAAATTCTCTCTTAGATTTACTTATTAATATATGTATAAATTGCTAACAAAATCCACCTATAAAACTCAATATATTGTAGTAATACACAAGTTAGATGCAAATTAGGCGTTAGATTGTAGTTATGAAATTATATAATATTTATATATTTAATTTTTACTTCTTAATAAAATTATATATTTTATAAATTTACAACTAAAACAAATTTTTTTAACAAGTTTATAACCAAAATCGTGCAACGCTTTGGCCTTTAACTAGTTCAATTAACATTACCCTCTCATAAAAGAATCTTCCTCTTGGCAAATACAAATTATTTATCTTACTTTTTGTGTTCCACTTTATACTCCACAAATAACAACTTTTTGTGTGTTGTTTTTACTTTCCTTATAAAATAATCAATATTTAAAATAGAAAAAAAAAATTACATACCACAATTAATTTAGCATAAAGTGAAAATACAAAATACAGAGAAGATGATTTGTATTCTCCACTCGACTTGTAATAGATACATGAGATACCATTTAGTTATCTCTAGCTAATACACATCATCATCATTATTATAATTATTATTATTATTATTATTATTATCATGAGAGAAAGGTAAGAACCACACCATTATTATTTAGAGGAAGAAGCAAAGTCCAGAGATGGGGTTGAGAGCTAGATATTAATTTCCTATCTAATCACAATAATGAGAATGGGATGGGCAGTAGCTCTACTTCACAAAAGTTGAAAATGAAATTAAGAGTTTGAAGCACTTTTTATTCAGGAATGGGCTGGGCAAAGGGGAGTAGTGACAAGACCAGAGAGCAAAGCAAGTGGGAAGTGTGACTGCATACGATATGATTTGACAGAGGAGGTCATACAAAACAGAGAGGTGTGTGAACTCACTAAAATCGAACATTGGGCTGAACACATTCCCTCTTCTTTTTCTTTCTATTTTTTGATGAACACTAAAAGAGCCTCACGCGTGTGATCATTTGCATCGTAGCACAGCATTTTTGTGAAGCGCACGACTCGAATCCGACAACTCCTCAACTAATTACACAAAGCAGCAAAAAAGATAATTCATATTTCTGTGATTGTTGAACGCAATCAAACTGATGACAGCACACATTTCACACTTCACAAAGATAAAGCAAGAATAGGTCAAAGGAAGACCAAACCCCTACCCTACCACCTTCAACACATCATGTGGTGGTGGCCAATAATTAAAAAAAAAACTATATAGTAGTAGTAGTATATACTTATACTCCACTAAAGTCGAAATGAATGTGTCCTTTTCTTGTTAATTATATATACCAACAAAGGCTTAGACGTGAACAATGTGACAATGTAGAGTATTCTTTTATGTACTTTTTCTCTTGGGTGTAGATGGAAAAAAAAACCCTATTCCACAACTAATTTTTCCTACTTGTTGACTCATGCATGTGGACCTTATTATAAAAGATATGTGTGCCATTCCAATTCTTTTATTATCCACCTTCCCTTTTTTTTATTTGGCTTGTCTTAAACATGAAACCAATTCCTATGTTCAAGACTTCGAGTTTCAAATCCGCGTGCTTTTGGCTTACACGTCACTAACACAACTCTCAAGTTGGAGATATTTTATTCAACACAAACCATTTTTATATTATACACACACCATCATCATTGTCATTTTATGGGGTTTAATATTCAACTTTGGAGTTCTTATTTTCAGATTCTAAAATGAACTGCTCCTTTCATCAAATTTCATCTTAGTCGATTTATTTGACTTGGTTAAAAACACTTTGGAATAGAATCAATTCAAAAATGGCATTGAAAATGTATATTTTCATTTCTTTCGTTTAAAAAAAAATGGCGAGTGGGATAATTATCTTTAACTTTCACATTGAGTATTATGAATGGGTTACTTAGCACCAAAATTAAGAAAATTAAATTAAATATATGACACAGAATTAGATAACAATTGGAAACTAATTTAGATTCAGGTTGTACTTCAACTTTAATATAGTATGTATGATATATGATTTGCGAATAAGATCAGATTTTAGTTCTTGGTGAGAGCATTTTTCATCCTTATGATTATTTTCTTCTTTGTGAGAGCATTTTTGGGTTGGGAAAATGTCTCTAGTAACAGTTATACCATGTTAGTCATGATTTTATGGCATGTGATTTAATTTATAGGTTTATTTATTATTATAAAAAAAATTAAGCTACTAATTTGTTATGTGATTTATCGGGTTATTGTTATAAAATGAGAGAATTTTTTTTTTAGAGTTTCAATCTATGGCGTCCGCTCTTGATAATAGCTTTTTATTATCAGACAAAGACACCAATCAGTTTTTAGTATAGGCAGGGATTGAACCCCAAATCTCTTATACAACAATTAAAATTTTTATCAACTGAACTAACTGAAACCACTAAAATGAGAGAATTGATATAACTGTTGCAAGAGATTCTTTTTTTCCTTTCAGTCCATTTATGGTAAAGAAATGATATCATATTACACAAATTGTTAGGGGGTGGGGTGAATAGGGGGGGGGCCTGTCTCATGTCAATTTGGGTGTCAAATCAATTAATGGGGACCAACTTGGACTTTAGAGAGCAGAAGCATGGCAAATATCTGTTGTTGTAGTTGTGGTGGGAGCCATTCTCATTAGATTTTGACTAAGAATAATTAGGTCGGTAAATAAACCAAGCCGTTCATAAATAATTCGAGTTCTTGATAAAAAACTTGTTTATGTTTATTTATTTATAAATAAGCTAAGATTGAGCCTTTGTTTTAGACTTGTTTGATAAATAAGTCGAGTCCAAGCAAAAAAAATTATTCGTAAACAAAACTCGTGAATAATAAAGCTTAATACAAAAAATGCCGAGCTTAGGCTTGTTTATAGCTTGATATATGTTTACTAAATAAACTCATTAGTATGACATTACACATATCTTAATAATAACATAGTCCACATGAGACCAGTTACCACTACCCATTAATTTTTCTTTTTGTTTACTTTATTTTTGGTGATATAAGATTTGATAATGCAATTTTTTTGGATCCTAAACTAAAAAGCTTGATTTAAGCTTAAGTTTGAGCTTGATATTAAGCTCAAACTTGACTCAACTAATTAATCAAGTCAAGCTCAAGTTTTTTAGCATTCTTGTGAGCTCGAGTTCAAATATTGTTTTTAGGCTTGTCTTAAGTTCAAACCCAGCTTAAGCATTTAATTTTTATTGATGAGCCAAACTTAGACACGCACTATTCAGCAAAACTGGGCTTGTTTACAACATATTGCTAATATATTTGATTAAACAAAAAAAAACATGGATTAATCATATTCTCTGCAAAGAATTTCAAACTCCAATTTATTTATTTATTTTTTATCATCAGTTTGGTTAAAGGATTTACACAAAATGAGAGATCTTGGAAAGTATATACTATATATATACATTGGACAGCCAATAATGTAGTGTTGGAACATTTGGCGTTCAAATAAAGCTATGCTTTTAATTTTAAACCACAATAATAAGCACATCCACTGAGAAAGAATCACCAATTGAAAAATTAATTAGTTCATTCATTCATTCAAAATTATCAGAACTCAGATAATAATCATATCAAATTTAATTACATCACTAAGATTCATCGACAGTTAGATCTAAAGGCAGGTTCACTAGAGCCGAAGCTAAAAGTGAAAACATATTATAAAGTAGGCTTTAAAAGCCCACTAAAAAAAAGGAGAGCAGGCTTGAATTGTAAAATGCCTAAAAATGAACATAAAAATTAACTACTGCTTTAGCTGAGCAGCCAGGCCTAGCCATGGCTTGGATTCAGCTGGCTTAGTTGGGGGGGCTTCCTCTGGGTTGTTTATTTGGTATGGTGCTTTTGCAGTGATCCTGTAAAAAATGCCATGTGAAAGTAACAAAGATCAATTATTGAACAACAAATATATAATAAGAACACTAATTAATTTCTCTAACTGTAGCCACAGCTTGCACAAAGAAACATCAACAATTTTTTTTTTTTTTTTATTGCTAATTCATTTCACTTTTGGTCATTAAATAATACAATGGTTGAAAAATATACCAATCTCAGAATGGAAGACTGATATTAAAACCTAAACCTACCCAAACCCCTCCAGAAATTAATTTAGCAAAACTTGCTCTGGTGATAATCAAGAATGCCTTGAATTTGATCCCACAGCTGATGCTGAAAAAAATTAAAAAAATGCTAGACAACTCCAATCACCTAGGAACCTAGTGTACAAGTTTATTTGGTACATCTGCAGCTAAAGTTACACAAACAAATGGGATAAGAATTTTTTTTAAAATATGTTTTCCAATATTTTGTTCCAAAATGCCTACCTATCTTTTCTCTTCTCCAAGAATCGGTGCAGTGAAGCTCTCCTTGCAATTGGTAAATCTGCAGTAAATAAATAAATACAGACTTTAATCAACAAACATATTCAACATGATGCTCTAAACATTCTATCTTTCGAACTTGTCAGTAAAGAAACAAAGGCAATCACAAGAAATTACCAGCAGCAAGAGGTTGAGGAGATGGTTGAGCGCGTTCGCTAATCACTTTATTGCCAAAATTTGGAGGAACAACGCCACTAGAGCTAGTAGCAATTGAAGTGCTGGATTCAACAGAGTTCCTGGCCAAGTTAGGAGCAAAGGCAGGCTGGTTGTTAGTAGCCGGATTAGAAGTAAACGGGGTGTTGTGACTCTGGGAGGTTCCCTTGCTTGCTAATAGCATCACTTCCTTTGCCTTGTCAGCCGGAAAATCGTTGAACACGATTACTTGTCCACCATAGAATATTGTCATTTGGGCCTTTTCAGGCTCTGCTGTGGCAGGCTTGTTCACTCTGTAACATAATAAACATATTACAATCAGATAAACAAATATTTCTGTACTAGTATTGTGAACTATAGCTTCTATTCTACTTCACCATGTGCAAAATAGTTATGATACACCATGTGCCCCCAATTAATCAACCCAAATCATTAATTAGTCCATATCTATGGTTGATGATGTAATTATAAGCCATAGAACAACTAGAATACCCTATTTCCAACTTATATTTTGGGCATACTTGATATGGGTATTTATGAAGACTAGTTAAAAAAGAATAAGAGACAGTGAGTAACTGAGCTTACCTAGAGTCAGCAATCTTTGGGACCTCCTCCTTAGGAAATGGAGTAGTAAACCCAGCAGGTTGAGGGAACAGATCAATGGATTGAAGGTTCCGATTGGCCGCCTCGCTTTGGCCTGAAACATCACTTAATTTCTCATTCACCGGAAATAAATTCATTGTTGGGGCTGATTGACGGTACATCTCAGGTGTCCCTGTTACAATTCTACAAATCATTTTCTAAACCTTGGCTTAAAAAAAAAAAAAAAGAAGCTATGAAAAGTAAAGAACCTAATCACTACCACTATGTTTCAAGGAGAATTAATTTATAATGCAATTTCAGGAGGGCCTTTCTCAAAATCCAATTAGGCCCAAGACCAAGTCTTTTTACAAACATAGGTTGAGAGATATTCTCAACAGATATTGAGAGGGAAATTTTAGAAAGCATAAAGAAGAAACAAAACGTTAACTACTTATATTTTTCTTGTTATGAAAAAGAAAAAAAAAAAAATAAATCGGATTTGAGTGTTTTGAGGAGAAAATCAAGGACATGTCCAACAAGTTTGAACCATTAAATAGGAATATTGATATTTTTGTGGATATTGGAATAAAGAAATTTAAGGTAACTTTTACAGATCCAAGTTCTGGGTTTTTCTTAGAATCACATACCAAAATGGAAATTTGGGTTCAACTTATGCTCCCATAATTATAAACTAAAAATGAATTAAAGAAAAAGAAGAAACTACAAACCAATCATAAACAAGCTACTGAAATCTCAGCCTGACTACGACTATTTGACTTAAGTTAAGATTGTGTTTCGTTTTCATTTTCATTTTAACAGAATCCTAAAAAAACCAGACCAGTTTGAAACATTAAACTTTCAAATCCCTCTCTCTCTCTCTCTCTCTTTTCACAACCGAAATACCAGAAATTCAAACTGTAACCCAAAAAAAAAAACAAAAACAAAAACGTACCGTTGGATTCGATGTTGCAAGTCATACCGAGGCTGAGATCTCCAAAGGAACCCTTCTCCTTAAGGTACTGACTCAGCAAGCTACACCTCTGAGAAAAGCTTGCCTTTTCCGGCAACTTCCCTTGCCTTTGCCCTGAAAACTCACAAAACTCCGACGAGCTCGTCATCTTTCTTTGAATCTTTTCCAAACAGACCCAGATACAAAATCCAATCCCAAATCCAAATCCAAAAACCAAAACCCCAAAAAAAAGTACTCCTTTCAAAGGTTCAGAGAATTATCAAAATTTATACATAACCAAATCAGAATACACCTCGTTGTTTGTGCTCTCTCTCTGTACTCTATGACACATATATTTTATCTCTCTCTCTCTCTGTGTGCTCTATTGTTTTATATATATGTGTGTACCTGCTTTTCCTATCTTCTCCTTGAGGCTATAATATATATATTATTATATTTTTGCTAATGTTTATTTTGGTTGAGAGAGTTAAAGCACGAGGAATATATGGTGCTTTTTAAGCTTGTTCCTCGCACATTCGAGGATGACTCTTTATTATTAGTATTATATTATATTTTTATTATTTTGCTTTTGCTTTTGCTTTTTATTCTTGTTATTTCAAACACGTGTTCTTTGCATCAGTAAACGGCAACCTTTTTTTTTTTTTTCTTTTTCAGTTTTTTATGCCAACTTGCCTTTGCCCACGGTTTTTGTTTTTTTTTAAGATTTCGATTGATGTTACCTTTTTAGCCCCCCACAGCTGTACATTACTGTTTCACACGTGGGATTCAGTATGTTTGGTCTCTTTATTCGGGATTTAGTTTTTGTGTATTTGGTATTTACATTACTATTTTTTTTTTCCTTCAGACTTTTTATTTTTAGAAACTACGCTATAAAAAGATTAGGGCAATAGTTTTCCTCCAAATCGGGTTGGTGGTGACGGGAGATTCTTTCGGCTTATTACTCGGAAGGTTATAAGATTATCTGTGAATATTAAATCACATGTTCTGTTAAATCATTTAAATAAGTCACATGTTTATTAAGTAAGGTTATAAATGAATCAAGTTGTTTATAAAAACTGTTTTACCTCGACTTTGAAAATTTTGTTTTACGTTGTTTTTTTAGTAAATAAGTTAGGCGTAAACCTAAATTTAGACTTTTCTATGAAATGAGTCAAACTTAAACATAATAATGCATCTATGGACGAACGTTTGAGAATAATTTACAAAAATATACTGTGGGGACAAATAACCAAGAGTCACACAACTTGGGCTGTGGGCTTGGTCCGAGGAAGACTCATGGGCCGAGCAATGTGGCAGTTATCAAAGCATTCTACTTTCAAAAGATTCGCACATAGGAACGGCGATTCTGTCCGAGGAGGGTATAGTTCTCGGATATAAAGTTTTCGGTTCAAGGATGAATCCCAGTGGCTGAAGTAATTCTCCTGGAATCCCCAATGACAGAAACGACCTTGGTGAGCTTACTGGGAAGGAAAAGATCCCCGAAAATATCTGAAGAAAAGCTGCTACCACCACATTGAATACCCTGCAACTACTTTTCTGGCCGCATTTATGTGGAGAAGACCTCTGAATAGTGCTACCAAGACTATGACCTCTTACAGGGAAGCCAAAGAAAAGATCTGATGGGATAAGTATCAAGGGGCACCTTAGATGAATGACAAGTGTAAGGATAGGATGCTTAGAAGATGATTATATAATGTCATTTCTCCTCCATGGTAAAGGGGGAGGTCTTTTTGGAAGAGAGAAGAAAAAAGAAAAAGAAAAGAAAGAACTAGAACGTGAATAATATAAGAAGAGTCCTCCTCGGACCTAAATAAAACGGACTTATTCCAAGTTATCTCGTTGTACTTTGGGCATTCTAATCAACTTTTCAGTTCATTTGTAAGAATAGGTAAAATGAAGCCCTCACCATTCAGATCTAATTCTTAAGCCCACTCTCTACAAATATATATTGCAGCGGACTTATTGGGCCCGGGTCTTGCATGCTTTGGACTTGGGTGCACAATTTGTTACCCTACATATACGTTTTTTTATTTTTTAAAAAAAAATTCAAAGTTACAATGGGGGAATGAAGATTTGAATACTTGACATTTTCGTTGGAAATATTATGACAGTTGCTACGTGGATCTTTTTTTTTTTTTTTTTTATTAAAAAAAAAACTTAGATATTAGATCTTGTAAGTTTGTAAATAAGTTCCTCAGAAATTATATTAGCATTTTTGTTGATAATATAAACATTAAATTTCATAGTAAAAAAAATATTTTTTTTTTACCAATACAAGTTCGGTAAATTAATTTTTGATAAATTGATTTTTTATAGGTTCATAAATGAATATTATAGTATTCAAGTAACTCAAATAATATAATTTTAAGTTTCTAACTATAGCTTATTTATTAACTATTACCATAAATTTCAAGAAAAAAAAAACTATTACCATAAATTTGTGAATAAGTAAAATAAAAAAAATAAAAAAATAGTCATGATGTTTACCCTATATAGAAAAAAAATGAGTTAATCATGTAACTCATGAACAAACTTGAAATTGTTTGATAATATAATAATCAAATATTGAACATGTAATCTAATTTGTTGATAAGTTCAAGCGTGACTTGTGTTTGAAATAAAAGTAATAAACAATTTTGAATTCTTAGTAATCTAATGGCTTGGTTTATTTACAATCCTACTGTTAAGCAGGTATTATGAATAAAAATATGCATGAAAAATATTTTAAGTTTCCATACGGTGGATTGCAAAAACTTTCTTATACAACCCAATTTAAAGGAAATTTCTATAAATTTTGGTAATGATTATAATTAAAATGATTGCAATATTATTTTTTTAACGAAAGGTTTTAAGTTATAGATGCAGAATGAGTACATGTATTTTCTTCAATTAATTCTATTATTTTTTTTCTTCTAAAAAAAAACTATATATATTTTATGGGAATCTGTAAAACTATATTAATTACAATGGAACCAATTTGACAACAATAATGTTATTGTTATTGTGGGGACGCAGGCCCAAATATACGTTGGGCTTTGGGCCTTGTCCGAGGAGACACATTGGTCCGAGAATAGATCAACAGTGAGCAAGAAGTAAGACTCTGAACTTCACGAGCAAGCTATGACTGTGAAAGCTGGGGGAGGAAGGCTGAGGAGGAGTATCTCCTCAGCTAAATGAAGAAGGGGTCAAAAGGACAAAATGGGAGCTGAGAAATATCTAAGAAAAAACTGCTACCACCGCATTGAATGCTCTACAGCTAACTTTCTAGCCGCATTTATGTGGAGAAGACCTCTGAACAGTGCTGCCTTGGTCGCCCCAACTCATAGAGGGCCTGCGAAGGTGTCCGATGGGACAAGCATTTAAGTAGTGGCTTGGACGACCGACAAGTGGAGGGCTAAGATCATCCAAAGGGAGATATATAATGTAAGAGACCCCTGAGGAAGGGGGATCGAGAAATGAAGAGAGAAACACTGTAGCAATCAAGAACTGAAACTTATAATCAAATTTGAGAGAAATACATAAGAGCTGATCTTCTCGGATTGTGTCGAGGACGATTTTCTTTATATTAAACCAGTCCAGTCTCATTTTCTTGTCATCAATATCTACTTTACTTGTTGTCTAATTCATTAAAACCTAGTTTTCCAACACACTCTCTACAAATTCATTGTATTGGGCTTTTTAGGCCTAAGTTCATTTATCTTTTGAGCTAGGACTCAAATCCGGTCCTTACAGTTATTATTTTATCATAAGTGTCCGTTGGGGAATTATTTATTTCCAATAGCTTATATATATATATATATAAATAGACAAAGTTTAAAGAAAATCTAATTAGATTATATAATTGAAGTCCAATTTTGTGCCCTTTCAAAAAACAAAAAAAGGGTCAAATTTTGTGCTATGTGTCTTAAATTATTTATTTTTAGAGAGTTTTATTTCTTAATTTTTGAGTTAATTGTGGGATCACATCATAAATATTCATTCAAGTGAGTTATTGAGTACAAAAACCAAAGAATCTAGAATTAATGAACCGTAAAAGGAAAAAAGAAAAAAAAAAGTGCTTCACAATATTAAAAATTAAGAATAAAAAAATATGGATAGTTTACATTTTTTACCTAATAATATTCTTATAAGAATCTTTAATCTTATAAGAATTTTTAAAGAGTTAACAAAATATAAAAATTACTATCAATAGTATTTAAATTATATATGTAGGAATTATACTATGAGTTTTAATGTATATCTTTTAAGTATATTCATGCATATGTATGGGATTACAAGCTAGTATATATTAATAAGCAAAGTTTAGAGAAAATCCAATTAGATTCTACAATTGAAATCCAATTTTGCATCATGTGGCCTAAATTATTTATTTTTAGAGAGAGTTTTATTTTTTAATTTTGGAGTCAAATGTGGGATCATATCATAAATATCTATCCAAGTGAGTTATTGCGTACAAAAACCAAAGAGTCTAGAACTAATGGACATTTTATATTTTCTACCTAATAATATTTTTACAATATTTTTTAAAGAGTTAAAAAAAAATAAGAATGACTCAATAATATTTAAATTATATACGTAAGCATTATACTATGCATTTTAATGTATATATTTTAAGTATATCCATGCATGTACATGGGGTTACAAGCTAGTATATATTAATAGGTAAAACTCATAGAAAGTCCAATTAGAATTTCAAATTAGAGTCCAATTTTGCGTCATGTATCCTAAATTATTTATTTTTAGAGAGTTTTATTTCCTAATTTTAGAATCAATGTGGGACCACATCATAAATATTCATCTAAGTGAGTAATTAAGTACAAAAACTAAAGAGTCTAGAATAAATGAATCGTAAAAAAAAAAAAAAAAAGTGCTTCACAATAATAATATATAAAATAAATATGGACAATTTACATTTTATACTTAATAATATTCTTACAAATTTTTTAAAAGAGTTAATAAAATATAAAAATGACTATCAATAGTATTTAAATTATATATATATGAATTATATTATGTATCTTATTGTATATCTTTAATTGTATCCATGCATATACATGAAGTTACAACTAGTTTGCATAATATGAGACAAAAAGTTAAAAATTAGTCTATTTTCAAAAAGCTGAAAATTAAATTATTTGAAATAAAAAAGAAAAAAAAATCAGCTTATATTCCAATGCTAAATGCACACTAAGTTCTCCAATTTGACAACAATGTAAAATTTTAATTGGAACAACAACCTTTTATGTGAACTCATAATTAATACTATTATTTTTATTATAATCAATTACAAAAAAAATAATTAAAAGTTCCTAAAAAAATATCAAGAAATATTTGTCAATTTATTGTTAAGAATTGGGTGATGTTAAATTGTTAATAAAATCCAATGCACAGATAAATACTAGACTCTAGTAGACCAGACCACAGCACAGTACCCACATGGGCAGCTGCCAATAGTAATAAAAAAAAAAACAGTAGAAAGAAAGAGGGATGAAGCAAAAGGTATTGTGTTGAACGGGAACGGGATAGTTTAGTAAATGGCCATAATTGGATTGGGAGTCCACGGCGTTAAGAATAACGGCGTTACGTGCCGTCCTGCAGGTTAGCAATACGACCAAAGTGGGCTCCACACCCACGTGTTTTTGTTTTTCCTTTTCTTTCTGATTTTACACTCGTGAGTTTTGGTTCCGGTTAACTTAATTAGTTAATTCTTTGATGGTTAAATAAGAGATTTAAAGTTCAATTTTTGCCTATATCAAAAATTTATCGATATCTTAATCTGATAATAAAAAATTATTATTAAAAACAGATATTATAAGTTGAAACTCTTTAAAAAATAAATTTGAGTATGTAATATAATAAATAAATGAATAAAAGAGAAGCGGCAAGTGCACGTCTTGACCACCAATGAAAAGCTGAAACGTGTTTAAAACCGTAAAAGTGTTTGTAGATTGAAACTCCGCGTGTTTATTTCCCATACCCCTAAAGGGAAAGGCAAACAAAAGCATATAATATAAAACTATAAAAGCATGGATCATGGATCATGGATCATGGATCATGGGTCATGGTTGGATTGGACATCCACAATTGCACATGCTAATACTCCTTTTTCTTTTTCTTTTTTTTGTTTCTTGGGATAGTAAAACACATGTTTCTATTTACATATATATATATATTGTGATTTGATAATCTTGCCGGGTTTATTAAAAAAAGAACTTTATAAATCCAAGTTGAATGATACCCCCCTTCACCTCATTTTCTTTGTTTCTTCTTATTAAACATCTAACCTTTTAATAAGGGGAGTGTTTAAAATAAAAATAATATAAACTTTTCAAGAAGACTTCATTTATTATATTATTATTTTTTTAAATTAAAAAAAAATCTTAAATTATTCTTCTTAATTTTAACTAGAAAAAGAAACATGAATTGTATTATATTAGAATTTTGAAATGAATAATAAATATTTCATGACATCTTGTAAGATAATAGATATAGAGATATGACCATATTAGCGGATGCCCTTAAAACAATTATTAATAAACCATAATAGGAAAATTTTAATATCACTTTCATGAGAAATATAAAAAATTGTCAACAATATTTATTGTTTTACCATTCTCCTAATAAAATGTTTCTAAAAATAGCTCATAAATTAATGTTTTAAGGGTATTGGTTAACATTTTTCACAGAGATAATAGCAACTTGAACATTGACTCAAATAGGGAAGATCCATGCCACTTACAAATCCTATGTTTGGACATTAGGACTCGAGCGGGGTGGAATTGAGAAGTAAAAATGGCTGACCCATAAAAAAATCCCAATATTCAAGATGATAGGCTAAGATCCTAGCCCCACTTTAATTCAAATTATAGAAAATTTGAGTAACTATTCTCTTTTCTCATTTTATAACGTAAACGCAATTGAAAGTTTGAAACTAAAGAATACTCACAATAAGAAGAATTTCATTATTATTGAGAGAACCAATAACCTCAAGCGGACTTTAAGAATAGGAGAATGATTTTTTTGGTGCTCCTCCTTACTACGACAACTGTACTTGATCACATTTAGACCACACAATCAACTGTTTCATTAGTGAACAAATAAAACAAGACCGCGTGAATATGTTCTTTGTTAAACTTGATTTGTTTTTATACCTTATTTTATGACCCAAAAAAAAAGGTTAAATTATCAATTTATTTTTTGAGAGAGGTTAAATTATCATTATTAAATATTAAAAGTCAACTTCTCATTATGCTTATCCAAATATATATATAATATATATATTTTTTTTTTTTATCATTATGCTAGTTACAGGCTTACAGCTAGTATTTGGCATTGTATGGTACAGGTAGTATTTGGCATTGTATGGAAAAAAAAGTTGTAAATAAATTATTTATATATATATATATATATGCTGTTACAGTAATGCTAGGACCACCTAAAGTTGCACAATTTTTGCCACAACTTAATATGTATTAAGTTGTGAGTGATAAAGGTGTGATAATGGGTTCATGTGGAAACACCTTAACTACTTACCACTCACGGCACAAAAATTTATGCAAATTTATGTGGTCCGAATATTGCTCATATAGAAGATTCAAGATATGGAAAACATCACTCTCATTATACAGCTCATACATCTAGAAAAGAACATCCAATCTCAACGTATCAACGTATAAATAGTTACAAAGAGTTCGGGACCACGTATTTGTTTATATATTTAGATATAATTTAAATATGTGACGAATGGTTATTAAATTACTTTTATTAAATATTAATAATAGTCGGTGTAAATAATGTAACCTAATTATACATTAAAAAATATAAAAGTTGTGTCAAAGTACGCGAATAAAAATTAATAAAAAAAATTATTATGTTAATTAGTGCAGTTAGAATAATTGTTAATAGGCAAATATTGACAAGCATTGTGTGGTCCCACTTAATAAAAAAAATTAGATAAATAAAAAAAAAAGACATAGAACTAGCCCCATGAGAAGTTAGCTCCATAGCCTATGAAGCTGCAAAAAAAGACATAAAGTGTGTTTTGATACTAATGAAAAAATAAAATTATTTTACTATTCAGCTTATTTTTACTATTATTTATGTGCCCTACTACACTTTTTGGTACTATTTATAGGCTCCGTTGTACTATTTCAACTAATTTTTACCTTTATCTATAATACTTTTAGTTTCAGAAAAATAAGTATATCCAAACAGACCCAAAGCTGCTGTATTTGTTAATAAATCATTTTATAAAAATTTTGATACCAATTTCATTGAAAATATAAAAAATTAATTTTTTTTCATGAAATTTTTTTTAAAATATATCTTAAAGCGACATCCTTTAAACCATTCATAAACATTTATTTAAAAAAAAAAAGAAAAAAAAAAAAAGAGAGTGAATAATGAAGGGACATGATGGAAATCCCGTGTGAAAAACGCGGAGAAAGGGTGGGCGGCTACAGCTAGCTAGATAGCTAGGGCGCACATGCTCGGCACAACCCCACACGTAAATTATATATAAACGTGGCGAAAGGCGATTGGGTGGAAGAGATAGGAACATTTTCCTCGTGATCTTGACGTCTTGGGGTTTTTTTTTTTGTTTTTCAAATATGGGTTTGGTATGGTCGTGTGGTCCCTAGCTTTGTCGCATGTGGTAAAGCTTTTCTAAGTGTGTGTTTGAATTTTTTGAAGAGACAGTACAACTGGGGTGTATCACGGGTTTGATGACCACTGACCTTCTCTCTCTCTCTCTCTCTTCTCTTTTCTTTTTACACCACGTGATCTTCGTGTTCACTCTCTGTGCTTCCTTGCGAAACACCCTTGTATTTCTTCTATATTTACAACTCTACCACCTGCCGACCCCAGATATTTTTTAAGGTATTATTTAAAGGATTTTGTTAATGTGTGCATTAAGGGCATACAATAATTTTCATTTTTGGAAAAAAAATTTTTGAGAATTGAAAAAGTATTGACAGTTTTTTCAATTCCTGAGAAAATATTTTCAAAAATAGATAGTTTAATGTGTACCCTAACCGGACCCTTACTTAAATAATGCTTAAGGAGTAACCACCGTCATTGCCGTTACTGTGAACTGAACTCTCTTTTTATTTTTATTTTTGTCCTTCATAAGCTTTCACAAATTCGACAATTTTGGTGGATCATCAAAGCAAAATATTCTTTTTTTTTTTCTTTTACTTATTAACAATGGTTGAGTTAGACAAGTCTTTTTATTTACTTGGAAAGAATGGGAATTTATTTATTTTTGTTACTTTTTCGGTTTTGTTGGTATGAAAGAAAATACTATTTTTTGGAGCGGAAGAAAGTATATTTGTTGTTAAAGAAGATTAAATTAGGACCCAGTAAATGGTATTAGAGTTTTATTGATTTACACCTAGTTTGGCATTAGAGTACAATTTTTTTAAACCTCACATTTTCAAAGAACAAGTACACTTTAGCTTACTTTCAGCAAAAAAAACAATGCTAAACACACACTTAGGGTCCGTTTGGATACAACTTATTTTTGCTGAAAACAGAAAACAGAAAACACTGTAACAAAATAATTTTTAAATGTGTGAATAGTACCGTGTGACCCATTTTTAATGAAAAAGTAGTTGAAAAGTAAAGTTTGTGGGACCCGTGAATAATGTACCCGTGCATTGTTCATGGGAGAATGGTCAAAAGTTGCTGCTTGAAAAAAAAAAAAAAAAAAGGAAGGAAACGTGAAATAGAAAACGTAGACGCACATAAGTCCTATCCAAACACTCACTTAGTGTGCGTTTGGGTTAGGATTAAAAATTAAAATTATTTCACTATTCAGCTTATTTTTGGTACTATTCATGGGTCTCACTGCACTTTTTGGTACTATTCATGAGCCTCACTGTACTATTTCAACTATCTTTTATTTTTATCTATAGTACTTTCAGTAATAATTTTTTAGTTTCAGCAAAATAAACAGTATCCAAACACACCCTTAGTGGATGATTTATTGTGTGAAGATTATATTTGGTACAAGTTAGACCATGATTAGATTGGTGGGTACTAGAAGAGTTTGAGAGAAGATTATATTTGGTACAAGTTGGCATTCCATTTGATTCAAGTGTGAATAAATATGGCTTAAGCTATGGAAGTAATAATTATTTTGTTCAAGAAAATTTTGCTTTGACTAAGGTGGAGTTATCGCAAGAAGAAAGAAGACTATTTGATGGATTTTTGAGTTAAGGTGGAGATTATTGGCAAAATTTCTCAAATTCCTATTGTGGTTTCGATAGCTATTTGGATTTTCTTGTTGAATAAAGAAAAAATAATTTGGACACTTTTTGGGTTTCCTTGGTGAAGAATAAAATCTAAAGGACTCTTTAAAATCACCTATATCTTAAATTATTTCATGTGTGAAAATGCATTCTAAGTTTCTACATTTTGGTCTTTGTGTCTTTAATTTTACAAAATGAAACTTTTAAAAACACAAAAGACCAAAACAAAACACTCCCAAAATATAGAGATCAAAAATGTATTTTGCCTATTTTATTTTAGTCCTTATACTTTTTAAAATGTTTGAAAACCGTTTTTGTCGTTGATTAATAAATGGAAAATACTAACATGGCAACAAAAATTGAGAATTTGTCTTAACTTTCCGTCCTAAAACTCATCAACCAACTTGATCCAAAACTCGAGTACCTAAATCACAAACCCATCATGGATGGGAGTCAGTGCTTATGAGTTATGACAGTTTGGAGGTAGTGTTTCAGCATGATTGATCAAATCTCCCTGGGGATGAGGGCGATTGGGTAGATAATAGGTTTGTCATTTGTAATTTGTATACATGGATTCTGGCTTGATTTTGTTGATGAGTTTAGGCTTTTAAAGAAAGTAATTTGAATCACATTCTCAATTTTTATTTTCCTTTTTATTGATCTATTTAGATTATTTTCACATGTAGAATGTCCTCTAACTGATCGAGTTACTTGAATTTTTGAATGTCTTGAATAATAAAATCCTAGACTCGATCAATCGAGTTCAGAAAATGACTTGGGTCAAAATGAAATACCTAATTGGTTAGATTTCAATACTTGTAGCCCAATTAATACCTCTAACTTGCTGAATAATAAAATCTTAAACTAGATTAATCGAGTTCAAAAAATGACTTGGGTCAAAATGAAATACCTAATTGGTTAGATTTCAATACTTGTAGCCCAATTAATACCTCTAACTTGCTGAAATGGACTCTCAAATAAAAAATTTCCCAAAAAATCAGATGGTGTATGGACCACTATATGATCATCCATTTATAAAATTAAAGTACATGGACCACATCAAAACTCTAGAACTTGTGCAGTTGTGCTGGCCAATGATTTTATTATTTTATTTTGGGCCAGTGGTGAAAAGTTTATAATCACTCATCTTTCTTCCCTATTATTTACAATGATATATATATATATATATATATATATTACATTCTTTACGGGATTTAAATGTGTTATTACATAAATTTTTTTTTTTTTTTTTTACACAATCGACAGTATAACCCCATCCCTTCTCACTCTGAGACCATTCGAATCTGGATCCATAAACCCCTTAAGCCTTTAAGATTTAAAAAAATACCAACTCGCCTAAAGTGAATATTGAAAAAAGAAGAAGAAAAGAGGCATGTTTATTCTAGAACCGTATTTTTACATGCACTTATTGGTAGATGACCAACATTGTCTTTTCATTGGACCGTATACAAATAGCTAAATAGAAGTATAGCGATTAACCCAAAATGGGAAGGAGGAAAAAAAAAATTATTGTTTTGTAAAGAAGTTGTCATGTCAAGAGTGATTGAGCAATTTTTAATTCCTTTTGAGAGTTTTCTTAGTGCTTATCTTGAACATTAGTTATGATGAGGTTGCTTGCTTTCAAGCCAAGCACTAGATGCGCATGTGGTCTTAATAGTCGGCTCTCTCTCTCTCTCTCTCTGACTCTCTCTTTCTCTCACTATTTTTATTTTTATTTTTTCAGGAATAACTCCTTTTATCTTAAACCTTAGTAATTTACAAAAGCAACGAATATGTTGAGGCTGCTGGATTCAGATGTCGGCATAGCACAAGAAGATAAAAAACTCATTGCCTTTCAGAGTTAATTTGGATACCGTTAATTGCTAAAAACGAAAAACTGAAAATATTGTACTAAAATAATTTTTAAATGTGTGAATAGTACTGTGGGACTCAGTTTTAATAAAAATTTTTGTTGAATTAGACAATTTGTGGGTCCTATGAATAGTGCACGAGACCCACTGACAGAGACGCAAACGCATTTCAGCGCAATCCAAACTAACACTAAGACTCCTAAAGGAGTCTATGGATAGGTCAAAAAAATCTTGTATGTGCCGATCTTATAAGACTAATATTTTATTGACACGTGGATCCCATTAAAAGAATCAATAGATGGGTTAAGAAAATCTTGTATGCGCTGGTCTTATAAGGCTAACGTTTCATGAGACTACCGTAGGAGATACAATCTTGAATGTGTAAGGACCATCTTTGTTGCTTATATGTGTTTTTGTATAATTGTTTTTTTTTTTTTTTTTTTTTTAGTTTACTTTCTCTAAAGCTTATATGCTAAAGGTTGACACAAAAAATATAATAAAGCCTAGATAATGTTAGAAATTAATAATGCTTTAAAAAGTCGTATATAAATAAATAAACTAATATACAAAAGAAAATAAATAAACTAATCCAAATGCAATACAATATATCTAAGACTAAGAGCATTCTAAAAAATTATAGAACCTAATAATATATAGCATATGACCCTATTGCATGCTACAATTTTATTAATAAGTACAGATAGGTGATAGGTGATAGGTCTGATACATCAGTTATCATCTACTTCTTACCTATGACCTTATTATATTTAATTTCAAGCATACCTTGTCAAACCAAAAATTATTTTCCTAGGAATCATTTCAAAATCAGTAATTAATATTAAAATATTACAATAAATAACTTTAGAATCCTTTAAAGAAATTTATCTTTGAATCATTACAATGTCTGAAAAGATGATTAGATGGATAGATATAATTACTAATAAGAAGTATTGTTTTTAATAGGCAATATGTGAGGGAAGCACAACAGGAAATTAATGTGATTCGCGTGAGGTTAATATTCAATAGAACTTGACGTTAAGTTAAGAGAGAATTAATTTTCCACAATCAAATACCTTTTGACAGTGTCAGCGAATCACAACAAGAAAATGTGATTCTCGTGAGCTCAATTTTCAAATGCTCAATTAGGGCATTAAGTGGTAATCCACCTAACTTTTGTTGCAATTTATATATTTTATTTATTTATTGGAAGAAAAGAAAAGTTTGAGGGCAAGTGGGATTAGCATGATCACTAATTTATATGGGCATGCAGAAACCTTTGTATGTGTGTTTGCTAATCATGAATTAACCACCCACCTAATCACATTTTTTTTTTCTTCATTTATTTATAAGATATACGCTTTAGTTCTAGGTATATATACAAGCTCTTAGGTAAATTATTCAGGGGTAAAAGCTATTTATATCAGCTCACTCTTTGTCTTCTAATTGGAATTTTTGTAATACTCTGTATTAATATTAATGCTGGAGAGATCTATTTTCACATGAAATGGAAGGCTCACCTAAAGATGTACTTTGGTAAAAGGGAGAGCAACAGCCAAGTAGGTAAGAAATTTGCATGGTTATTTATAAGCATGCTAAATTGACAACAATTTCACATCTCCAAATTTGTCTACAACCTTCATTTAAATGAGCTAATAAAAAAGTTTAAATTGCAAATTATGATGGGTGGTGGACAAATTGGGAGACATTGTCATATTGTGAAATTGTTATGAATTTTTATTATAATTATTGTTTTGTTGTACTAAATTAAAGCAAATAGTAAATCTAAAAATACACATTTTTTAATCTGTTTTTTAGAATATATATTTTTAATCATTGATTTGGCCTATTATGATTTGTACAAAAATAAAAGTAGTAGCCTGCGAACTTATGTTAAAGTAATGTTAATTGCAATCACAACTTACTAAAATAATTATAAATATAGTAATTAACTAAGAATGTGACTCTTTTTTTTCTAGTAAAAAAGGAGTCAACGTTGATTTAGCGCACCTTACCTAACTCCCTTGCTTGAGAATAAAATAAGAAAAATATATGGGAATACTCATTTTGAAATAAACAAAAAGATACAAAGATAAAGAAAGAGACAACAAGTATGAAAAAAGAAAATCTTTTAAAAAAGATAGTGAAAAATAGTTGTTTCCCTAATCTTACCCCTTTTTTTTAAGAGAACCCTAATCTTACCCTTAACTCAAAGCTTTTATATATATATATAAATATATATATATATATATATACACACACACTATTTATAAGAGGATTTCCCTTTTTGGACTAGACTTTTATGTAGGGGTGTCAATTCGAGTTAGCGTGTTGGGTTTGTGTCGTGTCGAGGTAGGGGTATTCGACTAAATAGCTCAACCCTAACCCGACCCATTTAATAATCGTGTCATGATTCTTCAACCCTAACCCGACCTGTTAATAAGGCGGGTTGACCTGACCCAACCCATTTGACACGCTTAATAAACGAGTCGTGTTGGGTTGACATGAATGTAACACAATCCATTTCAACCTGCATAATATTAAATATAACATCCATCTGGAAATAATTTTTTTTACATCTCGAAAAACAGTGCATACACTTCAAGTTTTCAACCCACATTCAAAATAATATAGTTCAACAAAAATATAACATTCATCTAAAAATAAGTTCTTTACACTCCAAAAGAAGTGCATATACTTCAACCCAAATTCAAAATAACAAAGTTTAACAAAAATAAAATAACATAGTTCAACAAAAATATAATATCATTGGAACTCGCCAAATGCTAAGTATCAATATTGAAAGAATTTGAGCAAACAGTGGACTAATCCTGACTATGACCACGATTATCATCTATAGATTCTTTGTTGATGTCCAAATTCATAACATCTTCCACAAACTCATCCAATTTCATTTGTGCAAGTTTTATGCCAAAAAAAAAAAAAGTATTAGTAGTTCTAGGGTTTGTAAAGTTTCAATTTCCAATTATACCCTTGTAAATTTTTGTAATTACTCACTTTTCTTTTCAAATTTAAAATATATGTTGGATATAAAAGGTATTTGACAAATCTAAAATAAAATAAATATTTATTTGTTATACGAGTTAAACGGGTTGTATTAAGTAGGTCATTTCGGGTTGACACAAATAAATTGGCCTGTCAAACGTGTCTATTGTGGGTTATGCGGGTTGACCCGCTTATGACACGTTTCTTATTGTGTCGCTTTCGGGTCAACCCATTTATGACCCAAACCCATTAAGGCCCAACCCTAACCCGAAAAAAGCCGTGTTGGGTTCGTGTCGTGTTCGCAGGTTGGGTCGAACATTGACACCCCTACTTTTATGTGGTTTAGAAATACCTCTAAACCTTACATTTAATAGGGAAAAACTTAAGGACAATCCGGTAAAAATATATTTCTAACTTCACTTAAAATGGTTACAAAATAGGACACTTTCCTACTAATCCATGTCTTTAAAACAAACTTATCCAACTTTTTTTTTTTTAAAAGGAAAATTATGACACTTGTCCAAAAACAAAAAAGCCTCATTAATTGCATGCGCAAAGCGCGTGTGATTAGGCTAGTGTGTGTGAATATATATATTTTGTTGGGTTCAAGTTACATCATATCATATGTAACTCTACGTAATATTACATCACCTAATAACTTTTTATAGGATTAATATTTCAAAAATCTTACCGTTGGCTTATATGTTCACTATGTTGTTAACATGCCTACTAGGTTTTATGTCAATTGAATGTTATTTACTATTTGATCTAGAAATACATCTTTTATGCATAATTTTAAATACAAAAATTTTGAAATTTTTATATTTGAACGATGACATAGTTATTGATTTTCGATAATTTTGAAATTTTGCAAGCATGTGGAGTATAAGAAGAGAATCTAATTCAAAAGTGGATTTTTATTTTAAAAATTTGCTTCCAATTAAAAAAAATTGAGTGGTATAACATAATTTAGAATTACACCATTTGTAACTTGAACGTCTCTGTCTCTGTCTCTATCTCTGTCTCTCTGTTTGTCTCTCTGTCTCTCTCTCTGTCTCTGTCTCTCTCTCTCTCTATATATATATGGGAGGAAACTTGTAGATATTAGAGCATCCCTAGTAAGGTTGCTAAATTGACTTTAATACTCTTAAAATGCATTGCACAACAAATGAGTTAAACTAAAAAAAATTTGAGTATCAGCAGCTCACGGTAGCTTAAAACTTATTTTTTTAAATTTTTTTTTAATGTGTGGTGTAAAAAAAAAGATATTTTAATATGTTGATGGTTGTGATTGTTATTTATTGTGTTGAATATATTATTTTATTGTATTATTTATATTATTTTAATGTGTTAAATGTTATTTTGACGTTGAATGTATTATAAAGTGAAGGGTTAAAATAAATAAAATAGTGTTTTGAGTTGCGTATATTTTTTTGCTTTCTTCTGAGAATACTCTTACACTGTCACTTACAAACAGACTTTTCTGTTGCTTCTTTCGTTGACTTCTTTGAACCAAAGTGGTCTATTAAACGTGTATGACACTTTCATTACTTAAGTATTACTCTTCATTTTTTTAATGAAAACTTAAAAAGCATTACTTGTTCATTTTGAACACGCAATAATTGAATCATTCTAAACATTAAACAAATTAGTGAAATTAGCTAATAAGAAGTATATGACAATTGTTTAGACTTGAGTCGACCTGGTCAGGGAAAAAAAATATTGAAAAGAAAAGAAAATTGTAAGTTTAAGTTGTGCCAAAGCATATCAATGAAAAGAGTTTTTATAAAGAAAGGTACGTTGACGAATGCATTGTCTAAGAATTGATTCCTCGTAATAAAAAGAATTTGTTTTCATGAGACTAGGTCGGGTCGGCACGACAGACTAAGGAATTTTTAGCATATGACTACAATATATGGGAAGCAAGATGAGCAAGGTATTAAGCTTTTAGGTAATACCACACGGGGTGTGGCTTGATGATAGGAGTACTCGTTCTGCATTCAAAGAGGAGCGGTTCGAGCGATAGTCCTAGTAAAGCCTGTGTGGTATACGTGGTATTATTCATTACCGTCACGTGGCGTGGGGCCGATGAGCCCACACCAGAAACCCCATTTTTTATTCAGCAAAACAAAAAAAAAAAAAAAAGCTTTTAGGTAACCATTCAAACTATATATTTGATAATAGGAGCCATGTGTGAGTACTGTGAGTGACTATAAATTTGTTTAGACCAAGAATTCGTTCCTTCCTTCTACCTTTGACTCATTAATGGAGGATAATATTCATATCTGGGTTGGTTCAAGAAAATGTTATGATAATGACCCTTATACTGAAATGTGTTAGAAAATTCTGAGAGTTTTATGTGTACGACTGATAAGAAATTAATGCAAATGTGGTCAAAGATATGACCAGCTAGATTAAATGTCTATTGCTAGTCATCAGTCATCACATGCATAATCAATTCACTGGTCGTTGGTGTTTGGTCCACCAAATTAGAGAGGCTTCTTCCATTTAATTTTCCACCAAACGAGTTGCCATGCTCTTAATTAACTATATTGATTAAAAAAAAAAAATTTAACTACAACTATAATAAGAATAAGGTTGTTAGTTTATCATGTTAAAGCTACAAAATGATAATAATTTTTCAACCACACACGACACATGCTGCCACATTTGAAGGGTACACCGAAATTTGTGAATGTATTATTGAAAACTCTAACAAGGAGACATGTGCTTAGCACATTAAGCTACCTGATTGACCATAGATTTTATATAATGTGATGAAGCATAGAAAATTAGTGAGCCAATCGTCTATATGGATGCGCTGGAAGACATGCAAGAAGGAAGAACGCTATCAGAGGGCACTGGTGGAGTGCTGGTCTAAACTTCTCTGATGCTTGAGTTACAGACAAGCTCAAATGACATTAATTTTAGGGTTTGGGACTCACATCTTAGAGTGGAGGAGGCTTGAGGTTTATATAGGAGTCTTGGGTTGACTATTAGGGGTGGCAAAATCTTACACGACCCGCAAACCCGACACGGCTAACCCGTTTATAAGCAGGTCATAGGTTGAGGTTAAATGGGTTGTGGACATATTTGGTCAACGTGGCTGATCCATTTAATAAACGGGTCATTTTTGTGTTTAACTTACAAACTCGTTTGATTTGTTTAGCTTATAAATGTATTAACTTTTATTATTATTTTGTTATTATTGCTTAATTTATGGTTGTAATTATATGTTTATTACTATGTTTATGGTTGTAATAGTATTTTAATTTTAGATATATGAGAATTGATAATAGGATATTCAAGTCAGATATGACCTACTAATCGAATAGGTTCCTAAACAGGTAATTTTAATGACATTTACATGACTTGTAAATTAAATGAGTTAAACATGTCGTGTCAGGTCGATCTGTTTAACACGACACAAACCTGACCTGCAAACACGAATTACCACCCTTATTGACTACCTCCCCACGATTTCCTCATCTTTCCATAATTGATGCATGATGGAAGGAGCGAGAGTAATGGTGGCAAGATTCTTGTGATTTGTGCCCATAATTGGAGAACGTGGGATGGTGGGAAGATCTTTGGGCATGATCCCAAGAGTTTGCATAAATATTTTACCATGGGAAAGGGATTATCCTGGTTGGACAAGTGGGATCTAAGGTCGAACAACTATCTTTGCCAGTGTATATCGAATAGCTTCCCATGAGTGTGTTCTCATCGGAGTTGTTGTTGTTTAGAGGGTTGGACGAGCGATCAGAGAAGTTGGATGACCTGCATTCTAGGTTGCCTATGATGTGTGTTAGGGGGCTCAAGGCACCTGTTGGACAAGCTATCTAGAGGATTGGAAGAGTCCTAATGTTAGGCACTCTCATAAGACTTCTCTTATTTGTGTCGGATGAGGAGGGGCTTGTTGGGAAAGTCTTAGTTGTTAGGTAGAGAGGGCCATCCTTGTTAGTCTCTTTTGGAGGAGCACTAACACTTGTTGGACGAGCTCGTTTGGGAGAGTTTCCCTTCTCAGATGGATGACACTGTGGTCATCCATAGGTTTGGACGACTCACTTTGGGCGGTGTTGGTGATTTGGAGTTTCGTATCTAGCACTTGGCCATCCATGGGGTTGGACGACTCTCTTGAGGTGGTGTTGTCAATTTAGAGTGGCACCTTTGTTGTCGCCTAGTTGTCCAGGGGGTTGGATGATTGGCTTTGGATGATGTCGATTAAAGGTCCATTGGAGGAAATGTTAGATGAATGTATTATGAAAAGTGTCGAACGGTTGGTTCAAGTGGTGAAAATCTTATACCCATCAAAATGGAATGGGCAAATGATAATAGAAGAATGAAATGTAATACAATGTATTTTACTATATCTTTCAATGTTTTTGAGATTTTATCAAATAAATCTTATATAAAAAATAAATTATATAATTTTATTAGTATACCTATTATTTTTATTTATCTTATCTCTTCTTTTTTCTTTTTTATTTATTTATTTTTAAAGATAGAGGTAATATAAATATATATATATATATTTTTTACCTCAATCTCATTAATGGAACGAATGGTCCTTATAAGGTCCTTTTGATCCCTACTATATTGTATACTCCCAAAAAAGGTAATAGATGAAATACCCTTAAAAAAAAATTCTTTTCATTATATCCTTTTTCTTTCTCCCAGATCAATCAAAGTTAACAAATGGTACTTTTTAGATTCGTGGGGGTAAGTTTGATAAAAATTTTGAACGGTCTACTTTTCAGTGCCAGTAAAAGCATGGAAGTTCTATCAATTCAGCGTTTTCACAGCACTAGACTTTGATAGTTCAGCGTTTTTGACTGAAGTGATAGTTTATATTGATATAAAAATGAAATACAAAAAGAGTTTGGCAGAGGAGTTTAATTACAAAGGAAAACTCAGCCCACCAACACAGTGGCCCAAAAAACTCCTCAACAACCAAAATAGAATAGATTAAGATATCATTGTAAGTAGAAGTGTACAACACGGTTTTATAGAAGAATTTGAATTTAGTTAGGATGGGTTGTTAAACTCATGTTTAACACTGTTCAATAAGATTTTATCATATCAATTTTTTTATTTAAAATTTAATATATTCTACTATATTTAATAACGTCTCAACAAACTCTTAATTTGATTGGATTTTTAGATGAGTATTAAAATTGATTGGATATAGTTGTGCTTATTCTTAAATATGTAATAAGATAATATGATATGTTAGTATTGGAGAGTGTAAAATTTAGGTTTTATACCACATTCTTATAGAACTTAATCTCTTTATAGAATATCATGGGTTATTATGATTTTGTAATACCATGGGTTACTGTGGTTTTAAGTGTATCATACTCACCCTAAAAAAAAAAAAAAGTGTATCATACTAAGCCTAATGTATTTTTATATATACCCTACGTTAGTTCGTTATAACACAAAATTCAATGTAACAACAATATAATCTCTTAGGCTTTCCACGTCATCTAGATAATCCACATTAATTCTCTTTATTTTACTCTCTTTCTCTCTACATTATTTTACTTTGCTTCTTTCTATTTTAACATGGTATTAGATATAGGTTTGTATCTAGTTTCCCCAAAGAACACCAACACACACACATACTTCACCATGACACTATCCTCTACTAATGTCTTCTCACTCCTATAGCACTTTCTTCAGTCGATGTCTTCAGACCAATGGTGTTGCTCTACAATTTTCATTGGTGTCATTGTCCTTAGGCTACTATTCATTTTCGAACAACGCTATTGCTAGCATCTATCTTGTTTATGCCATCCCCCAGTAACCATTCTTTTGCTGATATTCCCCAGGCTATTGGTATAGCCACTCTTCAACCATAGTAGTTGTCCTCTAGTCACTGTGGCAGCTGCCCTGCGACCACAGTAGTTGTCTTCTAACGTCCATCCATTACCAATAATTGTAGTTCACTACTATCTTGCATGTTCCAATTCATGTTATTAGCTCGATCCATTCTACATTCCTAGTCAAAGTTTCCTTCATGAGTTTATATTCCAAACTGAAGGTATTTTCAAGTTTCCATCTTAAGTTTGAGGGAATGTTATAATAATAATAATAATAATAATAATAATAATTGATGGTGTTACAAAAAGCACCAACTACTAGTCTTCCATATGACTCGTCCATCGAATGGCCAGGTAAAATGAACCAAACACAAGATGATCATTCCGAGCGTCTTCAGTGACCTCGTCCTTGTACGGACGAGGTCCCGTGAGGAGCTCGTCCATCTTCACAATTGTTTGGACGAGGTCTGCATAAGAACTGAAAAATAAATACACAAGTCGTCCGTAATGAACTCGTCCGTCCTTAATAAAAGATGGACGAGTTTATTAAGTTAGACTACTATGTGTGGATTTCTCCATTAACTATTATACGACCCAAGTCCAACTGAGATAACTTCCATGGCGGTTATGGAAGTTACTCCATATCTTCCGGACTCCTTAATAATAGGAACGGTTATTAAACAAATAACCGTTTCACACATACTATATAAACAATCTTCAATGAAAGGTAGGGGTATTCAGACACTTTTTTGGAGAAATAATTTTCTTTTCACAGAAAATTACAAATTCACTAACTTCATCATCGGAGGACTTTTGGCCGGTCTCCACCGGTCCCCTCTGACTTAGTTTTTGTTTTCAGGATCAAGCCTTAAGATTATCAACGTTCGAGACATTCAGCCTTACTGATTTCTTTGTGATTATCAATAATAATAATAGGGAAATGTTAACAAGCACCAAGGTGCAAAAAAATAAAAAAATAAAAAAAATCAGAAAAAAGTAAAAAAAGACACAAAGCGGTACTTATAAAGTTGAAAAAAATAAGATAAAACTGTAAAAATGACAAAAAAATTGTCAGAAAAATTTCAAAAAAGTTGTTGTTAACGGGCACTTTGCGTGCCCGTTAACACAACCCTTGATAATAATACATTAGAAGTTTACCATAAATAAGTAGACCATGATATTATATATGGGGTTCATTTTTACACACAATTTAATATAGTAAAGATGTAACAACTTAGGCTTTCCATCTTCTCCAGTAGACGTAGGCGATCAAATTAAATCATGTTAATCCTCTCTCTCTCTCTCAATTTTTTTTAAACCACGACTGATTTTTAGTAGTCCTCTTAAGAATAAAAGATAGAGTGTGTCTAAGATACTGTTTCATTATCCAAACTTTTATTTTAAATTTATAAGAAATTGTATGGTGGTTGATAGTTGTAATTGGTAAACACAAAGTATGTTAAAGACATTGATAATAAAATTGCAACCAATTTAAACTTTAAAGTACTAAAAAAGTTAAAAAATTTTCAATTTGAAAGTCTGAAATGCTGAGATATACATGCGGTTCTTTGCTGTTTATAAGATACCAATAGATTTTAGTCCATTGACTTTGTTTCTGGCTATTCAAAAAATGGAATCATCATGGTTTAGGAAATAGGTTTCTGGGAGGATGAAGCATGTAGTGGTGCAAATGACTGATGCAGATTTGCAGTGCGACTAGTGTGTCACGTTGCATATTCCCAAGACCCTGATTTGTCTGTGTAAGAAAACCTGGACCACCTTATCAGGTAGTGATAATAGATTGCAACAACCAGGGTCTGGGACATCCAAAAAGATCAAGAATTTCAGGTAGCCCCAAAAATGATCATTTAGGAAGCATTGTTGAGTTTTTAAGGTCAAGAATAATTGTCTCAAAAAAGGGCTTTAATTGTGGCACCTAGTCTCAATATGCTTCCAAAATCTCCATTAGAAAGACATAATATTCCTACATGTCTTCCACTAGGACACCGTGTTACAATCTCAACCTCTTTTCTTCACTTATTCCTCTCCACTTTTTCCCAGAACATTTTCATTGGTTTGACGACACATTGAGTCAAAAGACCACATGGGGTCTAGGGAATCTACCCTCCACTCCATGCCTAAAAATTATTCAGCACTAAATGCCCCACAATGGGTGTTCTAAAACATTGTACTTTAAGAGAACATTGTTGTCATCCTTATTCATCCAGAAAAGGAAAAATTACATTCTAGACTTGCACTGCCCTGTGTAAAGTATAGATAATTGAAGTAAAATGTAATATCTACTAAATCAAACCTCTACAATCCATATCATCGAGTTGGTGTTAATGCCTTAATTTTGAGCAAATTCAGACCATTTGGAAATTAAAAAAAAAAAAAAATGATATTTGAAGATTGAGAGTCAGAGAAGTTCTCACTGAAAGGATTTGGACATGGTACAAAATGGTTCCTATGAGTATCAGTAATCCCGTGAATGTATACACATCTGAATTTTTTTTTGTATATACAACTCCATGAAATAAGAAAGCTATAAAAATGAATTATAAAAAAATTCATAAAGAAAGAACAATAGCATCATCTGCTTCCAACCCAGAACCATAACCGCCTAAACCATTTCTTATAGACATAAATTGCAGTCATTGACCTCTGCAAACCACCTTCTCAAAAATCATAATCTATATCTGTTATATTCTGGGAGGATGAGCGTTTAACAAGCTGTTCTTGCTCATCGTACCGATCAAGGTTTTCACAAGGAGCAGGGAAGATGGTCCCTATTACACGGCCTTCAACGAAGGCACACTGGAATATATGCTTCTTCTTGTATGTTATCCCTACCGACATGTCTCGGAAAGTCACATTTCTTACCGGAATTTCTTCACTCCCATGGATCCTGACAGGGACACGAACTCCCTGGCCATGGACACTAGTGAAACTTATGTCCTCAAGCACTGGGAGAGCCTTTCGATCATACCCTTCATCAGGGTGTTCATTGTAGTCTGTCTTGATGACAATTCCAACACGGACATTGTCAAATGTAAGATTTCTGTAAGTTATGTGTTTCACATATCCACCTCTACCAGGGGCAGTCTTGATACGGACAGCACGCCTTGAACCCCAAACAAGGAGGTTTTCCACAGTGACATGGGATACACCACCAGACATTTCACTGCCTATTGATATGCCAGCACTGTTGCATTTCAGCCAAAGTGGATCTCAGTTACTAACTAAACACGTAAACTACCACATGCAAAGAAATCTAGGAGTGAAGTAATTGAAATAACCATTTTCCTACTGTATTTTAGGACAATAGGGAATGCATGTCAATTAACCAACTACAACAAAAGCAAAGATACCATCTACAAGGAAAGCAAAGGTAGCAGCTGATTTAACTAGTATAGTCTACTGAGTTTGTATAGGCATATGGTCAAATCCCATATTTCCCCAAGGATGAGAATTTACTGAAGGTTAGCCTCATTCACAGCAATATAGTACAAAATGCAGGGCCCAAAAGCCACATTGGTAAAATGTCTTTACAGTCTTCGCTCAAGGTTGATGAACGCAACAAATTATTTATACTAGGCATTATCCCACTACTAAAAGTGATTCCTTCCTTTTATCTTTTTTATTTTATTTTTATTAAATGTGACTTCTCACATCCTACTTGGAAGCTTGTAAGGCTTACAAATATCTTGCAACAATTTTTTTTTGGATAAGTTACAAATTTCTTGTAACAAAAGCTCAAATTGGTTTAATGCAAAATTTCAGAAGGTTGTGATATAAAATTGAGTTTGCTTATTTTACAAAATACTATTATATGAATTTATAAGGAACCAAATGCACTCCGACCATGACTGCAATTCTACTACAAATTTTATCATACTGTGAGGCATTTAATACAGTTTGGATTTCTACAATCTACAAACCATAAACATGAGTTGCAGTTACATAAACAGAACCAAATTGATTATAGCCAGCTATATTCAAATCATTCTACTTTTGAATTACTAAAATATTTGAAGAAAATGGAAAGAAATTTACATCTATTACACAGTACTAGACGGGTGGTAAAAGCAAATCTATTCCAGATTTTCCAATAGATATCTGGAAGTAAAATCAACACAAAACCTTAGACAAAAAGACACTCTACATTACAGGTCAAATTCATTCATGAATACAATCATATTTGCAGCTCAAGGGCAAACATGAACAGACACATACATCCAGAATTTTCATCTATTGATTTTTTTTTATCTGCAGATGCATGACGGTAATATTTGGATGCGATGAAATGAAGCACCATAAGTTAGAAGCATGATGTCTAAAAGTTTTACCTGACCATAGAGCGAACAACTAGGTTTCGAATGAGTATATTCGTTGAAGGCCGTCCATAAGCAATGCCATACTGATCCCAGCCACTCTTAATCGCAATTCCATCATCCCCAACGCTTATATAACAGTCCTCAATCACCATATCCTCACATGAATCTGTTTGTACCACACACAAAAAAAAAAAAAAAAAACATAAAAACAAAACTTTGTTGGTTATTATTGTATAACCCCCAAATGAATGAGTGATTAACTCATAAACTTAAATTACTGGAGCAACTGAATAAATTTTTATTTTTTATTTTTATAAAAAGCCCTAGACCAAACCAATGGGCTGCACTTAAAAGATATTGGGAGGTGACCTTGTGTCACAAGGTTTTGATGCAGCCATGGAAGATTAAACTTATTTTATGAAAGCCATGTGTGAAGTCCAATTTAAGTAATAGCTGCGTGGTTTTAAAAGTTAAAACAATTTTTAGTTTGGGTTTTAATTTAGCAAGTTATGGTCATTTTTGTATTTAGGGGTAAAGCTATAATTTTTGGAACCCTTGCGAATGAAGGATATCTTGGTAGTGTAGTTGAGTCTAGAATTTTCAAGCAGATCCCAAGTATCTTAGGTTTTGTTTTCTTTGAGTTGAAGTTAGTCTTTTATTATTTATTACCTTATTCGGTTTTAGTTTACTTGTCAAATTACAACTCTTCTTCTTTTTGTTTTATTTTATTTTATATTATGAATCAAATTAGACGTCTTAATACTACTAGTTCAAAAACAAGTCCTTATATATATATTTGTGCCCAATGTACTAAAAAAATGGAATTGAAAAAGTAAAGTATTGAGACACATTGACCTTATTGTTCTTCCCTCCTCTTCTCACTCTCTTTTTCTTTCTTTTTGATATATTGTCATTGTTCATAGTACCATTCATAGACTCTCTTGACGTGCATTGTTCATTTGTATGCATGGATTGTGGAGAAATTCAATTACTGTTTCATTTTTTTTGCCTCTTTTCAACCCTAAATTATAATTTTCTCTTCCCTACAAAACCCTTTAAAAAAGTTCTAAACCCTAGATCCACAAATCCTCCTAAACCATAACCCACCACAAGCAAATGTAGAAGAATTCTCTGATATGTTCTATTTCAAGCTAATATTCGAACGCACTAAACAATTTCTTGTTAGAGTCCCAGGCATACCAAATTCTCTCAGGCCACAGTGTATAATTTATGTATATACATAGTATACCATGTGTTTGTGGGTTGAGGAAAGGTGGGAAGGTGAAGAACTACCAGATTGAAGGCAAACATGAAAATAACAATAAAAGTACATCTTGCTCAAATAGATGCAAAATTCCAAGTTTTATTGTTCCTAGCTCACATGATTTTCAAATTTCAAACACCCATGCAACATCACATCAATCATGATGGGAGGTGTGTGGAGCCTGATCTACCATATTAGTTATGCCGATGATTCAGGTGCGAATTGACCCCTGAGGGCCCCAGATCAAACAAAATTCCAGATCCAACAAAATTGGTGTACACTTTTTGAGGATATATCTGACATTTGAGTACACTTTAGATGCCCTTGGCCTTTTATTGTAATTTGGCTAAAATACCATTTTAGTCCTTACATTTTGGGGACACAGTCAATTTGGTCATTGTTACTTTCAACTTGCAATCAATTTGATTCCTACTGTTAACTTACTAACGGAAAATGCCTATGTGACAAACGGTGTGCACAGCTGACACACACATGGCTAATAAAATTAAAAAAAAAATATATATATATATATATATATATATAAAATTGCTATCTAAGAAAACCACATCAGCAAGAATAAAAAAAAACCATTAAAAAAAATCCCCAAATTTTCTTGGAGTTTCTTGATAGCCAAACACAACCCAAAAAGCAACCCACACACGAAAATCAAACTCAACCAAAAAAATTCACCATGCTGTGCCAGTGGCATGGGGTTGGGTCGGAGTCTATGGTGGCTTTGAGAGCTATGAGAATGAGACTGTCTGGGGTTAGAGAAGAAGTTAGTGGAAGAGTGAAAGTGATACTGATAATTATTACACTACGAAAGTGGGTTAGCTCAATAGGCATTTTCTATTCTTGTTTTGGCAATGAGGAATTGCAATTGCAGAGAGTGAGTTGAAGAAGTAGAAGTAGAAGGAGGGTGTTGTCATGTTTTGGATTGAAGTTTGAACTTGTTAGTGGAGGTGTTTATCAAGGTGGTATTGGAAAGTGGTGCTATGCAAGCAATGTGGCTATTCAGTTTGAATTTTTCTGACCACCAACTAGCTTACACAAATTTGATTCTTCAGTACACAACTCAAGTGCTCTCTCTTTCTCTCTCTCAAATCCATTTATATTCTCTCTTTCAGATCTGGGTTGTGCTTGCCCAGATCTGGGTTCAAGGTCCACCACCTAGATGGCATGCACTCACCGGATTTGATGGTGCTGCTGCCTGCTGGAGTTTGTGGTGGTGTTGCTGTGTTTGTTGTAGTGGCTTGGAGTTTGCAGTGAATTTTTTGGGTTGAATTTGATTTTTGTATGTGTGGGTTGCTATGTTTGGCTGTCAAGAAACTCCAAGAAAATCTGGGGAATTTTTTTTAAACTCATCCTTTAAAATTTTTTGTTTTGTTTTTATGATGTGGATGTTTTTTTATTCTTAAAATTGTTGATGTGGTTTTCTTAGATAGCAATTAAATAATTCTTTTATTATTTCCGTTTGCCATGTAGGCATTTTCCGTTAGTGAGTTAATGGTAGGGACCAAATTGATTACTATCAAAATGTAGGGATCAAATTGACTATGACTCCAAAATGTAGGGACCAAAATGGTATTTCCACCTAGTAATTTTCCTACATGCATAAGACCCTTCTATGGTTCTACCAAGAGTCAATCCAAAGAATCAATAGTTAGTAATGATGTCCACCTCAACAGAATATATCATGACAGGGCAGCACCTATCAACTGGTCACACATTAATGAGTGTGTGTGTAATGATAACTTACGAGAAAACACTTACCCGGATCTATTCCATCGGTGTTTGGAGCTTCAAATATGGGAGCTAAGATTGTAACATTTCTGATGGTTACATTCTTGCAGTCATATGGATGAAGTGTCCAAAAAGGAGAATCACGCAAAGTAATATTAGTGATCACAATGTCACTTGACCACATAATCTGAACAAGTGGACCCCTAGTGTTGTTAAGGAGTTTCTGGCGATACTTCTTCCACCATGTTTGACCCTGTCCATTTATGGTACCATTATGCCCTGTTGATGACCAATAACACAAACTAGAACAAGTTAGAAATTAACAGTTCATCAAGATGATAGGTACATAAGCAAATCATACAAGAGTTTAAAACCAATCAAATTATGAAACCTATATGGCTAGTGGGCACAAAAGCTATCCATTGTGTGATAGTTTGATAAGTATGATTTGCCTATCAAAAAAATGATTTGCAGACTAGTAGTAGATATTTCATTGTAATATGAAACGATAATCAACTGCTCCAGTCAATGTGGCAAAAGAGAAATTTGAAGGACATTCTTTTAATGTGTCTTTACATATTATGGGCAGAGCCAAGAGAGCAAGTTAAGAGTCCTTATTTGCTAGAAACAATTAGTTCAGCTACTGTTAAATCACAAAATACTTGGACAACATTTGAACCTCATATGCAGGTAGTGGGTCGTTTAAGTCATAATTTTTACAATTCCAGGATAATTCTACAAAAGATTTTGCTTCAGTAGGAGAGGTATCAAGCAGAAGCAATTTCTTTTTGTAAGCTTTTTTTAGTGGTAAGGGGCCATTAAGAATGGAATGGAATGTATTATGTAATGGAAAGGAGTAGAAAAGAAAGGAATTAAATGAAATTAGGTAATCTTGTTTGGATGTTTTAAAATAAAGGAATGGAAAGGAATGAAATGTATGTAATCTTGTTTGGGTATTTGGGGTTAACATTAGAAAGAATGGAACATAATCTTTTTATAATAACATTACTATCATACTCCTATTTTAGAATAAAGGGCTGAATTTCATAAAACCATAAAACCTAATTCCATTCTCTTTGATTCCTCCCAATTTTGGGGGGAATGAAATTTTGAGATTCAAAGGAAAAAGAGAGGAATGAGCGTTTCATCCTACCCATTCCATTTCCTCCCACTTAAACTCTCAAACAAAGGAATGATCATTTCATTTCCTCTATTAAAACTCCAAAACAAGGAAATGGATGGAATATTCCAAAATGATTCTTTTCATTCTATTCCTTTTCCCCGTACGGAGTGTAAGTATCTTAGGCTTTATTTTCTTTGGGTGCAAGTTAATCTTTTATTAGGTTTTAGTTTTACTAGTCAAATTAGTAGTCCTAATACTACCCGTACAAGAAAGAGTTAATATATACATACATACATACATACATATATATATATATATATATATATATATTGTGCTTAATATATTAAAAGGAGATGGGAGTTGATTAATAGAATTATTGGGTATATTGAGCATTGAGGCATGTTGGCCTTTGTTTGATGTTTTCTCTCTTTTCTTCTTCTTCTCTTTCTTATAGTACTGTTCATACAGCCCCTAAACATCATAACGCCCTCTCTTTTTCTTCTTCCTTACAACCCCAAATCAAGCCCTTTCTTTTACCTATCAAAACCCTAAATTCCCACATTTTCTTCTACCAAATAGTCATAAAAAAACTCATCAAACCACCTTTTAATTCCTAACACAAAAACAGAACCCTTTCTTCAACAACTTTAAATCCAAAATCCTGAAATCTTCTAAACCCACTGCAACCGCACGTAGACAAATTCCCTGGTTTGTCCTAAGTCAGTTTAGGAACTAGCCATCCCATACTCCATCCTCTCTTGGAATTAACATAGGATGGTCAACAGAAACAATATCATAACTGCATATTTATGATTAAATCACTATCATTGATTAGTGGCCAATTCCACCCAAAAGAACACCGTTTTGTGTGTGTGTGTGTGTTAAGTAACACATGGAGTCCCCACAGTGATCACCAGGTTAATGTGTAACATTTGTTCTGAACAATATCTTTCTGTGGCAGCACATTTGGGGGTGAGGTAAGGCATCTACATGCATGTGTGAGTGCTTGATATACATCCTTGCCCCACTTCCTGACAACTTGGTTGCTTTACCAATTAGTTTCTGTTATGAGTGCTTAAGAAGTAAGTTCCATCTATGAAAATTAAGGGATTGTAAGTTCCATCTATGATAAATTGGACAGTTGTAACCCGCAAAGGTTAGCTCAATTTGAGTCCCGGGATTATCCGATACACGGTTTTTGCAAGCGGGGTTGTGTATCCATGGTTTACTTAACAGGGGTGGGTACATGAAGTGACCTGGCCCTACCTTAAAGAGGCCCCTCATCATCCAAAAAAAAAAAAAAATTTGAACAGTTGTAGCCTTGTAGGTTTCATATACAGTCTCCATAAATCCACCATAATTTAGTTAATGTCATGGTTGGTTGGTTAAAAATTTCTCAAACTGTAAATTGCAAAATGTAAATAGGGCTACAGAAAATAGGGATACTTGCATGGGTTTCACAAGGAAACTTGCTCAAAAGGTCATGTAATATTTAAATTGACTCAAGGAACTTGAGTGGGTCTTACACTCGGTATCTTTTCTAAAATCAAGGCATATTTGCATATTATTTTAGTCACCTCTTAAGTCAATGTCTTTGCCATGAATATAAAATTTATAATAGCTTCACCAAATAAGAGGATGAAAAATATGACCTGTAATAACAACATCTTTGAGATTTTGACCATGAATCAAACTCCCATACCGAGGTCCAGGATGCTCTCTCCCATAACCATATGAAGGCAAAGGAGGCATTAGTGGCCAATACTTCTCATCCTGTTATACATCACATAAGATGACATATCGTAAAATACAAAACTTTAGTTAAGAGAGAGAGAGTTCAGTGGCCATATCCAAAAGAGATAACCAATTAGATTAATTTTGGTTCAGCCATTATATGTATCCTTATTCAGCAACCATGCAAGGCATGTTATCTAAACCAAGTAAAATGCAATTTCTGACATATCAATTTGTTTAAAGTGACTACACATGATGCAACCAAATGATACATATACAACAATGGAAGCACATTTTTATAACAATGGTCTGACGCAGACTTATTCCCCCCCCCCCCCCCCACCCAAACACCCACACCCACACACACACACACACACAAAAACAAATACACGGAGAGAGAGAGAGAGAGAGAGAGAGAGAGGGAGGGATTTCTAGAAACCAGAGGTTTAAATTACATGATACTCTCTTTTTCCAAAAAATAGGGTCCTTTCCGTTTTGGGCTGTCCAAAATATATGAGAGTTTTAAAAATGAAAGCATTTATCCATTTAGCTTTCTATATTATCCTTAAATTTGAGCTACCTGTCTTGGCCCACCCCAAGGGCACTTTAGGAAGATAGAAATGTTTCATTAAAAATGCAAGCCATTTGCAAACTCGCATCTATTTTGGGACTGAGATTATCAAATTGTCAAATTCTGATATTTTATCAATGGGATCATCATTTTTAGTGGTAATTTGGGTGAGGATTTCACGGCTGTTGAAAAGCTGTCAACCATTTGCTAGTTATTAAATATTGTAGTATAGCATAAGATCTTTTTTTTTGATAGGTAGTACAGCATAAGATCTTAACAGTGTGCTAATGAACTACCTAAGTTTCGTTCAGTCAAGTTTACCCTGATTGTCTAAAACAACCTCCCCATTTTGTGCATAGATTTTAACCTGATTCTCACATGTTATGATCTGCCATATATATGTGTGTGTGTGTGTGTGTGATAATTCAATTGCGACAACAGGTGGGAGAGGGGGGATATATGTTTAGCTGGTCAATGAGTTTCATCATTTAATCAATTCACCATACCTCCAACACAGTCTTAATTTTAACATATCTACGAATTAATATGTGCCCAATATGAAGAAACCACGTATATGGATATACCTAATCACCTTTGTATAAAGTAATTAAATATAAATACAATAAATTATTATGACGATGGGCTCTAATTGAAGTTCTATGATAGGCATGTGATGAACTTATCAAACATATCTCTATTTGATGTATATCCTTTTGATATTGAGAATTCTGGTTTCTCAGATCCTCACATTGGTTCCCTCACCCAAGAGTTCTTAAAATCCATCAAACTTACAAGTTTTGTTGGATACCCATAGTGACCAGTCAGCAACATCATTACACAGTTTGATAAAAAGTATTAGGACTTACATTGACCCTATGTTCAACATACATATACTTAACAACAAGTACTCCTCATTGTAACTGAGGACTGAGATGTCATGGAGGCCAAAAAAATGGTTCCCCAAGAAAAACAGAATATACAACAGCAAAGTTGGATGTGAGCCCCGATTAATAATCGAAAGGGCTGAAGCAGCTTCGTTGTCCCTTTCTAGTAAGGGGAGCATCCTCAATCTGGTTGAATATAAATCAGAATCACGCTCAAGCTGAAAATGTTGAGAACTCCAAAGTAAAAGGTGTACCTTTTACAACATCTAAATCTAGATCATTACAGCAAGATGTAGCTCATCCCTACTTTCAGTAACTTCATGATGAAAGCTACATAAATCATACCTACGTCTCTAGGCACAAAGATGTCTCATTTCATTGATCATCTATTGCCTGAATTTTGACCTTTTTTTTCTCTTCTTCTTGTTTTTTTTTTCACCCTATCTACTGACAGGTATTCCCACACTCTGGGATACACAACCATCTTTTTTTTTTTGTTGCTAAACAACAACAGCCATCTTTATTCTTAAGATTGTGGTAGTTAAAAGCCATTATCAATTCCATGGTCTAACACAATATTATATCAGGTGATTAGTCAGTGTTCCACCAATTATAAGATGTGCTTCATCAAAAACCTACATGAACCAGGTTTTCACAACGGATATTAACCCTATTTGCATCGATCGTTTTCATATTCACTCTCATTGATCGTAAGACTTCCTCCAGATATTCCAGAAAATCTTTTGTGCACACAATCAAATAGAACCTTCCACTCAGTACCCATCTTATGAATAAGAAAGATTTCCTCCACCAACACCCCCCACCCCCCTCCGCCCCAAATTTTTTTTAAAGGTTAGACCTCATATAGATTACATACTGTTACAAAACCAAATTAGTTTAAAATACGGACTCCCATGATTTACAATTAACCTTTTTATACTCCCCATACAGAAATTGTTGGTATCCCAGTATTACAACATAAGAATGTTCCAAAGTATTTAACAAAACAAAACAAGACCAGCCTAGTCTTCAATAGAGCCCTCAGACTAATCAAATTATTGTTGCATTTCATTTCATATCCTAAAATCACAATCCATGTGAAACCCAAATCACTAAGCATCCCAAAAAACCTTAAACATCCACCCTTGTCTTGTCAAAATTATAATTTAAAAAAAAAAAAAAAAACCCAACTTTAACATTACTGTCAAATCACAGGGACCTAAACACAAATGTCATGCCAGCCACTTCCAAGTTCTCAATTAACCAACTATGAATACCCAATTGAAATCCCATGACCATTTCCACCACAACAAACAGATCATAGTAAAAACAAATCCAAAGGAACTTCACGTTCAAAAACGAAAAATTAGCATAACCCAAATGGAAAAAAAGAAAAAGAAAAAGAAAAAGTAATCAAACCTGAATTCCAAGTATTTCAGCATCTTGAGCAAGGAACAAAGTCATATGACTAGTGAGATTAAACGGCGCCGTAAGCCAACGACCAGGAGGGACATTAAGCTGTGCACCGCCTCTCTTTCCCAACTTAGAAATTGCCGAAATCGCTCTCTCAAAGGCCTCTGTGTTCACAGTGACCCCATCGCCCACAGCTCCAAAATCCGTGAGGTTAAACGCCACAGGTCTCAGCCTCGGCAGTGGCTTCCCTTGGCTAACGCCGCGACCGAACAAGAAAAACCCATCAACGATATTCCTCTGCCAAACGAAAACCGAAGCGAACGCAACGATCCACAGCACCACGAACAGTGTTCTGTGCGATGTGAACAAAGATACCAGTGCCCTCTGGTGCTGTAACCGTCCTAGTGTCGCTGTTAAACTCTCCACCATTGTTGTTGTTGTTTCAAGTGTGAGTTTTTCGATTTTGATTTGGTTATCATGGGCTAGTGCCTAGTTCTAGTACTTGGTTTTGGTTATGGTTTTTTGGGTTGGTTGAGATGTTAACGTTTGTAATGTAATGTGTTTTCATTTAGAGTCGGGTGTATGTGGGGATTTTGTTTTCTTCGGTTTTTTTTTTTTTTAAGTTTGGTTTGGAAATTTAGTAAAGTACGACAAATGACTATGAGTATATGTTAAGGAAAGAAAACTACATTTATTCCTTACTAACTACATTATTTAATTTCTTTCTCTAATGCTTATCTTATGCCCAATTTTATATAGATTACATGACATTTCTTTGAATCAATCTCAAAGAAAACTTCAAAGAAAACCTCAAAGAAAATTTTGCTTTAAGATTGCATGAGATATTACTAATTACCCAAATCTTACCATAAAAGTTCATAGATTTGGACCTATTTTTATTTTTTTTAATAAAATAGGAAGTATACCGATAAACCGTTTGAGTGTCTATGGTACGATTCGCAATTCACAATTTGACACTTAAAAAAAAAAAAAAAAATTATTCTTATAAAATTAATCAAAAGAGTTCTTCTATTACCACAACAAAATCTCATAAGATATTAACTCACCACAATTCAGTGTAAATTAAAAATATTACATAAGAACCCGTTACAACTCGAAACAAGATTATTGTGAAAATATTGTGAGATTTTGTTGTATTCATACAGATGCAACATGTTTCATATTTTCACAATCACTGATATGATTAGTTGTGATTGGAGGAACATTATTTTCAGCTAAGTTCATCATCAACACGTCTTTTATTTTGCAACAATCACAACAAAGCTTGTTGGTAATTGTTTGTGTTTCAATTGTTAGTTTTATTTATTTATTTAACTTGATTTGAGGGTGTGAAAAATAAATGTTGTTTTCAAGTTGAAATGCTTGTATTGCCATACTTGTTCGTTCTTGCATAGTTTGGAAATCGGAATGCAGACTAGTTTTGTTATAATTATGTTTAGCTTAGGCTCGTCCTTTATTCATTTTTGGTGTAGTTGCCAAATAATGATTCAAGTAAGATAGAACAGAAACTCCTCTAGATGGTAGACATTCGATACAAATGGTACTGGATTTCACATAATTCACCCTATTTTGACATTTCACATGATTCACGCTAATAAGATTTATGCAAACATGCACGATAATAATTGAGATCTCAAGTTCCCAACTGTTACTTGCATGATCTTTTAACTACTCTTGTGGATTTCATAGTTAGCTCAATTGGTAAAAATTTTTATGGTTGAATAAGAGATCTGTAAATTAATCTTTGCTTATAGGCAAAAATCGATTGGTGCCTTGGTCTAATGATAAAAAGTTATCATTAGGAGCGGATGCCATAAGTTGAAAGCTCTCTCAAAAAAAAAAAAAAAAAAAAAAAAAAACTACTCTCAAGAGTTAAATGTGACACCTTCTCCTCATATTCTTGCATAATTTTTTTTTTTTTTTTTTTCTTGAAGTATCAGACAATTTTGTAAGATTAATTTCTGAGGGCATTTCAAAATTTGAATCTAGGATTCATAATACAAAATAGAATGCAAACCATCTGTCTTTTTTGAGAAACTGTGAGGTATGATTGCACAACATATTGGTTAGGTGAACTGGTGAGATGTTACAATCAGTCCAATAGGTCACTGCGAAAGCAGTTGATGAGCTACGACTACCTAGCTAACTTACTCAACTCAAGCAAGCAGATCGGGCAAAGTGGCAGCATGTAGCAATATGAATAATTATGTCTCGAATCGGATTCTACTCATTGAACCACCTGTCTTTTTGTCATTTCAATATACCCATCAAACCCATATTTTGAAAGGTACATAAAAACTGTCTTACTCAAATATCAGCACAATAATATATGACTCAAATATATATAAAAAATGTGTTCCTATACACCATAATTAAGCTGTTTTTGGGAAATGGGAATTGACCTCACCTGTAACCTATATCAATAAAAAGGCTGTACAACACAACATTTTAGTGTGCACATTTCCTCTTTCACTCTTTTCTATTGTGAATTCCATAAATAAACTAATCATATTGAGATTGATTATCATCTTGTTTAGCCTCACTTCCTTCAGGTTCCATCTAACTAATCTATATTAAGGGTGTCAATGTTCGACCCAATCCGCGAACACGACACGAACCCGACACGGGTTTTTTCGAGTTAGGGTTAGGCCTTAATGGGTTTGGGTCATAAACGGATCGACTCGAAAACGACACGATAAGAAACATGTCATAAACGGGTCAACCCGCATAACCCGCAATAGACATGTTTGACATGCCAATTTAATTGTGTCAACCCGAAATGACCCACTTAACACAACCCGTTTAACTCGTATAACAAATAAATATTTATTTTATTTTATATTTGTCAAATACCTTTTATATCCAACATATATTTTAAATTTAAAAAGAAAAGTGAGTAATTACAAAAATTTACAAGAGATATAATTGGAAATTGAAACTTTACAGACCCTAGAACTACTAATATTTTTTTTTTTTTTTTTTTTGGGTATAGAACTTGCACAAATAAAATTGGATGAGCTTGTGGAAGATGTTATGAATTTGGACATCAACAAAGAATCTATGGATGATAATCATGGTCATAGTCAGGATTAGTCTACTGTTTGCTCAAATTATTTCAATATTGATACTTAGCATTTGGCGAGTTTCAAGTATATTATATTTTTGTTGAACTATGTTATTTTATTTTTGTTAAACTTTGTTATTTTGAATTTGGGTTGAAGTTTATGCACTTCTTTTGGAGTGTAAAGAACTTATTTCTAGATGAATGTTATATTTTTGTTAAATTATATTATTTTGAATGTGGGTTGAAGACTTGAAGTATATGTACTGCTTTTTGGGGTGTAAAAAAAATTATTTTTAGATGGATGTTATATTTAATATTATGCAGGTTGAAATATGTTGTATTACATTCGTGTCAACCCAACACGACTTGTTTATTAAGTGTGTCAAATGGGTTGGGTCAGGTCAACCCGCCTTATTAACTAGTCGGGTTAGGGTTGAAGGATTATGACACGATTATTAAATGGGTTGGGTTAGGGTTGAGCCATTTAGTCGAATACCCCTACCTTGACCCGACACGCTAACCCGAATTGACACCCCTAATCTATATTGTCTCCTAAGATTATCTTGTGGATATCTTTTGTAATGTCATACTGTTTAGGATGTTTTTGTGATATAGTTTCCAAACTCAAATTGGTCTCCCATCCTCCCCTTTAGTTTTAAGGGACTATTGAAATACAAGCCAAATGAGTCCTAGGCCCACTGTACTTGTAGCCTTGTAGCACACTCCTTTTACTTATACATAATTCATATGTCTACGTATATAGAGAGTCCTTTGTATGGGTCGGTTTTACATACACTTAAATATATAGAGAATTCATTCTCAATTCTAACAGGAAGGAAAGAGCTAGGTACAACAAGTGAGCTAAATGACAATTGTTATGTGGCATTGTCGGTATTTCAAAACAATGGTTTATTTTTTGCTAAACTCAAAACAATGGTTTATGTATATGTCAGTAGAGAAAAATTAAGCCTTAAAAGTCATGGTTATTTCTTTGATAAATTTGTTTCTAATAAATAATTATCTTATGCATCCGGTATACGTAGCATTCTCTCATAATATGTGCCCGTTTGTTTCAGCTTTCAGATGGCAAAAAGCTCTTTTTGAAACCAAAAAAATAAATTAGGCATTTGGTAATGTTTCAAAATGTACTTTCTCAAAAAAGCTGCGTTTTGAAATGCAAAGAATTCATCCAAAACGTGCAGACATGTTTCTCGAGCTTTTGCAAACGCAAAAGCGCTTTTGATCAATATTACCGTTGGAAATGCAAGGAATGACCCAAATTACCCTCATCTCACTAACCATAAAATACACTAAAAACTGAAAAGACAAACACAAAAAATAATAGCTACAATATGCCGAAACCTCCATTGCCAATCTCACTCTCAACAACCCGATCTGAAATAAACTCCTTTAGAGATGAGTGAGCCTTACCTTTTTCCTATGGAGTTTTCTGGTGATCCTTGCCGGAAAATGATGGTGGAGGTGGTGCTATGGAGTGGGTACCGTGGAAGGAGATGAGAGAGTGATAGAGATGAGTGTTTGTTGTACAGAGAGAAAAAGAAAAAAGAAAAAGAAAAAGAAAGAAGCAAATGAGTGTCCGGCCAAGAGAGTGAGGATACTTGTGAGATGTGTGGTTGAGGGGGAGTGGGGTAGGTGGGGTCACACGTGTGGCTCCTTAAAATATCTGACACCCCTTTTTTTTTCTTTTTCTTTTTTTCTTTTTTTCTTTACTCTTGAATTGAGCTAGGGCGTTACAAAAGGTGTAGGGTTGGCTCTTGTGGTTGAGGAAAAACGAAAGGAAAAAGAAAAAGAAAAAGAAAAGGGAAATGGGTTGGGTTGGGTGTGGGGCAAGGTGCCAATAAATATATTAAAAGAATAGAATATATTTGAGTAACGCTAGTTCACAATATTGTGAAAATTTATTGTGAAAATGTTGTGAACATAACACCTTTTTAAAAGAGAAATGCTTAAGCCAAATACTTTTTTACAAAATCTTTTATTAAGAGAGTCATTTATTATTAACATAAAGTAATTATTATTATTATTATTATTAAGAAGAAGTTGATACTAAGTATGAAATAAACTCCTTTATATATATATATATATTTTTTGTCATTTTTGGTAATTTACCACTTAAACCACAACTTTTACAAGTGCTAGCCAAACACTCAACTTTTTCAAAAAGCCTAATTTCATACAGCACTTTTTGAAAACCCCACTTTTTTAAAAAGCCCAGTTTCAAAAAGCTGAACCAAACTCACCTTATATGGGTTCCACAACTGTGTGAGACTCATATGCTGTGAGAGGGATGTTGTATATATTAGATGCATGAGATACCTATTTATTTCTTATATGGCTAATTATAATGGGTTTTTAAACTCCATATCTTGGACCAAAAAAAGAAGAAGTTTCCATTTCATTCTTTATGTGAGAATCAAAAATAGGGAGAGAAAAATCGAGAACACATGGATTACGTAGTTTAGCCTAATAATCGACGTCCATGGATTAAAGCTATTGATGCCTACATATTCATTATACTGAATTATGTATATTACACAATGAAACCAATAGGGGTATTTATAGCAGTTTAAATCCTAGACTAACTATACACTAAACCACTAGTTACTAGTCTTATAAGGAGAATACTTTACTTGCACGCGAAGTAGGATTGGGCATGGGCTTGACTTGGATTGGAATTGTTATCGTTATCGCTTTAAAACCTTCCATTGAGTAAGAAATTTTATCCAAGATCTTACATATGACATCAAGAGATTTTCTCAATTAGTTTAATTAACACAAATAAAAGCATAACCTATTCTTTTCTTGGATGGAACAACAGCATAAGCTGTAGCTGAGATCTTGGCCCTATTGTTGAAGTTGGGCTCCCAATGAGATAACTGGATATCAGCTTAGGCCCAATCACTTTGGATTCCAAATTGAGCTGGGTGAACTAAGGATTGGGTTGGGTCAACCAGAGAAGTAACGCAGACTAATATTATCACAAGACCAAACTCACTACTATGCAAGCCCATAAGTCATACCTAATTCATTCTCTAAAGTCCAATTCCCATATCCAAAACACGTGCCAAGTTCAGTAACCATTGGCTCTTATGGTCCGTTTTGTGCCAAAGTTATGCTACACCATCATGAATATTATCCATTCTACATGGACTAGATAAATCATCAGACAAAGCAGCCTGCAAAAAGCCACAGAGTTGCACAGCTTTTGCAGGAACATTTTGTCATCCATGGCACTAGCCATTGCTTCTACTGCATTGTCAAGCCTCCCAACAAGGTCAACATTTTTTTTTAAACTCCAGGCTTAGCATTCAGATAGATTTTATTGCTTGCTTATGCATGTACAGTACTTTATCTTCATAAATGGTGTTTTTAAAAAAAAATTGGAAACAGGGAATTGCATAAAAAAATTTCTCTAGGAAAATTCACAACTTGCTTACCTGGGAGGACGACTAGCCATTTAGATGCAACAAAAGGAGTATCAAGTGTATGTGAACCACTTCCTCCGGATAGGCCATTGTGGTTCCCTGGCAGTTCACCTCCTGAGTGGCTTGATGGCAGGTATCAAATTTTTCATCACTACTCCAAAAATCTGTATTGGAACTTTCATTGTTAATTTAAATTATAGAGCGAGTGTCATGGCATCATGAAAACATCATTTCTTTCTTTTTCTATTAATTGCAGTCTTCCTGGCGATTTTGGCTTCGACCCACTTGGATTAGGTATGTGTTAATTTGTATATTCTTTATGTTTACTAAACCAAAAAAAAAAAATTCTATGTCATGAAATGTGGCAAGGAAAATTAGATCAACAGCCCTGTACCTGCATGCTTAAGCAATATGACAAAGGATTTTTATTCCCTGGCTAACCTTTCTTTCTTTTTGTAATAGACATGAAATGGGCTATAACATATCATTTGGTATTTATTTCAATTGAAGTTGCTGGTTGATTAAATTTTACTGTGCAAAGCACCCAAAGATGGTTCTAGACAAGACTTGCAGTACTTTTAGTACTGATATCCTCCATTTTGTATGTGATAGGGTCTGATCCAGAGTCACTTAAATGGTTTGCACAAGCGGAGCTAATGCATGGCAGATGGGCAATGCTTGCAGTGGCTGGAATTCTGATTCCAGAATGGCTTGGAAGAATAGGTTTCATTGATAAATTTTCATGGTATGATGCTGGTGCTAGAGAATACTTTACAGACAAAACAACCTTATTTGTGGTGCAATTAGCCTTGATGGGTTGGGTAGAGGGAAGAAGATGGGCTGATATGATAAATCCAGGGTGTGTTGACATTGAACCAAAACTACCACATAAGAAGAACCCAAAGCCTGATGTTGGTTACCCAGGTGGGCTATGGTTTGACCCCATGATGTGGGGTAGAGGTTCCCCAGAGCCTGTGATGGTGTTGAGGACTAAGGAGATTAAGAATGGGCGTCTTGCTATGCTTGCTTTTGTGGGCTTCTGGTTCCAAGCCATTTATACAGGACAAAGCCCCATTGACAACTTGATGTGTCATGTTGCAGATCCTGGTCACTGCAACATTTTTTCGGTAATGCTCTACTTCTCCAATCACCAAAATGGACCTAATAATTTATAAAGAGAAGGCTAATTATTATTGCACACGCTAAGTTATACATTGTCGTACACACAAGCTGAAATCATATTTTGAGTTAGAGTGTGTACAACATTGTATAATTATTTTAGTTATAATCATGAAATGGTGAAATCATAATTTTAACCGAAATTATGTTTTCAACTGTTTTCCGATGTGTAACTATTACCACTCTTTGTAAAATTTCAGTGAAATATATATGACTTTGCACTTGAAATGTGCAATTAAATGTGGAAACAAAAGATGATAACAAATATTAATTTCGTACTTGCAGGCTTTCACGTTACGTTGAAGTTTTGAATTTGAGAACCAGTTTATGAAAGACATGCAAAATTTGGTGGCAGCAACAGCCAGTCAGGCAGGAAGTTCCTCTGTAATTCTTGTAAAATCATCTGCTAGCTGTTTGTTATCAGAAGTGAGAATTAATTGTACCTATCAAGAAGCCAAGGAAACATCTGGACTTAGATTTTTTTGCTAATAGTTGATTTAATTGTTGTCCATGGACTTGTTATTGTCAACTTAATTAAATGACACTAATCACCTGTTTGTCTAGGTGCTAAGAGCATTAGCATCAAGCTCAATCCAATTTTACCTAAATTAATCCTAAAAACTCCACTTTTATTATTTTAGTTAATCTATTATTCACAAACAACTACATCAACCTCAATACTTTATCCCTATTTCATTTAAATATTATTTCTTCTTTATTTATTTATGTAATGGTCATATATTTTAAACGCTCACGTTTTCCAACCCCCCAATGATCATATTTTTATAAAAAAAAAAAAAAAATTAATTATCGTAATTTTACATAATTTTGTAATTTCAATGTCTTTTATCACCTTTATTTTTCTTTGCAATATCAATGAATACATACAAACAATATGTCCTCTCTTTATGGAAGTAGTTCCAAACTCTAATACTCTATTCCAATATGTTTTGTGCTTTTGCTCATTTCCTTGCATTGCATCCATGGAAATATTGAGCAATGCCAATACAATGAGATTACCACTCTGTTGTGTCTTCTTAACAATTATCTGAACTTCAAGTGCAGACTGTTGGATATGTACTTCATTTTGTAGGGATTCCATTATGAATTCATTATTCATGTTAGAATCTTTTTGTAAGAGCTCTGTGAAGTTCGAGTCACTGGCATTCGCAAATCCATTCCCTAATAAATAATAAGTATTAACAATAACATAATAAACCTAAACAATCAAACCTCAAGCTTTAAGTTCTTATTTCAATCAATTACCAAGCCAATAAAACAACATGGAGTATTCCAAACCTGGTATTGATAAATATCTTCATTGGTTGTCCCACCTGATCTCTTTTCTTAACCATAGTGTATCCAAGTATTTAAACTGAACAAGCACGCTAACTTGCATCTCCCATTCTCTAGAAAATGCACAGCAAGTAGCCATGGATTTTAGAAATTTAATTATAGATGAAATGGCATGGCTAACTTAGGTTCATATATGAATGAAAATCTTTAAGATGTTATTTTTACAATTTCAGAGGGTAAGAAAATTTAAGCCCTTTTGACATATTGCAAAGAAGATTTCAGAGATTGAATGAAATTGGGCAAAACAGAAAAAATTATCAGAAATGAAGTAAGAGCAAATTGGATCACTGAATTTAGAGTGCGAAATTGAAAAATCTGAACAACAGAACAAGTGGAGAAATGTCTACTGCAACCATCAGAATGACTTCTACTTACAGACCATATAACATGGTTTTTCTGCAAAATTATGACAAAAAAAGTGATTTCATTTACTATTCTCATTGGGAAAATAGCCATAGGTCTCAATGAATGTCATTACAACATCTAGAAAGAAAACAATTCTATCCTTCTGATGATAAAATTTTCTGCTTAAATTGTCATTGAAGATCATTATATCTCAAAGTAGTAACTTGTCCATACTAACTACATAGTTTTTAGACCAAAACAAAAGCTTAGGCAGGAACTTGTATGATAATGCAATTCAAGGTATCATGGAGCACTTCGACTTTAGAAAATTAATCCAATCCTGAACACGTTGGATGCTGTTGCTTTAGACCCAAACTAATTAAGATCATGTTCTTTTTTTCATGAATCAGAAATTATATTAAGAAGAAACAAGGAATACAGCTACACAAGTTCTACCAATTACAACTGCTTTACAAGCAACTGGGCTAAGCACCCTCACTCAACGCAGAGAACCCAACCTCACAGCCAACCATTCCACAATGACTCCAGCTACTTTCCAAACATCATCAATTAACTAACATATATGTACCAACTAAAACCACATCACCAAGACAATGCTAACTGTCACCAGGAGCCTAGATAGAAATAAGCAACTGGAAGAACATCATCCAACCATAGCAGTCAACATACAGCTTCTGCATAATCCCAAGCAAAGTACTTACAGAGACTTTATATATCAGACTGCCAGAATCACTTCAAAACAAGTAGAGGACCACAGGCACCTGAATTGAAATGCAGCAATTTCATATTAGCAAGATGAGAAGAGCAAGCCACTTATGACAAAGGGCTCTATTCAGAGTGGTATAATTGAGACCAAGTTCAAGTCATCAACATCAACATCATGGGAAGAAAAACTAATGAACAACCACTAACAAATGATTTAACAAATTGTATTAACCACTGAACCAGATACATAAAAAAAACACTGAACTTTCTGTTTCAAAACCCAAAAATATGAATACAATTAAATCAAGAAAAATGATAACTATGAGCAACAAAAATCCCGCATCCTCCCACCTGCTGGCATATATATGGCACTCAATCGGGCATCATATACCCATCCATCATCAATCAAATTTGATGAAAAATTGAATCATAAAGCAAGGAAATTTGGGGAAATTTCAAACCAAATCTACAGTACCTGAAATGGGTTTCGAGAAAAGAATGGTTTATAATTTTAAAGGACTGGAGATAAACGCGGGATAGTTTTACTTGAGTTTAGTTAAAAATTTGCTGTAATGGTATTCTGCTTGAGTGCTCTAAATTCTAATCTACCTTCTAAAACTGAAAGTTCGGAATTTGTGCGTTTCCATTGGTTCAGATGAAAGATAGACCTTTTATTCTTGGATAACATAGCCACTTGTTATAATTTTAGGAAAAGTTAGTAATGTAACTCTAGGCTGTGTCCACAGTTATTTGTACCAGGTTTAGAAAATGCATGCCAGAGCCCTCAACATTCTATATAGATGGACCGTCCAAATAAAAGGTGAGCTTGAAGAGACAGAAAATAAATCCCATACTGTTTGTAAAAATTGATGGAGTAATCCGAAAATGGAGTTTAATCTGCCACTTCATTAACGAATGAAACTGACTAGGTCAACATAAAATTTGCACATCTCTCTCTCTTCCTCTCAACCCCACACTAAATCTACAGGCCTCAAAAAGCCTCTCTTTCCAGAAGTCCCTAGCTAGCTAGCTATTCTTAGAGAGTTTTAACGTAAATCTGGCACTTCCTACCTATTCACCAATTTCCCTCTCATCAATGCAACTCACACCTCACACCCAACATGACACACTTCCCTCCCAAACCCAAACCCAAACCCAAACACAAACTCATCAACAGAACGAAAAAAGGAACACCAAACAAAAAAAGCTCAGAGAAGAACCACACATTAATCCTCTCTCCTCCGAACAGCGGCTGGTTTCTACTGGGACTTGCCTCATTTCCGGGTCAGCAATGGCCGCTGTTCGTGTTCTCCCTTTCTTCCTTCTCCTCCTCCTCCCTCCTCTCTCTTTTTCCTTATCCGAAAATGAGGCTCTTCTCAAACTCAAACAATCCTTCACCCGTGCAGACAGGTTAAGTTCATGGCTTCCTGACTCCTCTCCTTGCTCAGCCAAGTGGGTTGGAATTATTTGCTTTAATGGCACTGTCACAGGCCTTCATCTCACAGGTTTAGACATCTCCGGGAAGATAGACATTGAAGCTTTAAATGCACTTCATGGCCTTCGAACTATCAGTTTGGTTAACAACTCCTTCTCAGGTCCAATCCCTGACTTTCACAGGGTTGGTGCTTTGAAGTCTCTCTTATTAACAGGAAACCAGTTCTCTGGTGAAATACCGAAAGATTTCTTTGCCCAAATTACTTCTTTGAAGAAATTCTGGATTTCTTATAACCAATTCAATGGTACCATACCTGAATCTGTGACACAACTATCCCATCTCATAGAACTCCACCTTGAGCACAACCATTTTTCAGGACCTATCCCTCCTATGAATATACCTACCTTGAAACAACTCGATTTGTCCAACAACAAGTTGGAAGGTGAAATCCCTGAGAGCTTGTCCATTTTTAGTGTGGACACGTTTAAAGGAAATGAAGGCCTTTGTGGGAAGCCGCTGGACAAGGTTTGCATAGGCAATAATAATACTAATACTAATGTTCCTAATCAAGTACCACCTGAAAAAAAGTCCAACAACTTCGTGGTGGTCGTGGTGGTTGGCATTGCAGTGCTTGTTTTTATCGCATTTGCATTTTTAATCACTTGCAAGCAGCGCAGTGAGGAGGAGGACCACTTTGGTATGCTTGGTAGAGAAAAAGTGCCAGACTCCGTCTCTGTGGTTGAAGTGCATGTGCCAAGTTCTACTTCTCACCGCAGCAACAGCAGGGCATCAGAGACGAGCCGGAAAGGCAGCTCGAGAAAGGGTTCAACCCATGGAAAGAATGGGATGTCTGATCTTGTGATGCTGAATGATGACAGGGGTGCATTTGGGTTGCAGGATTTGATGAAGGCCGCGGCGGAGGTGTTAGGGAATGGCGGGTTGGGGTCTGCCTATAAGGCTGTGATGGCCACTGGGTTGTCCGTGGTGGTGAAGAGGTTGAGGGAGATGAATAGATTACAGAGAGAAGGGTTTGATGCCGAGATGAGGCGGTTTGGAAGACTAAGGCACCGGAATATCTTAACGCCTTTGGCTTACCATTTTCGAAGAGAGGAGAAGCTGTTGGTGTCTGAATACATTCCTAAAGGCAGCCTGTTGTATGTCTTACATGGTATGTATTATGACTTTGATCTCCATTGTCATCTTAAGCCTCTTCTCTGCATGCAGGCTCTATTCCTGGAAATTATTTCTATTTGAAATAGATCCATTTTATGATTCGGCTTTAGTATCCGTTTGGATACAACGGCCACGTCCAGCATATGCGTTTCACCTCTTTTTTATTTATTTATTATTTATTTTGAGAAGAGTGTTTCATGCTTTTCAGTGGTTCCCATTCACTGTTTACAAGATTCACAAACCTTTTTTTTTCAACAAAGCTTTAATTAAAAATGGGTTTCACGGCATTATTCATACATTCAAAAATTATTTTGCTACAGTGTTTTCATTTTTCAGCAAAATAAGCGGTATTTATGCACTGTTCACGGGACTCATAAATATCTTTTTTCAGCAAAACTTTCATTAAAAATGGGTTTCACGGCACTATTCACACATTTAAAAATTATTTTGCTATAGTATTTTCAGTTTTTAGCAAAATAAGCGGTATCCAAACACACTCTTAAAACATGTTATTGACTTGTACAGGTGATCGTGGAATTTCTCATGCTGAGCTGAATTGGCCTATTCGTCTGAAGATTATCCAGGGAATGGCACGTGGAATGGGGTTCCTCCATACTGAATTTTGTTCTTATGAGTTGCCTCATGGAAACCTCAAGTCCAGCAATGTTCTTCTAGGTGATGATTATGAGCCACTCCTTAGTGACTATGGCTTTCATCCACTAATCAACACACCCAATGCCGTGCAATCAATGTTTGCCTATAAATCCCCTGAATTCATACAATACCAAGAAGTCTCTCCCAAGTCAGATGTTTATTGCCTTGGAATTGTCATTCTTGAAATCCTTACCGGCAAATTCCCCTCTCAATATCTTAGCAATGGCAAGGGTGGGATTGATGTTGTGCAATGGGTTCTAACCTCAATGTATGAAAGGAGAGAGGATGAATTGATCGATCCGGAGCTATTGAGCTATGCTAATTCGCGCAATCAGATTTTGCAACTCCTCCGAATTGGGGCTGCTTGCACTGAAAGTAATCCTGAGCAACGGCTCGACATGAGGGAAGCCATTAGGAGGATAGAAGAGGTACAAATTTAAGGCATGCCATGCTGTGACAATGTACTAGTTCAATACATTTTGGCTTAATTTGTTAGGAAAAAGGGGTAGAAGAGGTCGCCAACATCATCTTAAAACCGTGCTTCAACTTCAACGTTCATGACTCAATATTTTGCGAGCTAGCTCGTTCCTTCAAGACTAGAGAGAGCTTTGAAAACCAGTTCTGGTAATGGATCTATATGGTGATAGATTTGTCTTTGGCACTTCATTACTACCCAATGAAACGGTTGTGCATAGCATTTCACATTCTCACATTTTAAACTAGCCAATTAGGGGGAAAAAAAAGGATACCAAAAATTTGAAAATGCTAAGCTGGAGCTGTAGTCATGTTTTTTTTTTTTTACCTTTTGAATAGAGCACGATGTCAACTCCTACAGAGTAATCTTAACATTTTTTTTTTGGGTGCAATGTGGGTTGGCTTTGTGTATTCCTTTCAAAATGCAGGGTGCGTTGTGCTTGCCATTCCTTTAAATGAAAAGTCTTCAGAGACGCTCACTTAATTCTGATGGATTTTGGTGAAGCTAGTTAGTGGTAAGTTGGGGCATGACTAAAATTTGAAAGATGACAAAATGATTTCTAAAACAGCCTTAATTGCTTCATTATTTGCAGGTTTTTGATCTCCTTTGTTGATAAATCTAGGTACTGCTTTTTTCCTGTTGGACTTTTGTATAGTGTCTTAATGAAAATTGCTCATTAAAGTTTCAATCTTTTCAAGAAATTTTTTATTTATATTAGACTACACATACATACACGTCTCTAAGGGTTATAGATCCAAATCTTACCCTATACCATCCTGAAAAGTTGTTGCATTTCTGTTGATAATATCCATGGGAATGCAAAGATGTTCATGACACATCAAGAGTTATCTTATATTTTTTCTTTTGAAGGAAAGAAAAGAGAAGTCTTAGTTCCAATTCTCCAATCCTATTTCTTTCTTTCAAAACAACGTCTATCAGTGACATTATCAAGCATAGATAATTTAATCCAAGAAACCTTGTTCATGACATGAGCCTCCGAATGGGATTAGACAATGAGGGAAGCATTATTACTCAATGTGGCAAACGTTGTTTGAGATCAACACCAAGTACATCAAACACTGACTATGCCGAGAATTGAAGCTTCTTAGACATATTTCGCATGAGAATGTGATTATCTTCAAGGATTTTATGTTGCAGATTCATAGGAGTAGGACGTGTATTTGGTTTACGAACTTAATGTATAGGGAAGTTCATCCAATCAATCGAAAGTCCTTGTGGCCGCTTTCCAATAACGATCACTACAATTTGCAAATATTTTATATTTTGGGTAAAGATTTCTCTCAACTCTCAAGTAGTGGTATGCTTAATTTTTATTCTTTCAGCTAGTCTTTCCAATAGGTTGGTACTAATTTGGTAACCAAATTTGCGTGTCCATTTCTTAGTATGCAAATCGATACCATTTGCTCAAGTTCACTAGTGTATCTTGACATGTCTAAGAACATGACAGGGTCCCTTCATATGGAAATAGGTCACTTGACAAATCAAACAAACTTGCATAGGTGGTCTTCTTACAAAATTTGATTCCATCTGTGAGATACCAATGCAAGAAGTCAGCAGAAAATACTAGTCTAGTGTTTTTTCCCCCAATAAAGACTTCATTAGAATACCATAATCAGAAACAACATCAACTTGCCTATCAAAGTACTCGTGAAAACCCTTTAATCTAGTTTCCTTGAAGAAGTTTAATCCATTTGACTCTGATAATCTCAAAAGGTCAGGTTTGTTTCTATCCTCGAGCTAAAATGAAATACTGCACTGACTTCTAGAAACAGCTTTCATGAAGCTCTAAGTTTAGTTTTGTGCGCTGAAAGATGACACGATTACTATGCAACCAAGAGTCCAAATGGCAATAGGAAATACAACTCTCCAGGGGAACCTTTCAACATTGGAACAAATGTTCACTTTTAACCATGCTACTAAGCCAAGATCAACTGAGCGAATGGCTTTAAGTGGCATCCCCAGTTAATTTCAAAAAACAAGAGCACAGAGAATTGAAAGTTTTAGACCTCTCTTGGATCTAACTTGCACGTTGTTGTGCAAGCCAAGGCAATAGAAAAACATTATTCTGAGGTATAGTTTCAAATTTTCACAGTCGAGCACCATGAAAATTGCCCTTAGTTACCTGATCCTGGCTATTTGCAAGCTTATTAGCACTCAATTCAAAAATTCCCATTTGTTGCATAAGCCTAGCAAGGGAGTCTTCCCCATGAGCCCCCAATTAAATAGGCGTAGATTTGATGACTCACTTCAAGAACAAGAAGCAAGGCAAAGGAAATCAAGTCAAGATTCCACCCTCACCCTATCAAAGACCAAAAAAACTTGGAGCGGTAATAGTTACATGCCGTGTGTATTGGACACACAATGTCAAGTCAGTTGAAATTGTGTTTTAAAAATAGGATTTCAGTTAAAATTATGACACCATTTCACAGTTATAACTGAAATTGTATTTTCAAAACATAATTTCAGAGTGGAAGTGTACTTAAGTATATAATAAGGAGTGTGTAACAAGATTTATCCAAAATCTTGCCTCTCCTTTATTTAAGGCTACATTTGGTTTGAGTGAAAATAGGGAGGATGGAAAATGGAGGAGAGAAAATATGTGAGATTTGAGTAATGCTAGAGATACGAGTTTTTTTATAAACTGCTGATGTGGTGAGTGGTTATTGATAAATGAAAATGTAATGTTAGTGGTGGGCTTAGATGAAGCCTAGTAAAAAACTGGTCACAACAACAGTTTGTAAAATAGTTTGTGGTTATAGCATTATTCAAGAGATTTTGAGTAAAAATAGGGTTTGGTTGGAGTGATTTTGGGGGAGAGAAAATGGTGGGCCCAGCTGTTTTTTCATAGAGCCCACCATTTTTCAGCCCCCCAAATTGGAGAGAAAATGGAAAGGAAAAGTAGTTTAGTGAAAATGACTTATCTACCCCTTCCCCTCCCCAAAGTAAATTCACTGTTAAAACACTTTTAAAACTTTTTTTTTCTTTTCTTTTTTCTTTGCTACGTTAAAACTTTCTTTTTCCTAGATTCTTTGGTGTCACGTTGAACCTTTAAAAAAAAAAAAAATTTCAGGGATCTTTGCTACTCACGTTTAAACCTTTTTTTTTTTTTTTTTTTCCTGAGTTTTTTTGCTCCTTAACCATTTTACGTTGAACCATTTTTTCTTTTAATTTTTCCTTTATAAAATATTTATATTAAAAAAGTTATGTAAGCACTTGCAGCAGTGGTGCTAAAAAGCCACTAAAAAATTATTTGGAGCTGCAGTAGTGGAGCTATAGCAAAAAAAATTGGCTTCTTAGCTACAGTGCATAGCTAAAGATAGCTGTGCACTGTAGCTCAAAGGTAAAAAAAAAAATTATTTTATTTTGTGTTCACACCGCTGGTTAGAATATTTGTGGTGTTTTTTTTTTTTTTTTGTAGTGGGATGTATTATTTTATTGTAGTAGATATATTATTTTATTGTGATATTTATATTATTTTATTGTGTTGAAAGCTAAAATAAATTCACTGCTGTAGCATGTAAGTAGGTAAAATAGATAAAATAACTTTTTGTAGTGCCAAATAGCTAAAAATATAGCTCCACTGTTGTGGATGCTCTAATAAAGGCATGAGAGTAAATTTATACAAATTCTATTTTCTATCCCTCTAACTAGACACAAACTCTACTTTTATATTTCCTCCTCATTTTCTATTCTCTCATCTTCAACAACCGAGCCATCTGTCAAACAAAAACCTAATGTTATAACAACTCACTATAGCCTAGCACAAGCCTCAATTAAGCTTTGCCAGGAGAGCCAAATTCTTTGCCTTGTCGATTGAATCCCCTATCCCCCTCATTTTTAGGTAACTAATAAGTTTATTCGATCCCATAAGATGCATTTTACAATACTCCTCACTAGATCCCCTTAAAATTAAATAATTATTTCATGCACGTGACATATCACCCCGGCATAAATATCTATTAGCGACACTTAATTGTTCTATTCTTTGTATTCTTTCCAGCTATGCAAAGTACAATGTATATAGAGAATATTGTAGTCTGGTAAGTGCTAGCATTTTGTTAGCTTTGAAAGTGTACACAGTCAAAAAGTAGTTAAGCCTTTTGTTTATAACTAGTAAAATTTGTAGATGTCCATTTGTTGACACCCAAAAATTGAAGGAATAGCTCAAGCATGGGCCTCGCATGAACTTGAAGGACCCATGGCCCATAATGATGCTCTTGCAAGAGTGGTAGGGGAGCTAAATAAAATGGGGCCGAAACCTAAAGATAAAAGAAAGAAGAGCAAAAGGGCCTTGAATTGACATCTATGGTTGACACCTAGGCCGGCGTAATGCTTCAATTAGGAATGGCAACAGGCCGGGTTCGAGCCGGGTTTTTGTATACCCGAACTCGACCCGCGGGCCAAGACCCGCGACTCGGACCCGGCCCGATTATTAATCGGGTTTTTTTCCTAGGGCCCAGACCCGCCCCGCAGGCCCCGTTTAGCCGCTTGGGCCCAAATCTGGCCCAACCAATTTTTTTTTAAGCACATTAAGATTTTTTGCCAGATTCAAGCCCATTCAACCCATATATGGCAGCCAATTCAAGCCCATTAAGATTTTTTTGTATTAAGATTTTTGGCATTTGAGCCACGTTATATGGCAGCCAAATCAATCCAAATCATATGCAGCCAAATCAATCCAAATCATAGGTTAATCATAAATCAATAAATCACCTGTTAATTATACATCTATAAATCAATAAATCATAACTAAAATCACCAACTAAACATAAAAATAAAATAAATCCAACAAGTCCAAGAACTAAGTATCACAAGTCCAACAAGTTCAAGAAATTAAAAAGCTACAAAACAAATCCCACAAGTCTAAGAAATTAAAAAGGCTAAGAAATTACAAAAGGCTAAAAAGGCTTAGAATAATTACAAACCAACAAATTAATCTAACAAGTCTAAGAAATTAAAAATGCTATTAAATTAATACAAAATGTCTAATCATCCACAATTGTGACACAACTCCCATCCTCTTCATTAGGCTCCCTATCATCAAGAATTGATTGAAGTGTACAATCTCCAGATATAGTCAAAGAACCTACAACAACAATGAATTAAAAAATGGAATAAACTTCATCAAATTGTAACTAGCAAATATAAAAATACAATTTTGATTTTATAAATAGAAATTAGACAATTGGTAACCGTTGATTTCACTCCATAACCAATTCTGAGCACACAATTCATGTCAAGGGAGAGCTGTTTGGCGAGGAAGAATCAGATTTTTTTGTGTCTTGTTTGTGTCTTCCATCTCTGTTTTAGGCCCTGCATTCCCAACAAACATAAAAAACAATAAACAATTTCTTCCATTAAACAAACTATGCAGATATGAAGGGAAAGAACAGGGGAACAGAATGCTTTGAGACTTGAATCAGGTAAAAGATATGTGTACAAAAATTCACTACCATATTTCACACTTAGTTTCACTGATTTCAACATCCCCAATGTATTACTTATCATCAAATCCAATCCTAATTACCAAAACAAACCCAATAACACCACAAACACCTTAACCCATAAACCAAACCCTCACCCACCCAAAACCCAAATAAACATTATTATCATCACAACAAATTCAATGAACCACCTCACATAAGACATTAAAACTTCACATATCCTAATTATGTTAAATAAAACAAACATAATTAATACAATCATAAATAAATAATAATAATAATAAATACTGGAGAGTAATTCTGATTCATGCTTTTCTCATGAAAACAGTAGCCCTTAGTAGTTAACAAATTCATCATTTTTATTAAAAACACACTCTAAAATCAATCTATATGACATGAAAGTATATCAACTTTAACTGAATACTACTAGTGTCCAACTACAAACACAGTCGTATCTAAAGAGAGACCAAACTAAACATAAAATTCGATTTTGATTTTTTGTTTCGTAATTCCTCATTTTTTTGTTAAATCGATTTCTATCTGAGGAACCAAAGAGGACATAATAAAGAAACAGACATGAATCGAGGAGGAGGGTTTGTCGCTAATTATTAAGAACAGAAGTAACTAATAAAAAAAAAAAAGAGATTATTAAATGGTACCTGAAGCTGATCCTCTTCGACAAAACCCTCAGTGAGGTTTCAGTTTGACTCTTTGGCTGTCTGGGCTTACTCTCTCATAGGCCTACGTTTTTAACCATAAAACTTTAAACTGAGTGCCTAATAAATTTCCCCTTTACCGGCATTTTCTCAGCAGCCAACCAAAATGTTTAAACTAACTAAACATTTTGATAAAACCCCAGCCAAAAAAGTTCAAAAACCGAATTTCCCCCAACATACCCATTTGATTCATATGCAATTAAGTGACTTAAAGCCTCACAAATTGCATAAACAAAGAGAACACAACCAAATCACAAGCATCCCATCACAGAACAGAGTGATACCAGAACAGAGTGAACAAACAAACCACACCATTTTAATCACGAATTTAAAAATACTTAAATCACTACTCAAAATCTTAGATACCACAAACCACATATCTTAACTCGTAAGTCTTAACCACAAATCATATCGCAAAAATCATTATAAAAAAAAAAAATATATATATATATATATATGTGATACCTAAGATCGGAGGAAAACCAAAGCAATGGGTTGAGGAAGGCAGCGGCGGCTACGACAGAGATGAGCTGGGCTTCGAAGTGGGTGAGGAGGATGATGAATCGGGTCGGCGATGATGCGTGAGGGAGTGTTGGACTGAGGGTGAGGAGGCAAGGGAGGCGTGACTGACTCAGTGACTGAGGGAGTGTGGGAGTGAGGGTGTGTCGGAGTGACTAAGATGAGGGAGAGGGAGTGTCGGACTGAGGGAGGGAGGCGTGAGGGAGTGTTGGAGTGTGGGAGTGAGGGTGAGGGAGTGTCAGAGTGTGGGAGGGAGGCTGCTGAGTTCTAAGTTGCTGCTGAAAAGTGAAGAAATGAGGGATTATGGTTAGATTATAGGTATATATATATATATATATATAGGGTATTTTTGTAATTTCAGGGTACTGGGTTTTTATCCGAGCCAGGTTTTGGGTTTTTTTTATAAAACCTGGACCCGCCCCGGACTCGTTTTGGGTTTTTTTTTTTTTAAAACCCATACCCAACCCTATTCCTAATCGGACCGGGTAAAATCCAGCCCATTAGGGTCGGGCCAGGCCGGATACCCGCGTGTCGGGCAAAAATTGCCATCCCTAGCTTCAATTGACATCCCATCATACATTTGGCAAGCTCCAACTTGCCAAAGAAGATATAAGATCAGGCATAATATGTTTGGAACCATATTGCCATTAACTAGGTGATTAGGTCAAACAAAGAGAGCCTTACTGACCATAAGGGTCTTGATTGACTTGGGTGCCCAACATTGGCTTGACTATAACTTAAATTAAAATTAAAATAAATAAAAAAATTTGTAATAGTATAATGTAAACCATTCATTGTCCAAAAAATAATAAATGAGGCTTTTTTTTTTGCCCGTTAGTCTAATTTCCCAAACATATTAATTATGTGATCAATTTTGAAACATTTTTGTTATGTGACCATTTTTGGAACTCAAGTTCTATAAAGAAAATCATGAGATAATATGTATTTTTAAGTTTCTAGTGGAACTCGAGTTTCAGAAACTTGAATTTTTCACATAATAAAAATGTTTTACAATTAGCCACGTAACTAATATATTTAGAAAATTAACTAACGGTAAAAAAAAAAAAGCATAATAAAGGAATTTAAAAATTGGTGAAAATACGCGTCATCTCATCTATTGAAGAGTCTAAAATAGGCATCCAACTATTGTGAGAGGGTTAACTTTTTTGTTTGTTTCGGCGACAATGTTTTTTAGATAATGAGTCATTTTTCAAAAATTATTTTCTATAAAACTATATTATTTTCCTATGTTTGGTAATAACTTTTTTTTTTTTTTTTTTTTTTGAGAAACCAAATTAGGAACAGCCTGGGACTTTATCCATGAAACTCAATGAACATTGTCGGGGACGTTTTTGCGACAAGGGCCAAAAATGTGATATTAGCCCAAATCTCCCATTGGGTTCTTTAGAAGTGTTTATTGTGGAGAATCAAGCCCAAGATTCCAAATGTATAATGAACAAAAGGCTAATGGTGTTTTGACAAGAGAGAATCAAAATGCTAATAACAAAAGTGCAGAAAAAGTATAAAAACATAACAGGTCTGAAATTTCGACCCACAGTCACCGAGAAGAGGAAATTGAGAGAGGTTGTAAGGAAGAGAGGGAAGATTCCCTTGTACCCATATTTCCACCCTCAAGCTTTGAAATTGTGAGATTGTTGACTGGCTGAATGGGCTTTTGCTCTGAAGTTTCAGGTATGTGGGTAGAACGTGGTTAGTTCATTTTGAATCTGATTGGGGCCTTTTGTATTGAACTTGGGTTTCTCTAAGTGACTGTTTTTGGTCAATAGAAGAGGCTTTGAACTCTAAGGTATGAATCAAAGAAGTTATGGTTAGATTTGATTTAATTGGGTAAGAGGGATGCCTTGCTTTTTGCATAATTTGGGAAATAAAGTAGCCTAAATTCATGGGCTGATGTTTCCTAGACATGGCAGGTCCTTGGAGATTGCATTTGATTGTTGCAGTAGACCAGACCAGCCACTTAGGGTCAGCTATGTGTTTTAGGCAAAAAATGGAATAGCAGAAAAGTTGGGCCATAGTCACCCAGAGCATAAAAGCTGTTTTGGGGTGGAAATTTTAGGTATAAGACCTCCTCCATGAGCCTAACGTGCTACCAGTGTCCCTTACCCACTTGGTAGCACGAATGTGTTGGGCTCATGCAAAAGGTCCGAAAGGAACTGACCCATATCCTCCAAACCACACTTCCTCAATTTCCTCTAATAAGTCGCATGGGCTTGGGCTATGCTTAAAATAATAAAATATAATATAATACATGAATTGAGCCCACAAGGATGTTGGGCTTGGTTGAATCGGGCTCGTAGAAAATGTATCGCGAAAATGGGTATAAACAAATATCAAATAAGACTAAATGGGCAATATCCTTAAGGAGGTCTTCCAACCATTCCTGCAGCCCCGTACAACATTTAGCCTTTTTTGCTAAAGTATCAGCCGCAATTTTGTTTGGTAGCAACCTTAAATGAGTTGAAAAACAATTTTCAAACTCCCCTTATTTAGCTTACTATGAGATAGAGTTGTTTTTTTTAAAAAAAAAAAAAGTGGATAACAATCTCTAAAATTAAGCCATACTTTTTATATTGACCAAAGATAGTTTTCCATTCACTAATTTTTTTTATGCTATCAAATATTGGAAAATACAGAAAACTATCTTTACATAAGATTTTTCATCGAAACAAACAAGTGAGAAAATGTATTTTTCCTCTCCTCTCTATCTCTCAAAAGAACTAAAGAAGTCAATTGGAGGGGAGGGGAGGTAAAAAATGGGAGTATGTTGGCCAAATATAGTTTTTCATTGATTTTTTTTTTTTGGCGTAAATGCACTTTTAGTCCCTACATTTTACACTTTTTCCATTTTGGTCCCTACATTTTGTTTTTACTACTGTTAGTCCCTAAACCAATTAACGCTTGACATTTAAGTCCTTTCTGTCACCCAATTAACAGCAAAAGCTGATGTGGCTAACGGTGGAATAAAAAAAAAATATAATCACACAGAATATAATGTCACATCAGCATATAAATTTAAAAAATTAATTTATTAATTTTAACTAAATAAAAAAACAGAATTAAAACCAAATTGGGTTTGGTTGTGGCGGTTGGGATGGTGGGTTGTGGCGGCTGTGATGGTGGGTAGTGGTTGTTTGATTGGTGGAGGTGGTGGTTGGATTTTTCTGTGTTTGGGTAGAAAGAAAATTTCTAGGTTTAGGTTTAGGTGGAAAGAAAATTTCTGGGTTTGTGTTTAAATTTGTTGGTTGGGTTTGTGTTTATGTTTGTTGGTTGGGTTTGATTGGTGGATGTGGTGGTTGGATTTTTCTGTATTTGGGTAGAGAGAAAATTTCTAGGTTTGGGTTCGGTTGGAAAGAAAATTATGTGTTTAGGTTTGTATTCTTGAATTCTTTGATCTGGGTTCGAGTTCTTGTTTTCTTCATGTTCTTCCCAAAAACTAATGAGTTTTTTTTTTTTTTTTTTTTTAATATTTGTTTTTAATTTAATTAATTAATGTGTGATTATATTATTTTTTTATTCCACCGTCAGCCACGTCAGCTTTTGCTGTTAGTTGGGTGACAGAAAAGACCTAAATGTCAGGCGTTAATTGGTTTAGAGACTAAAAGTGATAAAAACAAAATGTAGAGACCAAAATAGAAAAAAGTGCAAAATGTAGAGACTAAAAGTGCATTTACGCATTTTTTTTTATGCTATCAAATTCTAAAAAACACGAAAAACTATCTTTATACAATATTTTCTACCAAAACAAACAAAGCAAAAAAAAATATTTCCTCTCCTCTTTCTCTCTCTCAAAAATAGTCGATCAGAGGGGAGGGAGGTAAAAAATGGGGGCAATTTGCCATAACTTTCCTCTTGGCAGAGCCCTATGACACTTGGCACCACCTCACACTACAACGTGGAACCTCAAAATCTCCTGTCAAACAATTTTTTATATATTATATATTTGTCAGACCAAACGAATATTAACAAACAATCCTAAACCCTTCTCTTCTTCTCTTCCCCTTTGTTCTCCGTAGACTTGTAGCAGTGACCGGAAATGTACCGAACGGCGACGAAGCGTCTGCTCCTCCTCCGTGCACCTTCTGGTAGCAATATCAATATCAAAGCCCGTCTCCGTTTCCCTTTTCTTCTTCCTCATCATCATCAAAATACTGACAATAACACTCGTCGTTTCTCCTCCACTTCTGAAATTCCTCAATCATCGCCTAACCAAACCTTTAATCCAAACCCAAATCAACACTCTACGAATAATCATTCTTCTGATCCCGCGTCAACCTCAACGGCCGAGGAAGCTCGACCCCAAGAGACTCAGAGGAAACGGCGGTACGTCGAGTACCAAGACGAGCAAGCTCGAGTGCTTCAAGCCTCGCTTCCCCACGTGGTACGTACTACACTCTTTTTTATTTATGCCCACAATGTGTTTGATAAATTGTCAAAGAGAACACAAATGACTTTTGCTAAGACTGAAGACTAATGCCCATTTTGTAATTGCAGGTGCGGTTGGGATGGACTGAAGCGGCTATGATTGCTGGTGCCAGGGCAGTTGGTGTTTCTCCTTCTATCATTGGTTCTTTCCCAAGGAAAGAAGCCGCACTCGTCGAGGTACTTTTCTTCACCGGTTTAGCATCAATTTAACTTTTGTTTTTCCAACTCAATTATATTCAGGAAGCTAGCAATTGGGTCATGTTCGCTATTGTTTTTAAGTCCCTGAATTTTGTGATAGTGTATAAAATTTTGATTTTTTTCCCCCAAATTCAGTACATTTTGATAAATTATCAACTGTCCCAAAAGCTTAAGTTGATAGAAAATAGCGAATATAATCACTTACTTAATATTCTAACACATTTTGATAATGGGGCTTTGTTCCCCCCAAATGTTTTTGGTAAGTTTTTAGCTCAAATGTCATTTAAGCAAGGTTGTGGCTTTTTAAGACCCATTGGGTGCATATGAAACTTTTTAATTAAAAAGAATGTTGGTAATAATATAACACTATGATTTGTGATTGAATTTGATTTAGGTCGATTTGTATCCATGACTTTCCATTGTTTTCTATTTTCTTCATTGTGTCATATTACTATACATGTGGATGTGAGTTAGCCATCATTGTTGACACGATTTGTCTTGAACAGCTAGTGTGTTTCTGGCAGTAGTTAAAAAGGGAGGGATTTCAATTCAGGTGGCTTTTTGATGGGTTTCAGTGATTTAAAATTTTTGTGCGCTACTTTTGTAGATTGTCATCTAACCATCTACTGTGTTGTATACTTCTATTAACACTTTAGTATTGACTTGCTAATGATAATCGCTTTTGAGGTCAGAATCAGATATTACTAATTGATCTGTGGTTGCATTTTGTTAAAACTGTTTTTGGGGTCTAGTGCCATTACTCTTTTTGCAGTGTAACACATGCTTAGTGATGCACTTGTGTTTAGCCAACAAAACTTACTTTCCTTTCTATGTGTGTATTGAGCTGGTGGTATTTTTTTCACTTTTCAGTTTTTCATGGATGATTGCTTGCAAAGGCTCATTGATAGAATTGACTCTGGAGAGGACTTAAAAAGCATGATGCCTAGTGATCACATCTCCAAGCTTATTAGGTTTCGCCTGGAAATGCAAGCTCCATACATCTCAAAATGGCCTCAAGCTCTTAGCATCCAGGTATTATCCTCTGCAGCCAATTGCCTTGTCAAAGCTTTGACTTGCATTCTTAAATCTGAACCACAGAAAATATCTGTTATCAATTTTTTCTGCAGGCACAACCATTGAATGTTCCGACAAGTTTTAAGCAGAGGGCAATGCTTGTAGATGAGATCTGGCATGCTGTCGGTGATGAGGCCTCTGATATTGATTGGTATGTAAAGCGTACTGTCCTTGGGGGAATATACTCAACAACCGAGATATACATGCTGACTGATAGTTCCCCAGGTTTATGTTCTTTACTTTGGTCTTCAAACTTGACTCTTTTTTTAAATAAAATAATAATAATAATAAAAAGATGATCGCTACAATGCTTGTCCGCCTTGATCAAATTGTGGGTAACCAAAACAATGATGATGCAAAAAGCTCCCAATACCAAGGTGAGCAAAGGTCACCCCCCCCCCCCCCTTCTTCCCACCACCTCGCTTCTCCCTAAAATGAATATCTGGATATATATATATATATCTATCTATATATTTGGGGGGGGGGGGGGGTGAACTTTTCATATGGTATGAACCCTTTTTGAATTCTTGCATTGTGCAGTGTTGGTGAAAACATTTTTTTTTAAGTGCCATGGTGAATGCATACCATAAATAACATTTTTACTCAGTTGCTTGACATTTTCTTACAGATTTTCGTGATACATGGTCTTTCTTAAATGGTCGTGTGAAAGATGCTTTTGATCTGAAGAAGTCCATCCAAGAGGTATTTTCTCTTGCTTCCTTTCTTGTTTTGAATTCTTATATTTTCTCAATTATGACCATTTGGGAATGTTGGCAATTGGCATTGTACAAAACTCTTCATTGTGGTGAGTTTTTTGCAGGCTCAGTATTTGGCAGAAGCTGTTGGTGCTGGAATGGGGAGCTCTTTGCAAGGATTTGTTAAGAGAGCTTTTCGAGGATGAGTGCTAGATGGTTTAGAAGAAATCTATGAAAAGCATCAGGCACTAAGTCACTTGGGGAAGGTCTCAAGATTGAAGTGTACATTTTTCACCTGATTGCCACTGATGAAGGATTGTAAGTTGGAAGATATGCTGTGTTGGTAGTACTTTGGATGGTCCTACGAATTATCTTCAATGGTTTATTTGTCTAAATTCTTTGTTGATTGGCACAAAGCCATTCGAGGCTGGAATTTGAAGAACAATTTAAATCTATTACCGTTGAAATTTGATTTCCTGTGGTGGATTTCTCCACAGTTCTGTAAATAACGGTCGTATGTTATCCTATCTGGCATTAGAGAAGGTAGAAATAAAAGTGAGAGAGTTCATGGATAACTATTTCAATATTGCTCACAGTCGCACAATTACTATTTATACGTGGAAGACAGGTTTTTTTTTTTTTTTTTTTTTAAGTATGACACGCTTGCATTTACATAAGATATGTCTATATATTGTATTTCAAAAAGCATATGTTACAATGATGACTGATGTAAGATGTACTATAGGTAAATTTTGGTTGATTCGGGTTTGATCATGTGTACGACGTGTGGCATTGACCTTGCATAAAAAAAAGCCTTCAATTCCAATACGAATATGCATTTTTTTTTTTAAATCCCTCAGTTTTAGCATTTGCTTTTGCTTATCAAGTGAATTATTTTGGCATGTGATTATGTTGATTAATAATATGATTTCAACAAAGTAGCAAACCGTTTTTAGTAGTTTATGCTTGCTTTGAAAGTTATACTCTTTAAAAAAAAAAAAAAACAAAAACAAAAATCCCTAAGAAAAATGTGTATACATTTTTAATTCAGCTAAAAAGTGTAGACAATTTAAAAAGTTTTTCGAATATTAGACCATATCTTTTAGAAGCCTGCAAATGAAGAAAGGGCAGCCTACTCGATGCCTTATCAGAATGGAAAAGGATTTGTATAAATAAGACATATTCAATATGCTTTGACATGCACAAAAGCAACCGAAAGAGAGTAATGCTAAAATTCATGTCAAAGCGAAAGTTAAACATTATTCTCCTCCTTTTTCAGCTTCCCTATCTTTATTTACATAGCCTGTATATGCCAGCCTCCCACAACTGTTCCCTTTTCAATCCACTTCTTGGAAAGCTTCTAATTAAGCACAATAGGCATGGATTTTGATGAAAATCGTCCAATCGTTTGTGACAATGGAACAGGCTCTGTCAAGGTTAGTTAATCCAGCAATTTTCCCCCCCTGCAAATCTTCATTAATTATGTACTAACAGTTTGACTTCCCTTAATGCAGGCTGGGTTTGCTGGTGATGATGCTCCATGTGTACTTTTTCCTAGCATAATAGGTCGGCCAAGAAACAGGCATGCAATGATTGGCATTGGACAGAAGGCTATCTACTTTGGAGATGAAGCACAAGCAAGGCGTGGGATCCTCAGTTTAAGCTATCCCATTGAGCATGGAATAGTGAGAGATTGGGAAGCTATGGAGAGACTTTGGGAGCATACATTTGACAAGGAGCTCAGAGTCAACATAGAAGAACACCCCGTCCTCTTAACGGAAGCCCCTTTGAATCCCAAAACCAACAGAGAGAAAATGGTAGAAATCATGTTTGAGGCCTTTACAATCCCAGCCACTTTCATAGCCATTCAAGCTGTGCTGTCCTTGTATGCCAGTGGACGAACCACAGGTACGTAAAACTTATACCTCAAGGAAGGTTATTATGATTTTCATACCATAACCCATCTTTGACAATTGACAACTGATATTAAACTCATGTTTATAGTAATCTTTCAAGAAAGGGAGAAGTGATTAGTTCGGCCATTAGGAATGACTTTAGGTTTCTATATCATTCAAGATTCGCTTGCTATATTATTACAACTGCACACATGCACCTGGTAGCACCTTGTCGGAGTTTATGTTCCAATTACACATTTTAAGGACCTTTTACAGGAATGGTAATGGATTCTGGAGAAGGAGTGACACATGCAGTCCCAATATATGAGGGTTATGCACTTCCACATGCCATCCAGCGGCTTGATTTAGCTGGCAAAGACCTCACAGACTACCTCACCAAGATCCTAGCAGAAGAAGGCTACATATTCACATCATCAGCAGAAAGAGAGATTGTCAGGGATATAAAGGAGAAACTTTCTTATGTTGCAATGGATTTTGAGAAAGAACTTGGCGTGTCAAAGGAGAGCTCCGAGCTGGAGAAGCTATATGAATTGCCTGATGGGCAAGTTATAACAATTGGAGCAGGGCGGTTCAAGTGCCCAGAAGTCCTGTTTGATCCAAGAAGAGTGGGAATGGAGTCCGGTGGTGTCCATGAGATTGTGCTGAGATCAATCAGAAGGTGTGATATGGACATCAGGAGAGAGATGTTTGGTAATTTGGTGCTTAGTGGGGGCACCACTATGATACCAGGCCTTGCTGATAGGTTGGCTAAGGAGCTGAGCTCACTGGCACCTCCTGGGGTAAGAGTGAGAGTGGTTGCACCCCCAGAAAGAAAGTACAGTGTTTGGATTGGTGGCTCCATTCTGGCTTCATTAAGCACTTTTCAGCAGGTGCCTTTCTTTGTTATTCACATTTTAATTTTTCCTTTAATTTTGATCAATCTAAGTATTGCATATAGACTCTATTTTCTCAAGATATAGTTAGCTAGCATCATGCTTCCTCTGTAATCAACAATAAGCACATTAGGACATCTTGATATATTTTTATATTTATTAGGAGAAGTCTACATTGTTTATTACTGATAGTTGGTATTGAGCTTGTGTTGCAGATGTGGATAACTAAGGAAGACTACATGGAGTCAGGTTCTTCTATTGTCCACATGAAATGTTTCTGAATAACGAAATACCCAGTCTTTTGTTAAATATATTAGCAACGCGATGTGTTATACTATGTTGTATATGCTAAAGTGGATGCGGAAGGGGAAGCATAGAATAGGAACATTGAGAACACGAGGGTTACGTGGTTTAGCTTTGTCGGCCTACGTCCACGGAGGAATCTCTTAAGGGCTACATTTTTATTATGTAAGAGTGTAGTACAATATTTGTGTTACAATGAATTATAAGATGAGTATATATAAACGACTAAACTCTAAACTATTAGTACAAATAAGAGTGAGCTTGGGCCTATTACATTGGCCTAATATGTCTAATATATCTCTAACATTTTCTATTTCTCTATCTCTCAATAATGTATAGCCCTATTTCAAAAAATAAAATAAAAACGTATAGTCAAATTTTCACCCTCAAGTCAATAAAGATGCTGAGCAGTGACATATATATAGATATACATTGACATTGATCCCCTTTTGCTTGCATACTCAAAGGACTTAAGCCCCTCATTAGTAGTATCAAGACTAAAACTGTCTATAAGACATATAGGCGGTATGGATCATCATGCGAGTTAGACTTTGAATGCAATACTTGGAAGTGAGGGCAAAGACGAAAAAAGAAAAGAAAAGAAAGAAAGAACAAAAAGAAAAGGGGAAGTCGTGAAACTATAAATAATAGTGTTTCTTTGGCTGTAAATTGTCAAATTAAAAAACGCACCAAAATGCCCTTTATTGTAAGAGGATATCTCAGATAGCAGGTTTACCAAACATTCCCAAAAATGCTTTTACAATAATTAAGGAAGACTCGCTTAATCCATCATATAATTTTTTTTTTAATTTTATAAAATCCATCATATAATTTTATTCACAAAATTTCATTTACCACATTTCACTCCTTAAAATTTAGATTACAAATGATTAAGATTCCATATAAATTAATAGATTTTGTATTTTTGTGAACACACTTTCAGAGAGTTATAACTCAACTAGTACTTCTCCGGCCCTTGGTCTTGAACTGGAGGTGCCATCAGACTAATGATGTCTTGGCTTCAGCTACAACTTTGGTCTATGAAGAATTTAAACAAACTATTGCTATATTTTGACCTCAAAGTTTGGTTTTAAATAAAATTGTTAAAAGGATCAAATATGACAATTGAAAATTTGTGATTTAAAATCATGCCAGTGAGTTATAACTCAACTAGTACTTCTCTCATAATAATTGATTGGAGGGTGAGGTTGTGGGTTAAAAACCTAATGGATGCCTGTCTAACTAACCAATAATAATAATAAAAAAAAAGTGAAATGCAAAATGTCCATTCTAGATTGAATTAATTTGTAATTAAAAAACTAAATAAATAAATAAAAGGTAAATTATATTTTTCTATCATAATCTTTCACCTGATTACATGCAAACCCCTTGAATTAATCAAATGCATGATTGTTTGTCCAAAGTTTAACTTTGTTTCAACATCTCCTCTTTTGGTGTTAAATATGACAAAATTTAACATTGAAAGACTAATTTACCCATTTCCAAAGTAGATGGCAAAGGGGTTAATTGGTATTTTCAATGCTAAATTATGTTCAACTCAACATCAAAACATGAGGCAATGGTAAGTGTAGGTTGCGTTAGGGATTAGAGTTTAAAGTCAGCTTATTGAGTCCCTGCAGTGAACTGCTAAATGATGGATAACTTAGTCGTATATGAGGCGACTATCCTCCTAGAAATTAAGGGAGAGAGAGAGAGATAATTTGGATTAAAGTTCTGCATGCCTCTTATTTCCTTTTGCTATCTTTAAATACAAACTGGACTGAATTTCAAATACAAAAGATAACCGAATCCTAAGGAAGTTCTATCGCAAGATAACTCCTTATTAAATGATAATGACAATCCTAAGATAACTCCTTATCCTAATCAAATAATAATTCAAATAACAATTCAAACGATACTAATCTTGAGGCATTATCCTTATCAGAATTCTTTCTCTAGCCACCTTCTGTTGCAGCTACACCACTTGACTCCACGTAGCCACCTTCTGTTGCAGCTACACCACTTGACTCCACGTGGTCTTGGGACATAACATTCCGTTCCCCTAGAAGACGAATCTTGTCCTCAAGATTCAAATGAGGAAATTGCTGCTGGAAGTCCAAAAAAGATTCCCAAGTAGCGTCTTCCTCTGCTGTGCCGGACCAACGCACCAGTGCATCTTGAAGGACTTTCTTCCCCACCTTGCGCCAGCGAAAATCCAATATCCTAACAGGTTCGAGCTGCAAGTGACCATCATCTTTAATTAGGGGTAATTCATTAGCAACGCGGTCCAAGGCACCCAATTTCTTCTTAAGCTGAGAAACATGAAAGACCAGATGAATCCGAGAATGATCTGGAAGTGCCAACCGATAAGCTACCTTGCCCAAACGTTCCTCAATCTGGTATGGGCCATAGAACCACGGGGAAAGCTTCATGTGTCCACGAGTGCGAATAGACATCTGACGGAAAGGTTGAAGGCGGAGATATACATAATCACCAACCATAAATTCTAGCTCGCGTCGATGTCGATCTGCATTAAGTTTCATCCGATGTTGGGCTGTCACCAAATTTTCCTTCAAAAGCTTCAGTATTTCATCCCGACCTTTCAATGATACCTCCACCTGTGCAACCGCTGTAGTGCCATGTTCGTAGTTATGGATGGTGGCTGGAGCTCGACCATAAACCACCTCAAAAGGAGTCATACGAGTGGCAGTATGGTAACTGGTGTTATACCAATATTCAGCCCATGGCAGCCATTGCAGCCACTACTTCTGCTTGGAGCTGGCAAAACAACGCAAATATGTCTCAAGGCAGCGATTAAGAACTTCCGTTTGTCCATCAGTCTGCGGATGATAGGCAAAACTCATGCGTAATTCAGAGCCCTGTAGCCGAAAGAACTCCGACCAAAATTGGCTTGTGAATATAGGATCCCTGTCAGAAACAATGGAACGTGGCATGCCGTGGAGGCGCACGACTTCTTTGAGAAAGATCTCTGCCACTCCCTTTGCTGTGTAAGGGTGTTTCAAGGCAATGAAGTGACCATATTTGGATAAGCGATCCACTACCACAAGGATCACAGAAAAGCCATTTGAAGATGGAAGACCCTCGATAAAATCCATGGACACATCCTCCCACACACGATCTGGGATTGGTAACGGTTGCAGTAGTCCAGTCGGGGTTAAAGAGTCATGTTTATTGCGTTGGCAAACATCACAACGCTGCACATAATCTTGAATATCCTTCTTCATGCCGACCCAATAGAAGCTGGCAGCAACTCGTTTGTAGGTACGAAAAATTCCGGAATGTCCTCCAATAGGAGTATCATGAAATTCATGAAGCAAGGATTCTTGAACCGAGAGTTTTGAGGCAAAACCAAACGACCCTTAAACCACAACTGCTCACCTCGAACTTCATACCCATGGTTACTGGATGGATTCTTGGACAAAGCTTCTCGCATGGCTGTTAACTTCGAATCACCTTGGGCTTCACGTCTAATATCCGCCAACCAAGTGGGTCGCGGGTAGGTGATGGACACGAGTTCGCCATGTAAACGAGAAAGAGCATCGGCTGCCAAATTCTCACGACCAGGACGATATTCAATGTCATAGTCATATCCCATTAGCTTCACAATCCATTTTTGTTGGTCCATAGTGGAAATACGCTGCTCCAAGAGGTATTTCAAACTCCGATGATCAGTTCGAATGCGAAACCTCCGTCCCACCAAATAGTTTCTCCACTGGTTGACAGAAAGAACAATGGCCATGAGTTCTTTTTCATAAGTTGATCTGCCCAAGGCTTTCCCGGAGATGGCCTTGCTGTAATAAGCCACCGGTCTGCCTTCTTGCATAAGAACAGCACCTAGGCCAGTGCCTGAGGCGTCGGCTTCTACCACGAACTGTTTGGAAAAATCAGGCAGCATGAGCACTGGGGCTTGGACCATGGCTTGTTTGAGGGTGTGGAAGGCCTTCTTAGCTGAGTCAGACCAGCAAAAACCATCTTTCTTTAGCAATTGCATGAGTGGGGCTGCAATGGTACCATAGCCACGGATGAATTTCCGGTAGTAACCGGTTAACCCAAGGAATCCACGTAAGGCAGTGGTATTAGTAGGGACCGGCCAGCTCTCCATGCTACGAATCTTTTGCGGGTCTGCAGCCACTCCTGCGGCACTAATAACATGGCCCAAATATTCTACTTCTTTTTGGCCAATTAGACACTTAGAGTGATTAACATATAATTGATGTTTCAATAAGGTGCCCAAAACAATATCTAAGTGAAATAGATGCTCATTCCAAGTTTTGCTGTAGATCAAAATGTCATCAAAGAACACTAGGACATATCGTCGTAGTAGTGGTCGAAAAATATCATTCATCAAGAATTGAAATGTAGCCGGCGCATTTGTGAGACCGAATGGCATGACCATAAACTCATAATGGCCATCATGAGTGTGAAATGCTGTCTTGTGCACATCTTCTGGCTGCACTCAGATTTGGTGATATCCGGATTTAAGATCCAGTTTGGTAAAATATGTAGCACCATGCAATTCATCCAATAACTCGTCTATGGCCGGAATTGGATACCTATCCTTCACAGTTACATGATTTAGAGCCCTATAATCCACACAAAAGCGCCATGAGCCATCTTTCTTTTTAACCAAGAGAACTGGAGAAGAAAAAGGGCTGGTACTTGGCTGTATAATTCCAGTGGAGAGCATCTCTTTGACAGCCTTTTCTATCTCATTCTTTTGGATGTGTGGATACCGGTAGGGCCGCACACTCACCGGGCCGCTTCCAAGCTCTAGAGGAATACGGTGGTCATGCCTACGGGGTGGTGGTAGTGTGGTGGGTGCCTGAAATACTGACTGATATTTTTGCAAAAGTGCATCCAAGGCAATTGCTCGGTCCCTAGATGGCTCTGTGAGATTAACTTCTATGGAACCTCCTGAAAGTTGCATTATACCAAACTTTACGTTGTTTGATGCAAGTCTTGCAATAGATTGTAAAGACTGGTGCTCCACCGTTCCTGTGCCTTCTCCTTGGAGAACAAACCTTTCATTCTTGCACCAAAATTCCATGGTGAGACGCTGCCAATCATGTAACACTTGCCCGAGACTTTGCAACCACTGTATACCCAACACAACATCAGATCCTTGTAAATCTAGCGGGTACATATTGGTTTTGAATTTGTAGCCTTGAATCTCTAATGGTACTGCCAAATAAATTCCATCACATCATAGTCTATCTCCATTGGCCACCATGACTTGGAAAACCGGTGCCGGTGCCTTACAACAATTCATACGCTTAGCAAATCTTAAACTGACAAAGTTATGGGTGCTGCCACTATCAATAAGGATGTGTAGCTTCCTTCCGTGAATCATGCCGGTAACTCGCATCGTTCGGGGTGTGTTGACACCTGATAAGGCATGGAGCGAAATTTCTGGGATTGATTGTTCTTCTTCCGCTTGGACGAGCTCCACGGTTTCCAAATGTTCTGCCGTATCATCCACTGTCTCCAAAAGGAATATTTGCTGTCTCTTGCATCGATGCCCTGGACCAAATCTCTCATCGCAGTTGTAGCATAAGCCTTTCTCTCTTCGAGCTTGCATTTCCGCCCATGAAAGTTTCTTGAATGTTGGGTTTGAAGGTCGAACCCCAGATGTGGGTGGTATTGCAGGTTTAATTGGTGTTGGTGTGGGAAGCAGAGAAGGTTTATATGGTGGTGGTTGTGATGGGAAATATTTAGGTGGTGCTGCTATGGAGGATGTGCGCTTCAGCCTCTGAATTTTATCTTCCTGCAGCCGGGCTAAGCTTGTGGCGTGAAGCAAGGTGGTGGGGCGGAAGAGTTTAACTTCTGTCCGTATCTCCTCCTTTAATCCGCCCACGTAGCTGCCCACCAATGCTCGTTGGGGCCATTGATGGACACGAGCAGCCAATCGTTCGAACTGTGTTTGATACTCACGCACTGTACCTGTTTGATGTATCTTAGCCAACGCTTCGTCAAAATCTTCATAGTCGGAAGGCCCAAAACGGATGCACAAGGCTCGAGTAAATTCCTCCCACTGCACGTTTGGCTGTGACTGCTCATACCATTGGTACCACTGCAAGGCGTCATCTTGCAGATGAAAAGATGCCAAGAGCACCTTCTCGTTCAGTTCAGTTCTTTGATAGTGAAAGAATTGTTCAGCCTTGTAAATCCATCCTGTTGGGTTTTCCCCATCAAAGCGAGGAAAATCTAAGCGTGAGAATCTGGTTTGTAGGCTGCCGTGTTGAGTGCCTCGACTTTGTTCTCTAGAACTTTCTCCAATCTCATGATTCTGATTGATGGAACCATTGTCGCGGTCACCGTCGTTGTTGGTCTCGTCCATCCGCATTCCCTTTGCCTCCAAGGCTCGACTTATTTGGGCAACAGCACTGGTGAGAGCATCGAGTCCTGCCTTCATAGTAACGAACTCCTCCTTTTGAGACTCAACCTGTTGCCGAATAGAGTGGGTGCTAACTTCTAAGGCCGACAATCGGTCATCATTGGTGGTTGATCGTGTGTGGGGTGGGTTGGTTGCCATCTGGCTCTGATACCAAATGCAGTGAACTGCTAAATGATGGATAACTTAGTCGTATATGAGGCGACTATCCTCCTAGAAATTAAGGGAGAGAGAGAGAGATAATTTGGATTAAAGTTCTGCATGCCTCTTATTTCCTTTTGCTCTCTTTAAATACAAACTGGACTGAATTTCAAATACAAAAGATAATCGAATCCTAAGGAAGTTCTATCGCAAGATAACTCCTTATTAAATGATAATGACAATCCTAAGATAACTCCTTATCCTAATCAAATAATAATTCAAATAACAATTCAAACGATACTAATCTTGAGGCATTATCCTTATCAGAATTCTTTCTCTAGCCACCTTCTGTTGCAGCTACACCACTTGACTCCACGTAGCCACCTTTTGTTGCAGCTACACCACTTGACTCCACGTGGTCTTGGGACATAACAGTCCCACTGTATTTTTTGGTACTATTTATGAGTTTTACTATACTATTTTAGCTAATTTTTACTTTTATCTACAATACTTTTAACAAAAAATTTTCAATTTTAGTTAAATAAACTGTTTCCAAACAAACCTGTAATGTATTTTTAGAGGTGGAGTGCAGAGTAATAGTTTAAGAGAAAAGTTAATATATACCCTATTTTAATAAACTTTTTATGAAATTTTTTTTTATAAATATTTCTTATAAAAATTAGTATAAAAACTTCCTTAAAATAATAGCCAAGGCTTGTAAGTTGTACTCCGGAATAGATCTGCTACTCCTGTTTCAACGAAGACATACATTTTTCAAAATTCAACTACTCCAAATTATGGAATTATAATATAAAAAATACAAAAAAATTTGGTAGCAGCCAGGTACGACTTTCGCAACTACGGTGTACAGTATATTCAAGATAAAGAGTAGGTAATAGTCAGTTGGGGCTTTATATTATATAAGGTTAGGTTGATCTGAATTGTGATCTGATCAGATCAAAGAGTGCGATTAAGGCAAAACGAAGAAAAGCAAACATGGGTTCAGCATCAGAGATTGTAGCCAAGTTGAATCTGGCTGCCCACCCAGAAGGTGGGTTTTACTCTGAAACTTTCAGAGATAACTCTATCGTTCTCTCCAAGTCTCAGCTTCCCCCTCAGTGTAAGTTACGATAGAAGAACATATATTTATATGTGATGATGTTGATGATGAATCCTATGTTGTTTTGTATATAAAAATTTTGTGTTCTTATAATGATTTCAGACAAGGTGGAACGCGCAGTGAGTACGTGCATTTACTTTCTGCTACCGTCTGGGAATGTGTCTAGCTTCCACCGTATACCATGTGCAGAAACATGGCATTTTTATGTGGGAGAACCTATCACGGTATGCACTCACCCTAAACCAATGCATAAAGAAAAAAAAAAGTGCTAAATTTACTAACAGTTTTACTGCAAAATATTATAAATTGACGATTGTTGTTGTGGCGGGCAAAAAATAAGTCAAGGAAAAAACGTGTCAAAGTTGCTACTTTTGCTCACATAATTAATTTGAAGAGGTGGGATGCCAATCAACCTTTAATACCCTTATTTAGATGAGAAGAAACTGACTGGAATTGATTAAATTAACATTAAGTGTAATTATGCGAGTGTTGGTGAAAGATAGCCTCAAATGGCTTGTATTGAGCTCCTCGGGTTTAGTCCGAGATAGTGATTACAATTGTTCTTAGGTTACAAGAGTGAATCTTTTTCTCCCCCTTGCTGAGGGGCTTCTTTGCCTTATATAGTCATCTAAGTTGTATCTTAGCCCTCCATTTGGAGGGTCAGGGTTCAATTCCCTTGATACTTGTCTCATCAAGGCCTTACTAGAAGGCTTCTACACTAGGTTATGAGCTGTGTTGACACTGTTCAAGGGTTATTTCCTCATTAATACGACCAGTTAAGTAGATTCAGAGCATTGAATGCAGAGGTGATGGATACTTTATTTGTCTTCTTTCCTTCCTAACTCGTCGACAAATCCTCCTTCTTAACCTCGGTTTGTGCCTGATGGCCATTAGCATTGGTTCTCGGCCCCCGAGGACATGTTGGTATCCTCGGGGTCCTCAGGCGTTATAGTCTCCCTGTACCTGCAGATGGTTGCTCATATTTTACTGAGGATTTACTGTCAGTGCTTTCCAAGGTCCGCACTCCTGGCATTGTCCTTGGCCCATCTGTCCATATTCTCGGATTCTTGTCCCCCCACAATTGTGATTGACTGGTATCGAAAAATATAAATAAGGGTAAAGATTGGGTCTAGTGCTCAGTGCACTAGACCCGTTGTGATGATAACATGTCTACTTTTGGTTAGGTGTTGCCATTGCAACGGGTCCAATACACTGGACCTGAGCCAAGTCCTATAAATAAATATAAATTAGTACAATGAGATGTAACCCAACCCATCTTTACCAATGTTTTCAGGGGGATTTGATTAGTTCAATGTGGGTTGCTTCAATGCAGAAACAGCTAACCAGTTGGGCTGTTCATTGAAATTGAACATAAGCTGAATCATAACCTTCAATCATGTATGGATGATGTGGAGACTGGAGAGGCATCTTAGAAATTCAGTCAAGGATGGCTAATTGATATTCTCTGTTGAATCATATTATGCTCCATTATTGGATCCACCCCTAGGTTTTATATATGAAAGCTTGCATTGTTCCCTAGCTTTAGATGGTTTTGATTGATCATGTGAAAGATTACACAGTAATATTAAACGTGTCACAAACTGCACTATATATCTATGTGCATATATACCTGTGTGAGGCAAATGTTGCATTATGTGTATTCTGTGGTATTGTAGTGCAAAATTGAATAACTGCTTTCGTTGCTGAAAATGCATATGAAACACTCAAAGCACTCATGTCATGAGATCCCTTGTTCTTTCTTTTGTTCTTGTATATGTAGATGTTGTGTTTTAGCATGGTCTTCATAAAATTGTCACTGAAAACAACTGAAACATGAAAAGTACTCATAAAGTTGTGTTTAGTTCATCTCTTAGTTGAAGGATTGAATTTCAAGATTGATCACATGTTTTGCTTAAACACCTAGTACTAATTGAAAATCTCTACAACTTTCAGTCATGCAACCCTCCTTCCCAATGTAATTACTCTGTTTCTTTTTTAACATTTTTTTCCACCACCATATTGATATTTTCTTTCAGGTAGTGGAATTGAATGACAAAGATGGGCAAGTGAAACTAACCTGCCTTGGACCCAATCTTCTTGACAATCAGCAACCGCAGTACACAGTGCCTCCAAATGTGTGGTTTGGTTCTTTTCCAACAAAGGACATCAGCCTTTCCCCAGATGGGACAGTGCTCAAAGCACCTCCAAGGGATAGTGAGACTCACTTCTCTCTTGTGGGCTGCACTTGTGCACCTGCCTTCCAATTTCAGGACTTTGAACTGGCAAAACGCTCAGAACTTGTTTCACACTTTCCAAATAGTGAGGCCCTCATCTCTTTGCTCACCTTCCCTGAATGAAGAGAGGTCAAGTCTGATTTTCACTGTAACATGGAAACATTAGGCTTGCACTTCACATGCAATGCTTTGAATGATAATCTGAGCAGATGTTTTATGAACCTCTTTGTTCAACTTTTGTGTGTGTTGTATTAAATCATAATAAAAATTAACATGCTTAGTTTCTTGAATTTTCTTTATCTGGTTAAATCTCATGTGGTAAGAACTTAGAACTTCATTGCATACAAATATTCAATGCTATTTTCAGTCAGGAAAAAGGGCCAAGAAGCTGGGCACTAAGGATCAAGAAATTTACACCCTGCAGAAACCCGGTAGCCAACACTAAATTTCACGTCTAACAAAGCAGTGGTGAGCTATCTGCAGCAAGCTCCCAAAGAAGCACCACCTAGACCGTTTCTCACTCAAATCTGTTTAAATAAAACCCATAATCATAAGCATCTTATTTAACCAAAGAGGTCGGTAACTCAAGAATGCTGTCAAAACAATTATACCATCATAAACATGTTATGAGTAATTATTAGGCATTCTTGAAGTATAGTTAAAATATCAGCCCAAGCCTTCGCTCTATGAACTAGGCCTCACCAAAATTTCATTTAAATCTGTAACGCTTCCATGTCGGGTCGAGTCACAAACTAGATCAAACACAAAACCAAACTCCACATAGCCCAATAAGTGGATTTAATTTTTATAAGTTCATTAATGAAAAACATTTTATCTTATTAACTCAAATAATATAATTTCAAAAATAATTTAATTATTACTTGTTAGCATAGATTTGTGAAGGGATAACAAAATTTAGTACTATATATGAAAAAAGAATAAGTTAATCAAGTAGTTTGTGAGCAAGTTCGAGCTTGTTAAACAAAAAAAATGAACCAAACTTGAATATATAATCTAGTTTGGTGCTAAACATTAACTCAACTTGTGTTTGAAATAAAATTAATGAACAATTCCAAACTTTTAAAACTTGGTTTGATTCAGCTTGTTTCATTTACAACTTGTTTTGCATAAAGTAGCAAGTTAGAATGAACTATGCTTAAACGCCTAAAACTAATAGAAAATCTATACAATTTTCAGTCTTGCAGCCCTCCTTCCCACTGTAATTACTCTTTTCTTTTGTCACATTTTTTTCCACCACCATTGATATTTTCTTTCAGATAGTGGAATTGAATGACAGAGATGGGCAGGTCAAACTAACTTGCCTTGGACCCAATCTGCTTGACAATCAGCAACTGCAGTACACAGTGCCCCCAAATGTGTGGTTTGGTTCGGGTCCTTTACAACAAAGGACACCAGCATTTCCCCAGATGGGACGATGCTTAAAGCACCTCCAAGGGATGATGAGAATCACTTCTTTCTCCTGGGCTGCACTCGTGCACCTGCCTTTCAGTTTCAGGACTTTGAACTGGCAAATCGCTCAGTGAGCTCCTCATCTCTTTGCTTACATTCCCTGAATGAAGGGGAGGTGAGTCCGATTTTCAGTGACATGGAAACATTAGGCTTGCACTTCACATGCAATGCCATGTTTAAAAAATGATCAGAGCTGATTTCTCATGAACCTCTTCTGTGCAACTTTCGAGATTTGGTGTATGTTGTACCAAATCATAATAAAAGTTAACAATACTAAGGGTCTGTTTGGGATCTGCTTATTTTGCTAAAACTGAAAATTTTTTGCTGAAAGTACCGTAGATAAAAGTAAAAGTTAGCTAAAATAGTACAATGAGACCCATAAATAGTACCAAAAAGTGTAGTGAGACCTATAAATAGTAACAAAAATAAGCTGAATAGTGAAATAAACTGGTTTTTTAATTTGGAGCCAAACACACACTTAGTTTTCTGAATTATTTTTCTGGTTAAATCTCATGTGTTAAAAAACTTAAAACTTGATTGTATACAATGCATTTTCCTGTAAGAAAAAAGGATCAAAAAGCCATCCACAAAGGATCCACAAAATTCACACCCTACACAAACCTGGTAGCCAACACTAAATTCCATGTCTAACAGAGCAGTGGTGTCCTATCTGCAACAAGCTCCCAAAGAAGCACTAGCTAGATTGTTTCTCACTCAAATTTGATTAAATAAAACCCATAAGCATCTTATTTCACCATCAAGATATCTGCAACTCTACAATGCTATCAAAACAATTAACCATTATGAGTAATTATTAGGTACTGTCGAAGTATAGTTGGTGTGGTACTCCTCGCCAATAGGTGCATGTCATATATATATAAAATGGTACTCATTTTATTCTGGGTTTACCTAATAATTTTCCACATCTTACCATTGATCATTAACTGAGAAAATATAAGTATAGGACTCAACTGTACCATTGATCATTGACTGAGAAAATATCAGTATAGGACTCAACTGTACGTTCTATAATTAACTAAGGGGTACAGCAATAAAGCTTGTAAGTTATGACTTAATTGTTTCCACGACATTGAACATTGAACCAATGAACAGCAGTGTCTCTTGGACTGGAAAATCCTACACCTTAAACATTGGAAATGACAAGAATATCGAGCATGCCAAAATAGCGCATAGCAGCAATAGTTACATAAAGAACCAGCTGCATGAAATTATAATGTGAATAACAAGAATAACCATCTTACACATGAAGTTAAATGATGACACCATAAAAAATGCGGTGCCAAATGAGCAACTCTTAATAATTTCAGACAAATTGTGTTCGATAGATAAGAAAAACCAAATGTAAGGACTATAAGAAACCAAATAGGGGGGAGATGAAGCATCATTGCCTCTAAGAGATCCAAAACTTGACTTCCCTCCTAGCCTTGGCGAATTAGGTCCTCATAACAGTCGCAACTGTTCTTTTACTGCCCCCTCCAAAAAGACGGAGTAAATCTGGTAAGCTTAACCTGCATCTTTCATATTTAGGTCACAGCTGCACTAATATTTGCGGACAAGGCATGACCTCATACCATGGCAGTATCAGTCAATCAAAATCTAGGAACTCCATTCTTTTTCTCATGGAGCCCTTCAGATCTGTAGCATCCCTTTCTGCTTTCTGAGCCTGGAGAGAGAATATGCACTTAAGTTATTTGAAAGTGCAAAACACAAAAGCAATGAATTCTCAATCAACTAATCTTAGTAGTGCAGATAAAGGATTCCACATTTAACCACATCAACACTTTTATAAAATATATATATATATATATATATTTATAAATATATATATACACTCACACATATGCATTGCAGGGGCTTATAGGCGAAAAATTATGTAAAGTGGTTTCAACATTTGTAATTGGAGACTTTTGACTCAAGTGAATTACTGCCAAGACTGACCATATGTATTGCTGTTCTGCTGCTGCATATCTTTACAAAATATGCAAAATTCTCATTACCTTATTATTGGATTATGGTGAAGGAATTTTTACAAGAAAACAATGAATTAATTACACGTACACAGGGGTAATGTGTATATATTGGAATTTATGTTCAGTTTTAAAAGCAACCAAACACAATATACTACCAGGAACTTACCCTTTTTATCTCTGCTTCTGACACACGAGTCATATTTGGGGGAAGCTCTTCCTTATCCAAGTCCTAAAGAATGAGATATAAATTAAGAAAATCAGAGGCTAAATTTTGCAGTAGTTGTTAAAAACAGACAAGTCTCACAGCGCAATAAAGAAAACATTATACCAGCTCTCCAATTAAGACAACATTCTCCCCACGGATTACATATAGACCCAAAGGGATGTCACAATAAAGTTCGCCAACAATAACTCTATCACATGCATCTTGAAGAACAACATTAGCTGTGAATATGGAAGAGTACTAGAGTAAATTAAGGCTCAAAAAGAAACAGAAAGCATAAAAAGCATTAGAACTTAGCATGCTATTTGGATATTTTACCAAATTGATCAAAAGAACGTAGTATCCCCATGAGCTTTCGACCATCTCTCAACAAGACCAGAAGTTTTTCTGCAAGATATTTGAAGTTTAAGAAGCAAAATAATTTATAACAAAGAGATTTTCTGATATCAATTAGATTGAATCTATGATGAATTCTAGATGATGCAGTTACAAAATGCCTTATTTGTACAATTGTTTGATTTCATACCAATGCAAAAGAAGGGGGGGGGGGGTGGGGAAGGGGTGGCTCACATAGAAACAACAATGCTTGTATGGGTTGCATTGAAACAAAAGCAGTGAATGTGCAAGAATTTCAACATTGGGCAATAGATTTTTATTATAAAACTTGGTGAGTTTAGACATTGGCAAACGTTAAAGAAGAGCCTACCATTGCACCAATCACAAGCAGCTGTGTAGTGGAGCCCTCAATGTCTGTTTGAGGGAAATAGATTCCAAGAGTTAAACTTTGTTAAGCTTGACTAAGTGTAGATGCTCCTAAGGCATCTAGGTCCAGGTCGAGGTCAATTACTACTGAGTAGAATTATGTGAAGTAGTTAAAGTTGCTTCATATTCATACTCTGCAGGTTTTTCAATTATAGAAATAGCATACCACTAAATGAGGTTACGAGTGCTTTCAATGGGCTTAAGCAATCATCCTTGAATTATTTTTTCATTATGTTGAAGGTCATAATTTTAATGTCATTAGTTGAATTATAAAAGGAAGTCAACAACAAATGAAGCAACCATCCTTGAATTATTGTTGCATTATGTTGAAGGTGATAGTTTTAATGTTATTAGTTGAATTATAGAAGGAAGTTATGTCTAAATCTTTGAATTCAGGAGTTATATAACAATGCCTTAGTCCCAAAACTTTTGGGTCTGTTATGAATCCTCAACAGACTAAACGGGTCTGCCACATGTATAGGGACACTCCAATATCTATAATGGATCCATTCATTAAAACAAAAATGACCAAATTCGACGCTTGCCTACACACACACAAAGGGGAGAAGGGGAGGGGATACTCTTTTTCCAAAATTAAAACACTGATAGAGATGTCAAACCTATACCACAATTGTTCATGGTTTTAGAACTACTTTGAAAACTCAAAATTGCTATAACTGCTATACAGACACTCCAAAAACGAGGCTTTAATTAATGGAAAAAGAAAAAGAGAAAGGAATTCAAAGTTAAATGATATCTTAATCAACCACAAAACATATCACAGCCCCCTCATATCCAAAATTTAGTTATAAAAAATAAATAAAAAAGAATCTCTAAATCTAACAGTAACTAAATACATAAACATATTTCATTGAATTCTATAAAGCAAACTGCACCCACATAAATAACAATTGAAGGAAAAAACTTTATAAAGATATCAAATTTCCAGAAATACATACAAAACAAATGTTAGTAGCAAATCATCAAGCAACCCATTTGCATTTGGCTTCAAATTCAACCTTCAAACACATATTCACACAAACCCAGAGAGAGAAAAAGAAGGAAAAAGATAGATTACTGTCAAGATAGCTAGCAAGAGAGGTGGAGAGCAAGACATCATCAGGGCCAGCCCACGACATGGAGCTTCTTCACTCACTCTATTTCTATGACTTGAACAAATACCCAATACTCTTCCAATTCCAAAGACTCTTCAAATTGCATTGGCTTCCCTAAACCAACCCCTCAAAAAGTCTCACACTCACAAACAGGAAACGAAACTCGAACCTCCGCAAAAAACCCACAACCACACCCAAATTCAACACAAACCCAACTCTCAGATTAAAGTCTTGTCACACTTGAGCTTGAGAAAAGTTAGGTTTGGACCTTTCATCACCGGCCTTTGCCCAAATATTTTACCTTTTTCAAACGCACACACTCTCTTTCTCTCTGACACTGTAAAAACATAAATAAAGCTTGCTCCTTTGACCTTTGGGAATATATAATATAGTATATTTTTTTAGAGGGTACAGTGAATTCAGAATAATAATATCGAAATTACCATTTACTCGGTTTAATCTTTGCCAACTATTTTCCCATAAAATAAAAATCTTGCCATGTTTTAGAATCTGTTTAGATATCGCTTATTGTTAAAAATTGAAAATTTATTACTGAAAATATTATAGCAAAATAAATTTTAAATGTGCAAATAGTGCCGTAAGACTCAATTTTAAAGCAAAATTTGTTAAATTTCATACTTGCGGGTCCTATGAACAGTGCACAAAACCCAAGAAAAAAACATCAAATGCAAACTTTCCCCTGTTTTCAGTGCAATCCAAACGAAGTTTTAGTACATTTCACTTCCTAAAGGTTTTTTTTTTTTTTTTTTTTTTTTTTGAGAAGGTTCGCTTCTTAAATTTTTTTGGTCATAAATTAAGGAAATATTCTTTTTTATATTCATGTTATATTCACCATTTTGTAAAATATTCAAAATTAATATTTTGATACACGTTTTATTTTTAAAAAACAAAAATATATACATATTTAAAATTATGAAAGTACATGTAAAAATATCATTTTCCTTAAATTAAATCTTTCCATTCGGTCTAGATTAATTGATTTTACATTTTGTACACGAAATTTTTATAATTATATTTTTATTTTATCACAATTTTGTTGGTTATAATTTAATAGCTATGGTGGACCGTAATGGGGATTTTAAATCTTAGCCGCTAAGTTGAAAATTCTAAGATATGTCAATTAAATTATAAAACTTTGACCATCTTATCAAAATTTAGTGTCATAAAAAATTTTAAGTAATACATTTTGTCCTCTTAAAATTTGAACTAAAATGAAATCTTTAAATGATTTTTGGACAAAATGATAATTTCATTTAGTCCAAATTTTAAGATCAAATGCATGAGGGAGTAGGAGGGCCCTGGTCCGACCCTCACAGGGTCGCAACAAGCTAATATATATATTTTAACTATTTAAAAAAAAAAAAAAAAAAAAAACAAACAAAACTACAAGAATGAAATTAAATTTCACTCTATAACAATCTTGCTTGGAAACGAAAAACCTTATCCTCGTTTATAATTATGTCTAACTAGTTGTGGACCATTGGATTAGTTCCAGTTTATAGAGGTTTGTGCCAAGACAACCATGAGATCCGTTTTAATCTACACAATATTTTTACAATAAATGCTAAAAAGCAAGTTGTTATTGATTATTGCAAGTAGACCAAAAAAAAAAAAAAAAAAAATTTCAATAGTGAATTTAAATTTAGAAGTAGTAATAGTTTATCATCTAAGATTTATTATAAAAATATTGTGAGCATAACGAAAAAAAAAAAGAAAAAAAAAAAAAGGGAAATTCCATCTCCCCAACAAATATCAAGCAGCACCGTGTGACTATCAATTAAATGTCGACTCCTGGCTATTTAGGTATTGTCTTTTCGCTATTACGGTGGGGGACTTTTGGCTGTTTTGGTGGATGCATATTATTATTATTTTTGTTTATAGCGTTGTTGAATTCAATTATCACGGTAGGTGGACCAATCAATCGATTCTTGATATTCATTTATACTCGATGATAGATTTCTCTCACAAAAAAAAAAAAAAAAAAATTCAAAACAAAAAATCTCGATGGTAGACATGAATATTATTATAAGATTTAAGGAAATATTATTTATTAATAGTCTTGCAGTATTCAAGTTCAATCAAAGAATGGCATGTCAATTACCAATCAATCGATTCTTGATATTCATTTATACTCGATGATAGATTTCTCTCACAAAAAAAACAAAACAAAAAATCTCAATGGTAGACATGAATATTATTATAAGATTTAAGGAAATATTATTTATTAATAGTTTTGCAGTATTCAAGTTCAATCAGAGAATGGCATGTCAATTCTTGACATGTCATTCTCTGATTGAACTTGAATATTGTAAGAGCTATTATCAGGAGCGGACGTTATAGGTTGAAACCCTCTAAAAAAAAAAAAAAATGGCATGTCAATGAAATTGCTACTACAAATCTTCTATACCATGTAATTGCATTAATAGCAAAAGGCCTTGTAGCTGAATTGACACTTCTCCATGCACAAAGTACTTGCGGGTCTAGAGAGAAAATGTTCGAACTGCAGGGTTTAGCAGCATGTTATAATTATCTCTCAAAAAAATGTAATTACATTAATATTGGCAACAAAAATATTTAGTATAAATAGGTTTGTATCAAAACAGGTCAAAAAATTCAACTCTCTTTTACGCAATTAATAAAAGAGTCAAATTTATGTTAATAATATGCTTAAACAACAATTAATTCAAATGACTCTTGTGAGGGTCAAAAACACGTAGCAAACTGAACTGGCTTAGGATTTTTTTATCAACACAATTAATTTCTTACTAGGAGGTATAAAATTCCACAATGGGAAGATTGGAAAAATGATTGGAAATGAAGACAATAGTAATGGACTCTTGTATTGATGAAAAATTGATTTCTTGAGGTGTGTATAGAAGCTTTAGAGGGGAGATACAAGTTAGGAATACTCTCACTTTCTCTCTCTTGTTCGTCCTCACATTTTTTTCCTAGATCCCCTTTCATGTTATCCTCCTCCTCCTTTTATAGCCATTCTCCTCCTATACCAGCTGTCCTGCTCTTAGCTGGATTTAGGAGGATACTTGTCCCATCAGCATCTGCTCCCGCCACTTCTTGATCATGAAGAAAGATTTTTGGAGGTGTTTCTACTATTCAGACCAGTGTGGATGACATTAGGTAAGAAAAGTTCATTAATGTAGAAGTGACTGTTACATTAGGCTCTGCATTTTCTTCAATGTGTTTCCCAGGGCAAGTAGGCGAAAATGGTGTTCTCAGCTAAACAAATAATCGCTTCTTGGTTGGGCTATGTTTCCTCAAGAAGATGGGTTTCTCGAATTATCTCGGTAATGAGCCCAAATGATCTCTTCTTGATGGGGGGCTCGGTCATCTCATGCTGGCACATAGGCCGAGCCTGTTCCGTAGATAGGGCTTTTTGGGACGCTTTCTTTAGGTTAAGGTCTTCGGGGCAGATTCAGCCTACTCCCTCATAACTCTATTTAACCAAAAAAAAAAAAAAAAGACCCATTCACCATTTTATTTATTTTTTTAATTATATATATGATTGAGTTTCAACTTATGTGTTTGCTTTTCATGATTACTATTTATTATTATACGAAGACACCAATTGATTTTTTGACGTAAGCGTGGATTGAAACCCTGAAATCTCTTATTTGATGACAAGAAACTTAACCAGTTGAGCTAACTGAAACTCATAATAACTCAATTCATCATCCATTTTAAGATAAGTCGCCCCATTTTGACATGAACCCAATCATATAAACAAATATCATTTTATCCAATTTTAATTTGAATATTAAGTATAGAATTGAGTAATTAGTATAATATTGATTAAAAAATATCTTTATTAGAACCCTAAAGCCTCTAACTATGTTTTAAAATTTGTTCTATAGCAGCTAGAATGACCAGATTTTTTTTGTTCTTGTACCCAAATTGATACATAGAGTCCTATTTCGTCTTGGTTTAAATACTAGACCATTTTAAACAAAACTGGCAATTCAATCGATTTCAACCTTTCAGGGTAATTACACTTTACCACCCTAAACTATATCTCAAATTACATTTTGCACCTTAAACTTTCAAAATGCATACTTAGCACCCTAAACTATAAGTCGTGTTACACTTTGTGCCCCACCATCAATTCTATTGTTATCTTGGATGGAAAACCAAAGTTTATGATGCATAGGGTAATTAAGAGTCTAATTTAGGTCCTATCAAAAAAAAAAAAAAAAGTCTAATTTAGGGTAGTAACATGTAATTTCTCATTTGTTTTTAAGTGATTGGAAAGAGGGACAATTGGGTCTTTTTACATAATGTCAATTAAGATGAGAGCAAAATTAATGGCGGTGTGCAAAGTGTAACATGAGTTTTAGTTTAGAATGCTAACTAGGGGTGTTCGCGGTGCGGTGCGGTTTTGGGTCATTTTTAGCACCACACTTTACGGTGCAGTTTAGTTAAAACCATAACTGCACCGTACCTTATTTTTGCGGTCACATGTGCGGTGCAGTGTGGTGCGGTACGGTTTAAAGTTTAGTCAAAACCATAACCGCACCGCACTTCATTTTTACGGTCACATATGCGGTGCGGTGTATAAGATGCGGTTTGAATGATTTGAAATTGGTATATATTTCAAATTTTGTGCTTTTTCTACCCAGCCCAAAACTAATTTTTCCCTTTATTTTGGTCCAAGTTTTAAACTATTAAGCTAGTTTTTCTTTATTTTGAGCTGGCTTTCTTAATCAACACTTGCTAGGGTTATCAAACATTTTTTTTTTGAAAACTAGGGTTATTAAACTATTAATAATATATTTAATATTAAAAATATTAATATATAGAGAGGGTGTGGTGTGGTGCGGTTTGTGCGGTTTTTTTATTATAAAACCGCAAACTACACTGTACCATACGGTGTGGTGCGGTGCGATGCACTATTACTTGCGGTGCGGTGCAGTTATGCTATTTTGCCGGCGGTTTTGGTGCAGTTTTTGCGGTTTGGTGAACACCCTTAATGCTAACCATGCATTCTAAAAACTTAAGGTGTAAAGTGTAATTTAAGGTATAGTTTAAGATATTAAAGTGTAACTTCTCCTTATCTTTTCAACTAAAAAATTTATTTTGACATGGAATGAATTTAGAGGAGACATTAATCATCCCCCCACTTTATCAGACCAGACCTAGATTGATCCACCATCCTTTTTTTTTTTTTCTCAAAATCATTTCATCAAACTCATAGTCACTCGTTTATGGATTGAGGGAGAGAAAGGGAAAGAGAGAGAAATCAAGAACGGAAGGTGCTACTGTTGGGGCTGGGTGAATGTGTATCATCATCATCTTCTACTTCATATGTGGAGCAATAGCAGTAGCAAGAGATAAGATTGCTGTTCAGAGCTCAAATCTCTATTCTTTTTATTGAAGCTTCAATCAGAGAGAGAGAGAGAGCAAACAGATAAGAGAAGAGAAGATAACCTTTTAAAGAAAGCAAATGTGTTGAGCTTAGTTTTGGAGAGATTGAAAATCCACTTTCTATCAATCGAGCTGCAATCAAAAAGGCTGTCAAGTTTGGAGATTTCAATCGATCAAGAGACGATCGAATAGCAATCAATCTGTACAAACTGTCTTCTTTGAGCTGCTTTTTTGCACTTCAATCTTGAACCACACTATAGATTCATGATTTAATACACTGTCATGAAATTCGCTAACTGAAAACCTAACATATATAGTACATATAGCTGTTTCAGTCTTTTTCCTATTTTATTCCTTTTTCAATAGAAAACATAGATAGCATAATTTGCCAAAATACCACATAGATGAGAAATGTTGCCGCATTACTGACTTCCTTCCGAGACCTAAATTCCTTGCAACATGAGATGCCATTATGTGGGATTGCATTCACATGTAGATATAAACCTTTTAGATCACTTGGGTCATTCTTGAAATCATCACTTTGGCAATATTGACACATCTTGATCATGAGCTCCTACTGGTGAAACATCTTAACTGCGCATGACAGGTTATATACAAATAACTTTTTTTTTTTTTTTTTGGTAAACAATATACAAATAACTTTAGCATGAGTAAGTAATAATTAAGAATATGATTTCAAGTAAAAAGGTTTTTTTTAAAAAAAATAAAAATAAAACAGCAAAAATTAATTATAAAAAATACATTGTAACAATTAATCTTACCAATCATTCTTCGGTCTTCACTGCTGACCAAAGTAGAGTAAATCTATATCTCTAGAACAATATCTACAATAAAAAGAAAAAAATGACCGATCAAAATTTTTATTAATACCTCCAGAGAGAGAAGGTTTAAATGAGTCTTGCATGAATTCTTGGCCATGAGGCACGCAACATTTTCCAACTAATATATATATATTATTTTTGTGTTCATTTTTTTAGAGGACTTTATGTGTTGAATATTATATCATATAAAAGAACTCACATTCAGAATCTGTGTTGAGCCATTTACTTCCATTGTTGGACTTATCATTCACTTCATCCTCGGCGGCTGACTTTGGCATATGTCTATTCTCCAAGTATTTCTTCATAGACAGTGCTTTGCTAAAACTTTGGGGATATATCTTCTTGTGAAGCATTGCCCTCAAAATCTTTAACCAGCCAAGAGGAAAAAAATTACAAAGAAATCAACATATGTTAAAAAAAAAAAAAAAAAAAAAAAAAAAAAAAAAAAACATTGCTTCAAAGCTATAAAGGGATGGGTTAGCATGATCTGAAATGTACATGTATAAATGAGTACGTATGTCATTGTTAATGTCTAATGCATCCATATGGTCTCAAAGTACACACATCGCACATGCCAATCTAAATACATGATGGAAATATTACATTTATTATCAATTAATTTGAGTGATAGATTAAGATATTTATTAAGCCATTAAGTCACTAACTACAAAAAAAGAAAAGAAAAGTGATTAAGATATTTATTAATTATATTTATTGAGTAACGCTAATTAACCATAATTATTCTCATATTAGTTCGTAAACTTTTAATAGTAAAACTAGCAATGACTTTATCATTTTTCAATCAATTTTATTATAAGAGCTTACAGACTAACATAAAAAAGAATGTGATTGATATCACAACAAAAAATATAATAAAAAAAAAATCTCTTACTAACTTTTTTGTCTATTATTTAAAAGTTGATATATCAATTTATAATATTAAAATAGTAAATTTTTATAATACCTTGAATTATTGGTACTTGATCATATATTATATAATAATAGAGAATTCTACAGCTAGCACACCCTAGCTAGCTACTAAAAAAAAGAGTGCTTTTATATTTTTTAAATGTATCATACCTACTTAATCTTAATCTTTATTATTAAAATATGGTAAATACAAATTTTCTGTCTCATTTTTTGCGTTCAAAACCGAAGAGAGGATTTGTATTCAGAATAAAAGATTGTATTATTCAATTGGTTAAGAAAACAAAAACATATTCCATAAAATGACCTATTTTATATATATATATATATATATATATATGATCTACGCATTACCTTCTCCATTCTTAATTCTGGGAGTTGATCTCTTAAACTTGGAGCAGGTGAGAATCCACTTCTGCAAACAAATATTTTCTTAAGAAGAAAAGACAATGATTTTTTGCCAATGGCACCCTTAATATTATCCGAACCAATATCTTTTCCTCTTTTCAGAACTATACTGGTGCTACGCTGGAGACTACTATCTTTACTTTTTGACTCATCCAAATATGAGTTTATATCTACTTTTAGACCAGCTTCCAAGCTTGACTCTCTATCCAGCAATTGAAGATTAATTGCTTCCGATTCTTTAGAGCAAAATGACTCAACCTGTTCATGCAATAACAAGTTCAAATCCTTCTGAAGCTTTCCCAATTCTTCAAGTGTAAGATCTTGTAGATGATCTTCGGAGGAAGATAAATTCCCTTCAAGATTTCTCCTCACTTGATCATCTTTCAAATTGTGTTCCCCAAATGTCCCAATTGCTAGCAATCCATGACGATAGTCGCTGAGTTCTTCTTTTTGAGGCTCTTGTAGCATTTGATCTATTGATTCAGAAAACAATTTTCAATTAGATGTGGTTACACGAACAATAAAATCAACAATAACATCAGAAACCTAAAGCATTAGTACAATCCTAATGTTTTTCATAATATTTAGTCTAACAGGAAGGCCGAAGCATTAGTACAAAGTCTCTTCTCTCTATTAGTATCAACCATATAACATTTGTAGTGAATCACAACCATTATATTCAACAGTTCTTTATTATTTAATTTCCTAAACAGAACGAAAGTAAAATGTGCTACAACTTAGAACCTTGGACTGAGATAATGTGTTAGAACTTGCCCAACAACTTGATAACATTTGACTAATCAAAACCACTAAGGTTTTTTAAATTAGAACCATACACGTTTCAGCTGATAAAACCCCATGAAGAAAAGTATGAGAAAACATAAAATGAAAACTTGGTTACTGTTACCTGTTGTGAAGCTTGGTTTTTTGATCCCATGTCTCCCACTGAACTTATTTTGCATCCAAGTGAAAACCTGCAATAAAAAGTTTAAACCTTCTATAAAAAAATAAAAATAAAAAACTAAATACTAATAACCTCTAATACTACATATGGAGCTACTTCAGAGCTAGAATATAGTATTACATTATATCTGTAATCACCGAATTAAAATATTTTTCTTACCTTCATTTTGGTTAAGGCTACTGACTATTGAAAGAGAGCTCGTCAAAGCACACCTCGAGAGATGGATGGATGGCTTTAGGGTGGGCTTATAGAAATTAGAGTGTTAACACATGTACACATCCCATAAGCCAATGAGAGCTGAGCTGCAAATCACTTATAAATAGATCGAGCAGGGCTCATAGTTGTTAGTGGTTCAAGTTCCAAAAACGGACTTTTGCGTCTCTCTTTTTATCTCTCTCTCTCTCATGCTATAATCTCTTACTCTACCATGTCTTTTCTTACTCTAATACCGTCTAAAAATATAGAAATCACAAATCCTTTCCAATTAAAACTAACATTATTGCCTATCAACAAAACAAAACAAAAAAAACTAACATTATTAACGTTCCTTAGTTTTACCTTGGGCAATATTTCATAGCCTCAATTATTGGACCAATGCGCGCCAGGTCTGCAGTGTTCATGTAAAATTGATTACTAGGTGAAATATGGAATGCATGGCATGCACACAGAGAAAATTTGATCCGTATATGTGAGTTCTTTCTTTTGTTCTTTCCTTTTAGCACGCAGCTTAATGGTTTTTCATTAATCTACTACCCAGTCTGTTGGGGTCTAAATCATATATATTTTTTTGCATGCACAATTCGAACTCTTAAACTAGTTTCATTATTATGTATAATGCATTGGAAATCGTGGTCCAACACCAACTAACAGCTATGCACCATCTAATAGGCCAACTGTAAAATTACCTTAATTAAACCCTTTTTGCTAGTCTGGTGAAACACAAAATTGGCATGTAATTAGATTTTGACTGACCATGGGGTTTTAATATAAATTAAACTCAAACAAAACAAAACAAACAAGGTGGGGAAAAGGAAACTATGGGGCAAATAGGTTAACAGGCCACGTTCCCGTGGGGCTGTCCCTCACTGACCGAACCACCAAGCACCTACTCTCACTACTATACCACACGGACAAGACTTCATTTTGTAAGGCTACCCCAGACACCAACAAATCTACTTTGACCACCGTCCTTACAAGCCTGTACAACCATTTGGATGGTGGAACTTTAGGTAATTAATGATATCCTTTATGGGAAAGATAATAGTGAGAGCGTACGGTACCCTCACAAACCCCACCTTTTAAGTAAAACTGTAAAAGATCCTTCTTCCTATTAAAAAAAATGACAAAATTTAGGTATATTATCTTAGGTATTGTTCTTAGGTTCTCATTTTAAGATTTAATCATATGACTACTTAACTAAAAAATACACTTTCATCTCATAAGCAAAAATTCACATTGCAGAATTTTAAGAGGAGAACCTAAGAAACAACATCTAAATACTGTACCTAAATCTTGCCTTTAAAAAAAAGTTACGTTAACAGGGGTGCCATAATTGTTTTTTTTTTTTTTTTTTTGAGAAGGGGTGCCATAATTGTTAATACTTTAATTTAGGAAAGTTTTGATACAATTTTCATGGAAAATATAAAAAATAGTTAAAACAATTAATTATTTTTTTCTTTTTCTATAAAAAAAAATTCTAAAAATGTTTGTTAAACTAATGCGTTTAGGACATCCGTTAAATTTTCAATAATAAAAAAATAAAAGATCCTTCCACAATGGAAATGATGATCTAGTTCCTTTCTCTCAATTCCTTTGTTTATACTTCCAAATTATTAGATTATACACCTCTGGAATTTGTATTTTAAGAGCACTAGCATTGCAGTTGCTATTTTACAACTCAAAACAGTAAAAACCCACTCCATCCGAGTTTGCATACTTAAAAAAATTTGCAACCTATGAATAGTAAGGTTGCATGTGAAGAGAAAAAGATTGTGGGAGGAAAGAGAGAGAGAATAATACTTTTTATTATTTTATTAGGTAGTTTATATTATTTTATTGAGTTTTATGTAAAAATAAAAACTGAGATGTAAGATTTGTAAAATGAGTTGATAAAATAGATAAAGTAGTGTTTGAGGATGCAAAATAGTTTTTTTTTTTTTTTTTTTTGCATCCCCGGATGCTAGTGTTTAAGTGTGTTTTTTTTTTTTTTTTTTGGCTAAATGAAAAAATGAGGTCTCTAGTGTGGACTTATTGACTCCACACCAAGTGATGATAATGAATAATATCACGTGTACTATCAAGACCTTGATGGTATTTTAAGTGCATTTTGAATTATTGATTTGGTGTACATCTTACATATATAATATAATAATAAGAGGTTTCTAATTCTCTTATGATGAGAGATTACATAAAATTATTTCTCTATTCTAATTAACCTGGTATCAAAACCTGTCTCTTCTACTGTTAATTCTTCTTATTCATCTCTTACCTATCCTTCGCCACCTCCTCTCATAATTGCCCCCCATTTCATTTCCCTTAAACTCACTAACAACAACTATCTTTATTGGAAAACTCAACTTATTCCTTATCTTGGAGACCAAAAACTTGTTGACTTCATTGATGGCTCAACTCCATGTCTACCTCCTAATATCACAACCAATAATGAATAAAATCCTAATCTAGCCCACGATGCTTGGAATCATTAAGATTAACTTCTCATGAGTCGAATCATTGTCTCGCTATCTAAATAGATCATGTTAGAAATATATTAATCCAATAGCATAGGCCCAAGCCCAATCTTACCCTGTGTGCAAACTAAACTTCCTACTTTTACCATAAATCTATTAACCATAGTTAGTGTATGGTTAGTTTAGGATTTAGCCTTCTATATATACCCATGTTATGTTAATTGTAACACATGATTTATACTACATTCTCATATAATAAAGATGTAACTTTTAAGAGTTTCCTTCATGAACGTAGATCGTTAGGCTGAACCTTCTTGTGTTCTCTATCTTATACTTCTGCTTCTGCATTTATTCTAGCATGTTCAACTTAGTATATTAAAACTAATATTCAATAGATCATACCTCTAGTTGTTGGCCTCAATGCATCACACAAAATATAGACCAATTTAGTACTTATAGTCCTCTCTTGCAACGACTTCAAACACTCGAATCCTTCACATATGTAACTCCAAAACCTTAAGCAACTTGATCTTTCTGTCAGTTAGTTCTTGCTCAAAACTAAAGTCTTGCCTAATAAATTAACGACATCTGGTAGTCTTTTATCTCTCCAAGACTTTAACATTTTGCGATCTTGCCACAGCCTTTGCTACTTGACCTACACCCATTAATTTTCCTACATGGTATAGTCTACTACTAATTAAGCCATAAATTCATCCATTCCGATGCCTTCTCCTCCATCAATCTCTTTTCACTTGATATAACTCCTCAGGTAAACAATGTCCAATATGGTACACCTTATAATGGCTTTGATATGACGTCATGTTGGTTCCTTTTTTTGGTGGCGAGGTACACAATACCCAATCTCGCTAAATGCAATTTGGACTCGAAACCAATGCAAGTCTGAAAGTACTCTAATGTCTTTAAGAAATAGACAAGTGAGTTGCCATCTGATTATAGGTCCAAAAACCAAAAAATAACTACATGAAGGTCTACACACCACTGAAACCAGAGTTAAGATACAAGATGGGAAGATGTTAAACACCCAAACTTGCCTAGCCATAATTGACCTTCATAAGTTGTTACTAAATCTTAGATTAAATGGGATCTATCTAATAATTAAGCTCACGTGAATACACACTTGTGTGCATATGAACACATAAACATCCAAGCATATGAGTATGTAAACATCCAAACATGTAATCAAACATCCAAATATCCAAGCATGTAGACATATAAACATACAACCTATAAACATGTTAATATCCAAGTGTGTGCATGTAAATATCCAATCATGCGGTTGCATGGGTGTGCAAACATTTGAATATTAAACAAAGAATTGAATGTCTAATGAGAATGGCTAATATCATGCCCAAAAATCTTTCCTCTAATCATCTTATTTTACCTCCATGACAAGTTGAGGCTCTCCTTCTATGATCTTTCAACTTGAGAGGGAACATTAGATAATGTAAAATTTAAATTTGTATTTCAAGTGTATTTTTGAATTTTTTTTTACAGGTATTTTTGAATGGTTAATTTGTCATACATCTTATCATGTACTTATATCTATAAATACAAGAGCTCTCTCATTCTTTGAATATAATAAATAATTGCATAAATTATCTATCTAATCTAACTTAAATACATTGAAGAAAGAAACCTATTAGGGATAGTAAAGGGGCAAGCTAGAGTTAGATTTTGGGTGCCTCATTGCCATTTTGGGGAGAGAAAAAAGATATATATATATATAAATATATATATATATATATTTAGTGGGTCACAAGGTGCATGCATTTTGCTCTCCTTAATTAGGTGGCTATGGTACCAATGACATAGAGATGGTAAAGAAGTGTATTTAAGAGATGGTAATAGAATTATAAATATGATATGTAGGAAAAAAAAATTAAATTATATATAAGTAAAAGTGGTAAAAAAAATTATGAGTGGAGAGGGGGTAATTGCACCAGGGATCCTAATCTGCAAAACTGAAACCCTCTGTGGCAGGAAAAACAATATGAGACAAAGTAGGACAACATAGTTTGCGTAGGGTGGGGCAATTTTGACATCCCATATCCTCTTCTTCATTTCTATTCTATTAGGTTTTATTATAATTTAATTAAAATTTTCTTATTTATTCATTTTTTCATATGATTTAAGATTTGATAAAAAAAAAAAACCTAATGGAATAGAAATGAAAAATAAAGATAAATTAAGACGGAGTTGAGTGGATAAAAGAGATATTTACCTTTCATTTAGATGTTGAAAACAAAAAAAGAACCAAAAAAAAAGGATCAAAAGGAAGAACACATGATTTCCAAGAGACTTCCTCCTCTATTCTATTTTCTCCTGAAATGCCCCCATCCAAACCGGCTGCTAATTATTGAGCATGCTACATCAAATGATTGTTGATCATTGCTCGGTTTCCATTCTCCTTAAATATGCAAAGGTACTCATGGCCAAAGATGCAAAGGTACTCATGGCCAAAGATATGAGAAATTAATCAAATTATTCATTAATTGTGGTCCTAACCAATATACATTAGGTAAATTATTGTAGGTTTCAGTTTCATGACTTCGTGGACTTCTTAAATTTAGAAATTAATAAGAAATAATTTCTTTTTATTAGTAGGGAAGATCACAGGGTGGTCTACAAGAAATTATTAGGTCTACCAGGAGGTTTGCTGACGTGGTCCTCCCTGATTTCCAACCAATAAAATGTTGTTATTTATGCAAATGTGACATCATCTGATAATTTTTATTTTTTATTATTTGTGCTGATTAGGAAGCTCATATATACATTTACATAGATGACATCATCTCATTGGTCAAGGAGGACCACATCAGCAACCCTCCCGATGTAAATAATAATTTCTCATGGTCTACCTATACGAGTGAATAATTTTCTCAAGAGATATAGTAGGCTCACCATGTAATTAATTGTGCCATTAATTGTCATGTGAAAGTATAACATTCGATATGTGTATCTCAAGTAATTCTTAGCTACTCGTGGAATACAGAAAATGATGCTCATTTCTCTTACATTTATGGTGGGGTTCACTTATTAAATTTATGGTAGTGTCCACCATAAATATGAGAGGAAGGAGTACAATTTCTCCGTAATTTTCCGTGTATCTCTCACATATCTCTCTTGTGCAATTATCAAGAAGACTATAGGTTTACTCTAAACCTGTAAACTAAACTAATAAACAGCTTCGAAACTCAAAAAAGGGGGGGGGGGGGTGTGGATATTACTTGATTACAAATTCCAGGGCCATATATATATGGATGTTAAAATAAAATAGTACTTTTAAAAAGAAACCTAATACTTCAAGTTGGAACTTCCTATTAATTTAAAGTCATGAAATATGAGCACAGGGAAATCCTTTTTAACCTGAGGAGTAAAGGAGATGTAGTACTTGTCGTCAAATTAGAATTTTAAGTACTTTGGAAATCTATAGGATCTTGTGGCAGGTTTACAATGCAACTAGCTATACAATCCCCTAAAACGAGGATCATGGAATTAACAAAATTATTTACAAACCCCGGTTGTCAAGGTTATCAATTCTATGCGAAAAAAATATCCTTGAAGAAAGTTCCAGGACGGGAAGTCCTGTTTCAACCTACACTAAATCAAATTTTCCATGTTATTAATTTAATTTTAAAAAAAGAAAAAGAAAAAGACAAATTATAACAACTTCTTACTAAATATATATTGTCCATGTTGTTTAGGCTTTCAATAAGTAACTTCCTCCATTAGCATATATGTTTAGACAGGGAAGTTATATAATTAATCCAAACCTGAACATTAAGATAAAATCATAAATAATTACTTCTTTAATTAGTCTTTGTGGAATCTGAATCAAACAGTAAATAGTTAATATTATAGGATCAATATGCTTTAAAGTTCTTATAACTAACCACCGCGCACCCTTAGTGCGGTGGTCACTCCACAAGTATAAGTGCTTGTAGGGTGTGAGGGGCTAGGGCCGGGGTTCAAGTCTCCAAGAGGGAGCTTCACACACATATACACTTAGATTAGGCTAGAATAGAATTTCTATCTTGTATAAAAAAAAAAATTTAAAAAAAAAGTTCTTATAACTAGCTAGTTTATAACCCCGCGCATATGTATAGGTACTGTTAAAAACAATCATAGTTAACATACTCCCACACACGGACATATATATTTCTATCTAATTAGTAACGGACCACATATATTCATAGTATTGCATAAATAACTTATACATTTGAATTATTATTAGTTACAAAAAAAATGGCCCATAAGAGTAAAATCATTCAAACTCTTTCTTCTTCTAATTTTAGATATATAATTAAGTTTTTTTTTTTTAGTTTATTTATATTGAACTTCTTGTTTTCTACACTGAATTAACTTGTTTGGCGCAAAAATTAAAATACTTAGATGGAACACATGGCACGAAATTAGGCTACTCTAATTGAAATCCAATTTGAAATCTAATTGGATTTACTCTCTATTTTGAGTCTTTTGACTCTTATTCTTATATATATATATATATATATATATACATATATATATATATGTGCGCGCCAAAAGTGAGGCAAGTAGGCTGGACCTCACTTGGGCTCACAACTTACTTGTATGGTGGGCTTGGATTTCCTACTTTGAGTCGTTCCACATAGAGACTCAATGAGATCACTTTTCTCTGTTTTTGTGATGCTCTCCTTTTCTGCTCTCTCCCCTTTTCCTTACTTTCTCCCCCCTCTTTCTTTCTTTCTCCCCTCTCTCTTTCTTTCTCCTCCCCCTCTTTCTTTCTTTCTCCTCCCCAGCCCAAAAAACCCCCCATCCCTTACTCCAACTTCTCTTATTTATAGTCAATTATTAGTGGGAGGATTATGATTACTTTCAAAACTAGTGCAACGAGTGGTCCAATGTCGTTAATTGTAAGTGGGCGTTTAGGTGGGAGTGGCTTTGGAAATGGTTCCCACTCCAGCAAATGTGCTCGACGGCGATGTTTCCTAAGGAATTGCCAGGCAGTCAGGGGTGGTGTGGCCAGACAACTGCAAACTTGCTCGGGAAGAACAGGGTCAACGTGGCAAGACAAGGCGCGATCTTGCGCCGGTTGCCTGTTCCTCGGGCCTTTGAATAACATCTAGCTCGGGTTCGCAGCTTTTGTAGGTTTTGACCGGAATTCCTGGCAGGGTAGAAGTTGGGCCCTTGAGTCGTGCTAATGACTAAAGTCCAAGGCCCAATGGGCTTGGACAGCACGGGGCCGCACTTTAAAGAATATAACTATAAAACAATATATTTAGGTACTAATTTTAGCAACTTCGTTCAATAAACTTACATTTTGTCTCCCTTAATAATATCATTGATCATTATAAGAGAAATGAAAAAATTAAAAACTTTTTTATAACATTTTTACAAATTATTGAAGTAGCAACTTTTTACTGGTTTGCATTTGGGTCCACCACTTACATCACTTTTTTACTTACTAATCACAACAACAATTTGTAAAAAAGTTTGTAGATCTAGTATTTTCCTCCTTTTAAAGAGTATAAAAAAATTTATAGATCTAAAATCTAAAAAAATATATATACAAGCCCAAAATATTAGCCTAACAACAAAAATTACCGATAGGCAATAGCAAAGTTAAAAAAAAAAATTGAGACTAATTAACCAATTTTACCAAAAACAAATAACTTAGCTCTTTAAAAAACTTTAAACAAAATTATTTTATCTTTACCAACAAAAGACACACTCTACACACACACAAAAATAATAATAATAAAAGAAAACATTTGCCGACTAAGCAATAAAGCCAAAAGCCGAAAGCTGAAGTCACCGTATGCAGCTAATAATAGAACTACCTCCGACCCTAACTCCAAGTCCTATTTCCGTCCCTGTCGAGAGTAGTTCTTTTAATCCCTCAATCATTCTTTTATAATAAACGATTTAGATTATATATTCCTATCTCAATTGATTAAAAAATAACTATATGTGAAGAATCGAAATCCCTCAAATCTATGGCTTGGCCTACACTCTCTCTGCATGGGGGGCTGCTATTAATACCACGTGAAGTTGTCCACCACATGGGTCCATTCCATTTTCAATTTCAACAAACAGCAAGTAGGGTATGGTATGCCAGGTGTCAGATGACGAAATGTTGATGACGGCTTATAGAACCGTATGCGACAAACACGTGTCTCAAATATGAGTCTAATTAATAAGTCTCTGACATTTTATTACAACATAAATTAATTAATTAAAGTTCATCGGAAACAACTATCTATCTCTTAGATCTATGTCTTAAAAACGAACTCGCTTAAGCTTAACATACATTTTCTAATTTCTAGTCACTTTTTTCCATGTTGGTCTTGGATTTGTTTACTCTATATATGTATCCAACTGTCTCTCAATTTGCTTAACCAGTATCACCTCCGGTACTAAAAGGAGCATTGCTTCTTTCTATACGAGATTTGAGCATGATTAGATTATATTATTATAGCAACCCTATGTTAACGTTGAGCTCTCGAGGAAATGAAACCAATTCACTATTCTATATAGCATTGCATATATATATTTATTCTTATGGCTAAATATATTTTCATACTAATTTACATCTATTGTAGTGAGTTCAAATTTGACTCAGTTGACTTGTCTACAATAAATTTATTAATTCATTAAAAGAGCTCTATTAAAGCTAGGTACTCACATGAAAAGCATTGAGAGATTGAGGTCGGAGAGAAATAGAGTTTGACAAGTAAAGAAAGAGTCATCGATCGAGTGTTCTTGAGAGAGAGAGAGAGCCTCTAAACCAAATAGTCTTTCTTTTATAGAGAGATGTGGTTGTAGGTACATATGAAAATATGTGGTTGTAAGTGTTTTTTTAGTAAGACTCCTCATATCTACTACTTCACATACATATTCACAAATAATTTATAAATGTCTACATTTTAAAATATAAAAGTGAATATAAAAATATATATCCGAAATAGCATGGATGTTTGAGAATCAAAATATTCAAAATCCTATTTTCTCATTACCAAGTAATTTCAGAAAATTACATTATAGTCTAACAGTTTACCAACTCATATATATGATGAAGTTATTTCTCTTCAACACCGACCTTTTTTTTCCTTTGGTGTAACCATGAATTTTGAACTCTGTAGCATGAATTGAACTTTCAAAATTCAAATGTTCTGAAAGCACAAACAGTGAAAAACAGTACTTCTATTTCCACGGGAATCCCAGTGCACCTAAATTGCTCTTCTGACTCCAACCTTGTGAATTATCATCAGCGAAATAGTTTCCTGTCTCATATATTTTCAAAGCAAGCAAACATCTCTTTACCCATGAGGTTTGCTAAATTCGAAATATAATTCGACTGCCATGCCTAGGGGAACCCAAATTACCCAAGGTATAATTCTCGAGATGCAACTGTGAGGCAAAGGAAGAGGGTCTCCACCTACGAGAACGCCACATAATCCAAGAAAGGTTTATGGAATTTCAACAAAACAAACCATGTGATTCTTTTCCATGCATGGGGACAATCATCTATCTTGGATTGAGGTGGTGTCCAGGCTTTACTTGGAAACCCTTAACAAATGACTTTCCAATAAGGGAAAGTATATGGCACATTGCCAAAAATATACATCAAATTTTATAACATGCATATGATGTGAATAAGTTAATAACCTGTAATGGTGAAGGCAACCTTGAACTTTCAGACTTTTCATCGGATTTTTTTTTTCATAGGTTTCGAAAACTATTTGACTAGTGTTTTGCAATATATCTTATTAAAAATAGACCTACATAGACATGATCATATTTTTACAAATTTGACCACAGTCAGTTTGTACTTGATCTTGATTTGACCAAAATCCGACCATCAGTTTGTACTTGATCTTGATTTGACTTGATCTTGATTTGATCAAAATCCGACCATCAGTTTGTACTTTATCTTGATTTGACCAAAATCCGACCACCCAATTAGAATAAATTTGAGCTCATAACATGGATATTTGATTTCCCATTAAAATAACTATTCACGAGCTCAAATCAGATTTAAAATGAGCAAGATATCTTGAAAATGGTAAAAAAGTGCAAAACACTTGGCCATTTTTCTATTACATGTCCATAAGCTTGATTTTAACTCAATTTGATTCGATTTTAATCAAATGATCCCCAATTGGCCCAAATGAGGATTTGTTGGAAAGATTGAATTTAAATTACCATGGTAAAAATTCCACTTAGAAGAAAGGCAATTTGCAAAAACAAAGAAGTGAAAACTTTTTAATAAAAGCTAGCTTTTTTTTGTTTTTTACACTACTTTCCAAGGCATTTTACTAGTCCAATATCAAAAATTGGACCAAAAAAGTGGATAGACTTAGAAAGCAGGTGTTATGATCTTTCCAATGACACCTAAGTTTGAGCGAAACGGAGTTCAGGAGAGTCAGGAAACACCACAGAAATAGGATAAATTGTGCAAAACCCATAAAAACTAGTGTTGACTCAGAAGCTGGAACACCTAAGAACCAACCCACTTCAACGACCCAAAACTTTCTGTACAGAGCTCCAAATGACTCAAGGTCGGAACCATTGGAAATTATGCTACGAGGGCTTTTCGGAAATATAAAGAAAGTAAAAAAAACGGAGTCCATTACGGTCTCCAATAGAAGGTGCAAAGTTGGTACCCGAAGTTGGAAAAAATTTTGGAGTAGAAAAGTTAGGTAATTGGGAAATTCTTGACATCATACTAATTAAGTGTGGGCAAATTCTTGACACCATATTAAGTATTGGCATAATTCTTGACACCACACTAAATATGGGCCCAAGGGTAGGGGTCTTTTCCTATAAATTTGACCATTCCCTCTTTTTCATTCATCACCAAATAATCTCCTCCCACCTCCCAAAATTAAAGTGCTTCAAAGGTGATTTTCTAGTATTTTCTACCCCTTTTCCTTTTGTTTCCATGCTCTATGGTTGGGGTGAAAATGTTATGTACTTGAATTTCCTTGATGTAGACATGCTTTGTATGTTATTTTTTATGAATGTATTGGATTTACATATTTATAATATGAGTTTTATTCATGGAATTACATGTGTATAAATTGTGAAATATGGGTCTATATACTCTTATTTTGTTTGCTTGTTTTATCTTGGATTCAAAATGAGTATGGATAATACATGTTCTTACACTTACGGATATTACATGTCTATGAATCCATTTTCATTCTCTTATTCCATTTCTCTTATGCTTGGGTAAGAACATCATGATGGGAATGTTGCCTTGCTTGGATTATTCCAACTCTTACTCGAATGTTTAAACTATTGTTGGAATTTGACTTTGTTTAAATAAATCAATAGACTACATGTTTATTTTGTTGGAGATTATTATATACATGTTAATATGCTTTGATTTTAAGTTTAGTGTTATATATATTGCTTTATTCTTGTTTTTTTTTCCCCCTCTTTAAATATTGTTATTGGACAAAGTTTTGCAACAAACTCAATTGTAGCCTAAGACTACAACTTCATTCAATATCTTTTTATTAGATGTGAATTTTGATAAATCTACCATTGGATTACATCTTCTTGTTATATCCTCATGCTTACAAAATTTCTAAAAAATCAGAAATCAATAGTTATGTTATCAATTAAATGTTTAAATTTCAAGTTTTTGTAATCTAAAATTATGCATAAAAAATAAATTTATAGATTGTATAGTAAATAACATCTGATTGGCAAAAATTTGATAGGTGTGTTAAGAACATAAAGTCAACATAATTCAACGATTAAATTTTCAAAATATATAATCATGTTAATTTTATTAGTGGAAGTTGTAGCCTTAAACTAGCCAAACTAATGTCCATTATCATTTGTTATGTGGTTATTGCTTTCCCTTTTGTGTAAGGATTTTTGAATGGTGTCTTTCTAGCTTCTATTGCAAATCCAAAAACACCACAATAAATGGTTGACCTCATTCTCTCTTTAGTGAACTTTTCTACAGAATTAATTTGTTAAAATTGGTTTTAAATGGCTTTGAAACTTGATTTCAAAAAGGGTTTTCTCACCGATTATTTTCTCCAACATATGTGTTTTTAGAAAGAAGTTTTCTATGGAATCTCTTTTCCAAATCATGGGATTTTACATCTAGGAACCCCATTTTTCCTAAAATTCCCTTTTCTCACCCCATTTTCATAAAAATTCCATTCTCTTGAAAAATTAAGGTTGCACCTTTTTTCATGAAAATCCTCTTCTCTTGAAAAATTGAATAGGTTTCACCCTTTTTCATAAAAATATCTTTTCTTAAAAATCAAAGAGGTTGCACCCATTTTTCACAAAAATACATTCTCTTGAAAAATTAAAGAGGTTGCAACATTTTTTCATTAAAAAATTCATTTTTCTTAAAATCAAAGCGGTTGCATCCCATTTTCAAAAAAAAAAAAAAAAAAAATCATTTTTCTTAAAATCAAAGAGGTTGCACACTTTTTTATAAAATTATGTTTCTTGAAAAATTAAAGTAGTTGCATCATTTTTCACTAAAATCCATTTTCTTGGAAATCAAAGTGGTTGCAACCTTTTTCACAAAATTCCCTTTTCTTGAAAAATTAGAGAGGTTGCATCCCTTCTCACAAAAATCCATTTTCTTTAAAAATTAAAGAGTTTGCACCATTTTTCATAAAAATTCCCTTCTCTTGAAAAATTCAAGAGATTGCACCTTTTTTCTATAAAAATTCATTTTCTCAAAAATTCATGAGAAGTTGCATCATTTTCATAAAATCTCATTTTCTAAAAAAATTCATTAGATTTTGCTGATAGCTTTTCAAAAAAAAAAAAAAAAAATCAAAGGGCAATATTCCTTTTTCCAAAAAAAAAAAAAAAATCCTTTTTACAATAATAATAAATAAATAAATAAAGCTTTTTTCAAAGTCTTTCCAAAAATCAATTTCAAAATTTTTTCTCCAACTTAAATTGATTAAGTTAGTGGGTACTAGAGGCAATCAAGCCTACATTCCCCCCTCCCCTTGGAAACTAACCATTATACTTTGTCTCTTTTGCATGTAAGTTATATAAATTTCTCTGAAAGGTGGAAGTGAGTTTCTTAGAACCTTTTTAGATTTTGTAGAACATATGCTTCAATTGGAAAATGCCTTTGTACTTAAAATTTTATTTCATGCCATGTATTCTCACGTGCTAGTGCTTTCCATATCACATGTAGGGGTGATAAAATTGGACACAACCTGTGAACCCAACACGACACGACACGAAATTAGTAAGTTATGGGTTGAGTCTTAATAGGTTTGTGTCATATTCGAGTTGACACGACTGACTCGTTTAATAAATGGGTTGGGTTAGTGTCCATCACATACAACCCGTTTGACATGTCTGTCCTGTTTAATTAAATGACATTTTACCAATATACCCTTCAAACCTTAGGTATATAAACTTATTAGTTATTGTGGTTTATTTGCTTTGACATATTATGATTGATTATTTGTGATATTGAGATATGCTTTAGTGTTGAATTATTATTTGTAATGTAGTTACTCGTTAGTTCTGAATTTTATATTAAAAATATTTATTTGTTTGGTTTTTCATAATTCATATCAATTTGATTAATACTAAAATTAGTTTTTTCTTTTTCGTTTTGATAAAATCTAATAAACATGTCGACACAATTAACCCGTTTAATAAATGGATTGTGTTAGGGTTGAGAAATTCTGACCTGTTTAATAAACATGTCAGGTTAGGGCTGACCCATATAGTTGAATACTCATGAGTCGACACGACATGAACCCGACACACTAACATGAATTGCCACCCCTAATCACATGTTGTTACTTAGATTTTTGTTATACATTTTACTTCATACGCTATTGTATATATATTCTCACATGCTACATATATATTTAAATCAATTTGGTAGTTTAAATTCACACCCTTTTCAAAAAATCAAATATAAGGGTTATTTTTCAAAGAATTAAAATTAAGGATTAATCAAAACATGGTACTATCTTAGGATAGGTGTGTGGGGCACCTAACACATTCCCCTCATGTAATCAAACTTTTGAGTCCATGTCTTTGGTTCAAGACATTTGTCTTACCCCTTAACTTAGGAAACCTTAGGGAAATCCTTAGTTAATTAGGTATAAAAATGGATTAGACATAGATAATCAATCACATCTTAAAAACCAATGATTGATGGCGACTCTAATAAAATGGAAAGATAAAAATGGACTCACTAAAACATATCTACACTCAAGTGTCCACTCATCACACATTTTCACTACGTGTTAGTTTGGATGGCAACGCGTTTGCGTTTGTGCTGGCATTTGCGTTTTTTGACTGAGTCCCCTGCATTGTTCACGGGACCCGCAAATATGAAAAAATGTAAATCTAACTTTAAAACTGGGTCTCATGGCACTATTCACACATTTAAAAATTATTTTGCTACAGTGTTTTCAATTTTCAATTTTCATCAATAAGCGGTATCCAAGCAGACCCTATGTGTCTCGCCAAACAAACTCCCACTCCCATTAACAAATCGGTTGGGGGGTCGACCGTCCAAAATCCGGCGTGGACAATAGTAATGATTTAGGTGTTATCATGCATGAATTTCCTTCATTGTTTATAGGAAAATTTAGATCTTAGTTTGTTAACAAATCCATGAAAAATCATGTTTGTTCTTTCCATGTTCTAAAATTCTCATGCATGCAATAACATGTTCTCTGATTACATTGTCGCGTTCATATGTTAGATCCATAATCCTTATCAAACGCATCATGATGGATTGACAATTGTCAATCAATGCTTGCAATCACATGTTCATATATATTCTTCCTTTCAATTCATGATCATAATTTCATATTTCTATTTGATCCATACTTTCAAATTAATGATATGCTTTATGTGTTTACAACATATTGTTTGAATGAATGATGTGACATGTCACTTGGCCACCATATTCTAAAAGATCGGTTTCACTAGGCAATGTGGGTGCCTAAACACCATCTTTCTGTATAACTTAGCCTCCAAACTTAGATCAAAAGTTCATAGAATAAGGTTTTATCTATGCAATTGTGCATCTTTTTTAAATGTAACTAAGACCAAAGCTATGTAATTCTTAGATTATATTTAGGACCAAGACCGTGTAATTTTATACTTGATTTAAAATTCAATTATTCAATAAAATTATGTTTTATTCACTTTGAATTTCTTTTTTCTTTTTTGCAATTTAAATAAAATAAGTGGCGATTCCAAGTAAACCATCAATCTAGAAGGAAAATTATAATAAGTTAAATCACTACCTTGAGAGGCATTAACTCAATCTCACTCATTCACGTTGGTTTAGCCCAATAAAACCGTAAAAAGATGGTCGAGGTCACCGAAGTCTTTCACAGCATCAACAGCTGAACTTTTGTGACATTCACACCTACTAACAAATGAAATAGAGCCTAATCAATAACTCATTAAACCTCTACAAAGTTAAGTAGAAAACTAAGATAAGACAAAGCTTGCTGATAATATCGTTAAGGGAAATATCAACGAATGCCCTAAGATTTAATTAGTAACTATTTTTAGAAACATTTTATGGGAAAATAATAAAACAATTAATCATGTTGACAGCTAATATTTCTCTTAAAAATGATGTTAAAACTTTCCTAATATAGTTTATTAACAATTACTCTAAGAACACTCGTTAACATGACCCTATCATTAAAAAAAAGTTTATTTAAGGAATTCAATTAAACTATGTTCCTTCTCAAAAAAAAAAAAAAAAAAACTATGAAACAATTTCAATTTTGACTCTCATAAAATATTCTTTGCGATGTAATGAAAATTATTTAATATATTTATTTAAAAAATAGTAATTAAAATTCCTAATCAAGAATTAAAGAAACACGTTATCCTAAAATTCATAAAATCTTAAAATTTTCTTTTCATCGACTTAAGAACGCTTCTCATCAATCAAACAAATTAATACTGGTTTTATAAACAAAACAGCAAATAGAAAGTAATTTTTTAAATTCTCTACTTCCTCAACATCTAAACAAAACATTTGTTCTTATAAAGGAGACAGGGTATTTACCTTCTCAATTGGTTTCCAAAGGAAATTGTAACACTCGCAGAAGGCTCTCCCTACTCCCTAGACTTGTTCACATAGATCCATGTCATCTTGGAAACCCACTTTCAATCTAATTATCATGGGAACAACCGTTTACCATAAGCTTTTGTCTTTCCCAACATCAAAACAATACATTTTGTTATTTAATTAAACAATTGTTAAAAGGAATGGTAGAGTACTGAAAGAGAGTAATAAGTAATTACCTACTTAATTGGTGCAATAAATACCTAAACTCAAGTGATACTAATGAGTAGTGTTGTCAACTTATCCACGGACCACTAGTACCTTGATTTTCTCAATGCTATCAATAATATCAACTGGGTCAAGGGCTTTCACCCTTGTTCCTCATTTTTTTTTTCTTTGGAATTAATTTTGATTTTTTTTTTTGGGGGGGGGGATCAATCTTATTAATGATTTTGATTTTTATGACTACAAAATGCTTAAAATTTTAGATTCAAAATTAGGCTAAATATGTATATATGTTTGTATGTTGATATAAGTATATATAACGAAGAGAATCGAGAACATATAATGTTTTGAAAATGTTTTGTTTTTTTTTTTTTGGTATGTATTTTTGGTGAGCGTGTAATGTTGAGTGTTTTTGATAAATTCAAATTAAACGTGTTTTTTTCATGTCAAATTGTTTGATTTTTGCATCTTCTCAAAGTTAAATTTTTCTTGAATTGTCATATTCATTGATTAATCATTTTTCCTTCTCAATGTTTATATTTATTTTTGGTTCTCAAAGATTTTTTTTCTTTTTTATTTTATTTTTTATTTTTTGGGTTTGGAATTAGGTGCACGTATGAACAACTTACATTATTTATACTAGTCTCATCACAAGAATTTTGTGCATGTGATGAGGGTTTTTTTTTTTTAAGGTTTAGTGTTATAATTTTATATTCATCTCAATTTGGGGTGCTACATTTTCCAATCACTATTCCCTTATTTTCACTAAATGTTCAAAGGTTAGCAATTACGCAATCATTGAATTAAGACTTTTGAATTAGCTTGAGTGATAAATCTAATCAAAGTAGCAGTAGCATAATCAAGAAGGTAATTTCCATAGTGTTAAATAATTAAAAAGTATAATCGCTGATGGACAGCGAGGGTAAAGTTATTGTGCCTTCTTATTAAATCTAATCAACGACATTCAAATTAAATATATAAGAGAGAGAAAAAAAAATGAAAATACCTTCAAGCAGAAGAATGGGAATCATGAAATAAATAAAATACCAACTAAAAATCAGAATAAAGGAAAAAATAATTCTGAAAACAATTAAACTAAAACTTTATCTAAGTACTAAAAAAATTTGGCAGTGAAGTACTAAAAATAATGGATCTTTTTTTTTGCTAAAATTTTTTTAAAAAACGGATCTTTAAAAATTATATGAACAACTTTTGATGAAGACAGAATATTAAAACCATCCCATGAGTGTTTTTATTTTTAAGGCTAAAATGCAAAACTCACCCTCTATGTTTCACCAAAATTCATTTTAGTCCCCTAATTTTACTTTCGTTCATTTCAATCTCTAAGTTTTAAGTTCATTTAATTAAGGCTTTTCCATCAAATTTTTTTATATATTGTGGTTAATTTTTCAATTTTTTTAAAAATTTTCTTCAAATTTTTTTAATTAAAAATTCAATTAATGATTGAAAAATATTTTCCAAATTTATTTTTTTAAAATTTATAACAAAAGTTGACAGAAAGACCTTTGTTGAATAAATCTGAAACTTAGAAGACTGTAATAAATGAAAACAAATTTAGAGAGCTAAAATGAATTTTGGAGAAACTTAGAGGGTGGATTTTGCAATTTAGCCTATTTTTAATTATGTTATTAGATAATGACATTAATAGAAAGAAATATTTTACTAAATACTACCTTGGAACTGTTTGCGTGGTTGCCTCCACTCATGTTTCTCGCTACTCTTAATGCTTTGAGTAACATAGGAAGATTGGTTTCTTGTGTGTGTGGTTTTTTGAAATATGCAAAAGACCTGAGGATAGAGATTGGAAAACATTGTAAGTTGTAACTACTTGATAACAATAGAAAATTTAAAATTGTAAATGAGTGGAAAACTGAACGTTTAAATTTCAATTTGTAAACTAATTGGAGAGTGAGAGTACAACAATTTTGTGGGGCATTTTTTTTTAGGGGGAGTTAATAGACGTATTTTCACTGCTTTGTCCTCAATTGTTTTCACTTATTAATTATTAGATGCGAGGGTATTTTAGACTGATAAAATGACTGTCCCAAACGGAAGATATAAGTATATATATATATACTAGCCTCTAAGCACGCGCTCACACACGTGCTTAGAGGCTCCTCTATTTTTTAGAGGAATCATTGATACCACTGGAAAGATTACTTCCACTAAGGCTGCGTTTGGTTCAACGGAAATTCAATTCTGAGCGTAAAATCATTTTAATGGAAATTGTTTTCCCTTAAGGAAAATGTATTCAGGCTGTTTGGTTGCACCATGGAAAATAGGGCAGAAAACGAATTCCAATGTTTGGCTGCCTCGGAATTCGTTTTACGGAAAATCAATTCCCATGTTTGGTTCGGTCAAACATTTTACGGAAAATTGAATTCGTTTTACGAAAAATCAATTCTCATGTTTGGTTTGTTCAAACATTTTACGGAAAATATGAAATGCCTAGCAACCTTTGTGGAAAAAATGCTTGCAAGACAGTTCACTCACTTCCTCTTTAGCTTCAAACCTACATAGACACACACAACATTCCATTGTGCACCCATTACAAAAATTTTGCTATAAACTTGTGGTGGAAGAGTTTGTAGCAAAATTTGCTTCCAAATACACTGCTCACTGCCCAACAACACACTTAAGACCTCACCAACATTTATCAACTTAGGCTTTATAAAAGAAACACCTGCATTGCCTAGACAAACCTGTAACAATACAAAAATAATCATCCACTTCAACATAAAAAATAATCATCCAAATATACCCATAATATTTATATCAAAACAATCACAATGTACTTTCACCATTGGCATTACACCTCCATGGTGTACAAAAATGATACCTACACGTGGTATCTGAACAGTACACATACATAACTTGGGCAATTGTATCGTCCCAATAATACAAAAGACTACACATCCTACAGTCAAGGTACGTAACTGTCATCCCTTATAGCATAACAGTGCATAAAATATACGTACCATCAGCATATGTCCAAGGTTAGAAATTAATACGTAGCCTGCTTACCAATAATACAATTGTGTCACATATATAATATAATGATAAATGAATACTAGTACTACAACCTTCTGCTAACACCTAAAGCTAACATCACAGTCGGCACCAAACAGACAAGTCAGAGGTGTGTGAACAAAAAACTATCCATTCAAAGCTTCCTTAGCTTCGCATTCTTCACTAGAAATTCCCGTGCTGCCTTCTTATTTTCATAGAGATGGTTGAAGGCAGTTGCAAGCATGTCTTCGCTATACCCATCCGCCACTATAGCCATCACCTCAGAGAAAAGACCTGTGTAATCAACAGGCCCCCAGTTGATTTCTTTCAAAGCTACTGCAATTTCCTTCAGTTGATCAGACAAATCAGTCAGAACACTATCATTAGAGGGAGGTGCACGGCCTCTTTTACGGGACTTCGAAATGGTGGACCCAGTGGTGGATGATTCCACCACATTCTTCCCTTTATCCACCACACCTTCCTCCTCATTGTCAGCAACCATCTCAGTGCTCTCCACATTGTTTTTCTCTATGTCAATATCAACATATGACTTAGCAAAGCTACCCGTGGCCATATCCTTCCCCGCTACAATGGCCAATTCATCATACATCTCTATTTTTTTGTTCAAATACTCCGCATGCTTACGATACGCCTGTAAGGGAGAAAGGAATGTATAATAACAATGCAATAATCACTTCACTCATAAATTCAATATTCAATTCAATATAGATGCCATTAGATGATTTAGGTCAATGATAAACAAAAAAAAAGCTGTTAGGAAATAGGAGACATAACCCATGATTTTGAAGATAAGTACAACAGAAAATACAATGCACAAATGCTAAGACCAGATTTTACAATAGATCCGCAGATGAAAGTTACATTTGAAAATTTGTACAAGTAATGGAATCCTAAAAAGAATGACACTATAAGTTTCATATAAAGAGGGTACTTAAGCAACCTTGTCTTGTTCTCAATTCATAGATTATAAAAGCCAAAAACATATATTATCATTTATATTAAAAAAATATAGTTGGAAGCCATACCATGACTTCTTCTTGATATGTCTTCGCATCGCATGTTATCATTTTTAAGTTATTATCCCAGCCGAAGCCACTCTTCTTCCGAAGTTCTTGAACTTCCTTCCACATTGTCCTTAGAGTCCGCAGCCGATTCTCTACATACGAGGGGTGGCACTCGACCCCAAATTGAGCAGAAATCTCCTAGGCTACAAGAGCAAAGGAGCCGGCCCTGAAAGTGTTAGAGGGCTTGTTGCCCTTCGCGGCATCCTCGGTAAGTAGCGTAAGCATAGTTGTGTGCATGGGGGGCAGCCACCTAAAGTGCTTAGTGCCACCAACCTTCTCTTTTCCTTTCGACATTACTACATATGAAAATTGTATAGTGAGAGTAGCATTTAATAATGAGAGTAGCATTTAGTAATTACGCTCGGAATATGAACAACAAATCAAACACACATACAACCATGCTTATAAATGTGTACAACAGAACGAAACAACTACTGGAAATAACAATGTAATGTTGAAAATGACAATGTAATGTTGAAAATGACAATGTAATGCTGAAAATACTTTTTCCTTACACCAGCAGAAGTCTATAGTAAATACATTGTCCTTACAGAAAAGAAAAATACAGCACATATCATAATCATAGAAATCTAAATAAAATACTACTCTCCACTCCTGGTATAATCAGACCACATAGTTTTGCATATCTCATCTCTCTTAGCATTCCAAACTCTATTGTCTTCAATGGAGTCCCGGCGTGACTGTGTTTCTTGTTGGGGGCGACTAGACTCTACTTGGTTCATTGCAGCTTCCATAATATAGTCAGTAGGATTAACCCCCATAATGTGATTATAAATCACACAACATGCTAACACTACTTTCACTTGGGTTTCAAAAGACCAAAATGGTTCTGCATCCAACACTCTAAAATGTTTCTTCAACACTCCAAACCCTTGCTCAATGGTAGTTCTCAATGAAAAGTGTCGAAGGTTGAACAATTCTTGCTCATTCTCAGGAGGACGATCACTAAACTCTTTCAAGTGATATCGCACACTCCGATAAGGTGACAAAATTCCATTTTTATTACCATACCCAGCATCACCAAGATAATATTTACCTACATATATTCAAAAATAAAACCAAATCACTACTATGCTTAGGAAAACGCACAATATTTATTAAACAAATAAACCAAAAAGGTGAAGTAATCCTATAATACATTCGGGAATTGAAAATCCCCCTGGCCTAGCAAATGCATCATTTAACACACGTGAATTATGTGCACTGCCTTCCCACCCAACTAATACATAAGTGAACTTTAAGTCAAAACTAACGGCAGCTAACACATTTTGCGTGGTTCCATCTTTGCGACCACAAAACCTTCCTTGTATTTTAGGTGGCACAGATGCACGAACATGTGTACCATCTATTGCTCCAACACAATCCTAATTTTCGACAAACATAATGGTTTAAAATTACACAAATCTTCACAATTTACAAAAATACACAAGTCACAATATTTACCTTAAAATATGGGTAGATCCTTTTGCTATCCCTTATCTCTGGGGGTGTATCTTCGCTAGGCAGTCTTATTAGAGTTCTATATAATTTCAAAACCCCCTTAAGGACGACCTTGAAGTATCTATTAACAGTCTCAGTCGATCTATAAAACCGACTACCAATTACACAAAACCTCACATTATGACCAATAATGTGTAAGAAAATTAGCACTTGCTCCTGCACGGACATGTGAATAGTCGGGCGTACGTGCTCACCCTCAGTGAGGATGTGACATAAGTGGTGGAAAGCTATAGGCTTCATCCTAATTTGACTCACACAAAATCTCTCACTTCCATGCAGAATACTATTTATGTAATGCTGTCTCTCGGCTGCATGATTAACATAAGGCGCCCTAGGCAGTCGTCTACGCCGCAATTTCCTTACCAATGCAACCCCCACAAGGAGGACAAATGCAACTGAGGCAAAAATTGCAGTTTTGGTTTTTTTCTTCATCTAAAAAATCACAAACACTGTGGTCTAAGAGGTACGTAAACAAGCATGCTATTGATTACACAGTATATAAAAATAGCCACAAACAGAAAACATCCAAACCACATTAATAACGAGTACCAAAATTTTTATGCACATATATTTCTGTATAATTGTAACATCAACAACGTACACAACATAATACCACAGGAAGTCAAAAGTGAACTTGAAGGTTAGTTGTTCTTCCGCGTCAAAAGATAATGTCGCTTACAAAAGTGGCTTTCCATCCAAAAGTAAAGGAGATGAAAAATTACACAAGGATTTGGAGAAGGCTAAAGATAGCCATAGTGATAGAATGTCTAACAAAAAACTAGTTAAGAAAGAATGTGTAAGTGATACATCAAGGAATCCTCTCAAAGATCAGGGAAGGGACTCTAAACTTGAGGTTTTTGAGAAAAAATTCCTTGCATCCAGCAGCAAATCAAGGGACGGTTCAGGTACCGATCAGGCAAAGGACTCTAAGCTTGAAGTGTCTGGGAAAAAATCAGTCAAAGAACTATCCAGGAAAGGATACCATGCAATCAGCAACAAATCTAAGGAGACCTTAGGTAAAGATCTTGCGAAGGACCATAAGCTTGATGTTTCTGAGAAAGAATCCTATGCATTCTGTCATAAACTAAAGGAGAGATCAGGTAATAAACAGAATGATTTCCCATCATCTTCTGAAGCACATCTGAAAGGACACATGAAAGATGCAACTAAGATATCTGATCCTCATCCTTCTGAGGTTGCTCCAGTAGTCATAGAGGAAAATTGGGTGTGTTGTGACAAGTGTGAGAAATGGCGGCTTCTACCATATGGTACAAATCCTGACCACCTGCCAAAGAAGTGGCTGTGCAGCATGCTTACTTGGCTGTAAGTTCTCTTCTTGGTTTTATGAAGTTTTATGTAAAAGATAAACTGTATGAATTTTGAATGATGATTATGGATAAATTGTGATTATGAACAAACTGAGAATTATGCTGTGGTGATTTGTGATCTCATGAAAAGTGCATGAGTTCTTGGTCAAGAGAGATTTTATAACATGGAAAATGACCAAGCTTTGGCTGCAATATCTGAAATGCTTCTTTTTTCTTTCCCTGTTGTTTTTATTCACTAGGAAATTAATTATTTAGCTTGCAAGGTCGGTTCATGACTCATGTCATAAGTGTTGAAGTCTACAATTAAGTCAACATTGGGTCTTGGAAATATGTTTACTAACGTTACCTTTTTTGTAGCAAGCAGATAGTAGTAGTCTAGTAGTAGAGTACCCATCTAGATTACACCAACAAATCACATTGCATTCTATTTCTGTATAATTGTAACACCAACAAAAGTTAAATTCTTAAATCAATAATTAAATAAAAAATGGATAATTAAAAAAAGTAAATAAATAAATAAATGAATAAATATATAAATATATATATATTTATATATTGTAAGGTTGAATTTAATCAACCATTCTGTTGGCTTTATTCCGTGCCAAATTTGCTTGCAATTTAGTAATTAGTAACCCTGTATTTAGGTGGGAATCATGTAAGGGTAATGAGTGAGAGAATGTGAAGAAATGCTCAAAATTGTGCAAGGATGCAGAGACTTGCAGGTGACTCGCGACTGGCAAGCCGCCAACTACAGCACACGAGTGAAGCGTGCAAAGAAGATGAACGGTCACTCCAGCTGTAGCACTACAGGACAAAAAGTTCAGCCTAGCCGTTCTGTTATCTCACGGCTTGAACTCGCGACTCAATCAAGTCACGAGGCCAAGCTGCCAGCCAGCTCTGTTTTGAAAAACCTGACTCTTTGCATTCCTTTCTCACACCAGTATAAATACTCCTTATACTCACGAAATATAGAGAGCTTCCAGAGAGAATTTTGAGAGAGAAACCCTAGAGAAAAACAAGATTGACTCATCCCCAATCTTCACTTAGAGACTCTTCAAATTCCTCTACTCTCACCCTCTCCATTGTTACATCCTTGAGAGGTTCTTAGCCAAATCATTTTCTCACTATACCCATATTTGTGAGAAGGCTGTTTGGTGCTTTGGGAAGCAGTTAAGAAGGGACCAATGGTTATTAGTTGATGTTATGGGCTATAGCGGAATCTGGTAAGCTAGAAAAAACAAAGGTTCGGCGCAACCTCGTTGAAGCAAAAAGCTTGGAGGGCTTAGGTACACTGGGTAGATTAGGCTTGGAGAGTCTATTGCTGTTCATGTATCCCAACTACATTTTCTAATGGATTATTAACTGCTTGGAGGGCGGCGGAGAGGTTTTACGTCGAGGGCTTCGGTTTCCTCTTCGATAACACATCGTTGTGTTGTCCTTGTGTTTGCATCTCTCTTCCCTTAACATTTGTCATTTAATTTCTGTTGTGGATGTGATTTTAATTGGTTTTGATTGTTTATCAATTATGTTATATGCTTATGTTCATATTCCACACATTAATTGTTTGATAATAAGCTTGAATTGATTGTTTGTAAATTGGGGGTCTAAACGTTCAAGGGTGTTTTATACACATATTGAACATTCATATATATATATATATATATATACATCGAATCCGAGATAGTGAGGTGAGGTTGGGTTGTTTATGGGTTTGAGGGTGGATTTTGGCTAGATGGGTTTGAAGGGATGTGGAGGCTTTTGTAGAGGGTGGGTTGGAGTTGTGTGGATCGGAGGTGAGGTGAGGTGAGGTTGTCGGGTTAAAATGGAGGGTGGATCGAACTGAAATGGAGGGTGGATCGGACTGAAGGGTGTATCAGACTGATTTTACGGTGGATCAGACTGATTTTACGATGGATCAAACTGAAATGGTGAGGTTGTCGAACATTTTTTGTTCAAACAGTGAAGGAAACTCACTGTGGGTGGATCGATGGAGTGTGGGTCGGCAGAGTGTGGGTCGTTGGACTGGAGCTCAGTCTGTGGAGGCTCACCGTTTGGCATGTCTTGCTCTGTGGAGCTCGGTCTTTTCTAAGCTTGGAGTGTCTTGCTCTGTGGAGCTCGGTCTTTTCTGAGCTTGGAGTGTGTCTGTGAGGAGCTTCGAGAGAGTGTGAGGAGTGTAATTGGTTTGAAGGTAAAATAAAAGCTGAAATTGTTTTTCGCCAAAACAGGGTTATTTTACGGTCAACACGGAAACTAATTTTCGTTTGACCAAATTTTCTGAGCTTACCAAACACATAGAGGGGTGTAAAATGATTTCCTGAAACCCTTTTCACCCAAAACAAACTCACCCTAAGGGGAAATAAAATGTAAAAATAATTAATTAGAAGAGAAAAGCTTGTGCTAATTTTTTTTTCTAAAAAGTAAAACCTGATAACCAAAAGGGGAGAATGTTTCAAAACTAAAATCAAATATGTAGGACAAATTAACAATTAATATACAAAAGAGCATCTTAATTACACCAAAAGAGCAAAGTTTTCCGATCAAATACAAAGCAAATAAAAATAAGAAAATAAATAATTAAACAAAGGTAAAATAGAGCCATTGGTACTCGCCAGTTGGTAGAACGTGTTTATATGACATCTCATCTTTTAAAAGATGATCACATGCTCATTCAAATGGACTACAAAAGTAAGGCAAAATAAGATTTAGTCGAGAGTTAAATGTGATGAGTAATAGATAAATAGTAACAATAGGAGCAATAGTTGAAGTAATTAATTAAAAGTAAAATTAAGGCTAAAATGCAAAACTCACCCTCTAAGTTTCACCATTTTTCATTTCAATCCTCTAAGTTTCAATCATTCTCAATTTAGTCTTCCGTTAATATTCTGTCCATCACTACGTTTAATTTGTCCAAAAACAATGTCGTTTTGCCCTTTATTGAATATTTAATTATTTATTTCTTAATTAAAAAACGTTAATGAAAAAAAAAAAATCCAAACCATCCTCCATTTGAAGAACACGAACCATCTGAAGAATAATAAGGAGAAACCCCACTACCCACTCTTGCCTAACTGCCTAACCCATCAATAATTGAGATCGAGAGGGAGAAAGTGAGATCCAGAGGGAGAAAAAGAGATCGACAGACCGAGAGGTCAAGAGATCGAGAGGGAGAGAAGCTACTTGGCAGCTCGCCTCAGGCCAATCCTCGGCGCTCCACTCCAGGAGATGTACTTGACTCCGACCAAATTACCTCCTCTCCCTCTCGGTCTCTCAATGCAGCGCCTGTGTTCTCAGCCACTGGAGTCACGGACCGATCATGAGGCTAGAGAACCTTGGGTGCTTGAGCATCACTGAGTTGAGTACCTGGGTTTAGTCTGGGTTTATGGGGTTCTTTAACCCAATTTCACAGTGGATTCCTTGGTTTATTTCAGGTTGGAGGAAGAGTCTTTCTGCTGGGGTTAAATGCGCGTCAATCTCTCACTTTCTTCCTCACAATCTGCTGGTATTAGAGCCTTACTGGGCTCCTCTAATTTGCTTTATGTTTTTTATTTATTTTTAAATTAACGTTTTTCTCTAAAATTAAGAAAAAATAAAATAAGGTGATGAACGGTAGTGATGGACGGAATATTAACGGAAGACTAAATTGAGAAGGATTGAAACTTAGAGAATGAAATGACAAAATGCAAACTTAAAGGACTGAAATGACAAATGGTGAAACTTAGAATGTGAGTTTTGCATTTTAGCCTAAAATTAATATGAAAAGTGGAGATTTTATTTATGATATGAAAAAAAAAGTACCTAAAAAAAAATTTGTGCAACATAGATCTTGTTCCTCAAAATTCCCAATGGAAAATTTGAGAGAGGAAAAGGTAATAATATGCATTTGTCCAACATAAAAAAAGTTTCTATATTGTAAATGCATTTTCTTTTAGTTTTTTAGTTTATTGGTTTTATACAATATTTAAAGTCTCACTTGGTTTTAGATATAAGAGTTACATTCAAAGGAAGAGAGGATGATTTATCTGAAAAAGATAGTTGTGCGTACCCAAAGTATATGGCTTTTGGGCCTAACCTCTACTTGGGCTCACAATCTATTTGTTTTATGGGCTTTTGGGTTTCCTACTGTGGGTGGTTCGATGCTCAGCAGACCCAAATGTGCTCCTATCTCCCCAACTCTCTCTCTTCCTCACAGAATCGCTCATTTGCTCTCTTTGAGTGTTTTCTCTCTTCCTTTAGTATTCTCTCCAGAATTGCCAACCCCTTTTCCTCATTCTCATTTCTTATTTATAGCCTAAGATTAGTGGATGGGTTATGATTGCTTTAGGTCATCAATGGGTTTGGAGGTCCAATTCCATTGTCTCTAAGTTGGTGTTTAGTTGGGAATGGGAGTAGTGGTCTTGGAACTGGTTCCCACCCTAAGAGGGACGTTTGGCAGCGATATTCCCCAAGGCAATACCGAGCATCTAGAGACTCACCTTCTCGGGAAATTGCATTTCCCGACCAGGCAGGGTCCCACCTTTGCTGCTCGCCTCATAATGGCTTAATTACGGTTTTTGGGCTTCGGATGAGCGTCAAGGCTTGTCTGGGCCTAGTCCGTAGGCCCAATAGTACACATAACTATGCACGATGTCCCAAGGCCCAAGGCCCAACAAGTCCAAGGCCTCGTGCACGCGGCATCATTGTGATGGGTTTCATGAACAATGGGCTTGAGGGAAGTAGCATCCCGTACAATAGTCATTCATTAAAATAAATAAAAATAAAAATAAAAATCTGAAAAAGACAATCCTTGAGATGAACATATCTTACTCAGATTATCACTTCTAACAATATAAGGGTGAGAAAATTCTTATCCAAACGCGCGTACTAAGTGACTCTTCTATTTTTTGTGAAAAAAATATTAATAATTTACATCTATTATAATTTGAGATTACTACATAATTTGAAATTACTACAATTTTTTAATATAAAAAAAAAAAAAAAAATTACTAGTGCCTGATCTGATTGATGCATGTATCATGTACAGAGCAGTTAGTGTTGAAAAGTAGAGTTGTACGTGTCAGTGTTTGAACTGCTACAAGTCCGAATAGTGGAACGTGTCAACCTCGGACGCAAACTTTACTCCGTGGCCTAATACACATGGAATATGTATGCATGCTCTCATAACTTATATGGATATATGACCGTTGTTGTTTCGTATTAATTCTTTGGCTTTCGAAGAAGCTACATTCTTCTGCATCAAACCTTTTCAGAGGTCAGCAATATTCACTTTTCATATTCTTTTTACTTTTATTAGTTCTTCATTTGGCTTTTTCTCTCTCTCTCTCTCTTTGGGGGTTCAATATTAGATATTTTAAGCTTTCTAATAACTGAAGCTAATTGTAATATGGGTTGTGTTAACGGGCACAGTAAGTGCCCGTTAACAACAATTTTTTTGGCAGGTAGTAACAACAGTTTTTTTGGCAGCTTTTGATAGTTTTTTTTATCTTTTTTGACAGTTTTTTTTTACAATTTTTTTCCTTTTTTTTTTTAAGTGAGATCCATATAGAGAAATCTTAGCGGCGCTAGTTAACATTTTCCTTGTAATATTTTAAGTGCTGAAGTTGCTCCGATGGGTCACTTTCAATTTACAATTTGGAAAAGAGAAAGCGTTTGTTATTCTTGTTGGAAAGAGAAACATTTCTGGTTGTTACTTTTTCTTTTTTCGAAAAATTATAGAATCTGTTTAAAGTGAAAAATTTTGTGGCTTAATTCTTGTGCAATTAGTTAATTCTTGCAATTGCTTATGGGTGTTACTGTTTGGACTAGAATGATAATGGTTTTCAATAAGAAAGCTGAACTATCAGTATCAACAATGAAAAATTCAATTGAAACAGAATCCAGACAGTACTGTAGTAGAAGGATATGAGTCCTACAATTAACATGACTTCTATAATACTTGGAAGTTAATGAAATATATATATATATATATATGTGCCAATCATAGCGGAACAGTGTCATGCATTTTTTACATTTTTCTCCAAAATTGCATTCAAGTTACCATCCCGAATTGTTGAATGTATATTCTTTCTTACTAGATACTTACTTTATCATCTAATGTTATAATATATCTCAGGTTGCAATACCATAGGTGGTAAGTCATAGCATAGAGCTTCTATTCAATGTTATAGACAGTTGTGAGTGGAAGATGTGCAAGTAATGGCATCAAATTCTAGCTCAGCCTATGCAGACACATACCAAAGGCTTCATCAACCGGCCCTCATCACTGCAGGATGCTTTGTAGTTGTTGCATTGATCCTCTCCATCTTTCTCATTCTCCAACATCTCAGATATTACACCAATCCTGCAGTTAATTCATTTCCCTAATAAGCATCCTGACCGTTCTATGAATGCCATACTTTGTATTAATTTGTGTTTCTTCTCATTCACTATTAGCCAAACTGAAATTTTTATGGTGTTTGACCGATTGAGTGTTGCTTAAGCCAATGTAGCATATGGGTAAACTCAGTCATGTAGGACTAAAAGCCTCTCCTAAAGAGCATAACTTGTTATGCATTTATGCATATTGTTAATAGCACCTTTTTAACTTTCATGCCTCCTGCAGAATCTTAGACACTAGATTTGCTTGAGGGTGCTTTCTCTTTTACACCACCTGTGTACCAGGGTTGCACCCCTCATTGTGCTTTTTCAGTGAAATTTATTACCCATTAAAAAAATTTCCAAGCCTGCCAAAGATAGGTTTTATGTATTGATGGTTCCATTGGCACCGATGGGGCTCAACGGCATCAGCTTTTTTATCCACAGAACTTTAGGGACAGTGGTTTTGGATCAGAATTTTTTTTTTCTTTTACTTCTGTTTTAAGCTTGTAATTGACGGAGATAATGGTTTTTCAACTTGAATCTTGCCTGCCATGGCTCCAAAATTTGAACATTTTATAACAATTGTGTGTCATTTCCCCTATCCACAGAAACATATCCTTAATGCTTATGTAAACTTGCATTCATAATTCTATATAGCAAATGGTACAAAAATGATGACTGACTTAATCTAATCTTAATTGATTTCTATCCAGGAACAAAAATGGATTGTTGCTGTTCTTTTCATGGTTCCCGTCTATGCCACTGAGTCAGTGAGGTTCTATCTCTTTGAAAAGCATATGTTCTGGAAATCTCATACGTATTTTTACTTCACAAAATTGTATTGATTTTAACTAAGAAAATCAAATAACAAATGGCTTTACTTCCCCCCCCCCCCCCCCCCTTTCTCTCTCTCTCTCTCTCTCTCTCCAGGAAAAAAAATGGGAGATAGAGAAAGACAAAGAAAGAAATAAAGAAAGTGTAATTGCCCAGATATCTTGTTCAGCTCTGAGATTTTGATGATTGATCATTTAACAGTGGTGGTAAATTTATGTTTTGTTCTTACCCAGATCATATCATTGTGGTTTCCAAAAGCATCCCTTGCATGTGACATTTTAAGAAACTGCTATGAAGCATTTGCCTTGTATTCTTTTGGGAGCTATTTGATTGCTTGCCTGGGTAAGCTACTACTTACCAGATCTTCATGAGCAACATTCACTAATTTTACTTCCATGCAATTGTGCCATTTTCCTTGGCTAATTTGATAATTGTTTAGGTTGTTTCACAAACTGTTGGGAAACACTTGGGAGATTAAGACTAACCATTTATCTTTGGAAGTGTTTTACGGTCAATGAGATGTATCTTTACCTTATGTACTTCCTTGCCAGAGAGTAAATGGATAAATATTCTTGACTTTAAGTGCTTAAAGAAAGCCTAATGAAATATAGTACCTCCATGAAAGTTAATAGGAAAGAAAATCAGGAAAAGTGGTGTCTCCATAAGAGATTGTTACCTTTCTTTTATTAAACATTAACATCTTTAACTTACTACAACTCAAATTGTCTCTCTATACTCACATATTTGCATTAATCTCTGTTGTGTTTGTTAGACAAGATCACACTTCAAGAGGTTATAATGTTGCTATAGTGTTTTCATGAAGTTCTTTCTTTAAAATAAAAACTATGGTAGGTGGCGAAAGCAGAGTCATTGAACTGCTAGAAAATAAATCATGGAAACAGCTTGGCGAACCATTGTTAGAAGGGGAAGATGAGAATCATACAGTGCAGGAAAGGTCGTTCAGCAACTTCTTCTTTCGACCTTGTACTCTTGGGAAAGATTTGCTTGCAATAGAAAAATTTGGTCTTGTACAATATGTAAGTCTCTGAACTTTCTCTATGTGCAGTTTGAATTTCTCTTTTAGACTAATGTTTTCTGGATAGCCCAGATGATTTTGAAGACAGTTTGTGCTTTCTTAGCATTATTGTTAGAACTCTTTGGTGTTTATGGTGATGGGGAATTCAAGTGGAACTATGGGTATGTATCTTATATGCAAGTCCAACATTTGTACATGTTTCATTATAACATAGTACTTACATCACATAATGATATAACTCAGATATGCATTTTCTTTTGGGCCATTATCCAGTGTCCTTCATGCATGCTTTTATATCCCTATTTGATTCTGCTGTCATGTTTGGAGTTTGTCAATTTCCATTGACTTATTTTGATTTTCTCATTAGTGGTTTCAACTGAAATTTCTTTCTTCTTGATTATGCTGTAGGAAACATCTGTCATTAAGTTTGTATTTATATGGTTGGGCTACATATTAGTTTATTTCTGTTCATTCTTTATTGCCCTTCATAAGCAACAGTGGACAAGCCCCAACAATAGCTATATTATTATTTTCTTTGGTTTTCTCAGCTATATTGTGGATCCAAGCAATCTTAGCAGCGCTGAAAACATTCTTATGTGCACCCTTTTTTTTCATTCTAAATGCTGCTGTACTCTCATCTCTTCCTGATATCTATATATGGCAATGGTAGATAATAGCAAGTGAGAAGACAATGTGACCTCGCCCTTTTTTTTTCTCTTCTCATGCTAATATCTGCTGCACTCTCATATCCTGCAGTTATCCATATATAGCGGTTGTATTGAACTTCAGCCAGATGTGGGCTTTGTATTGCCTCGTGAAGTTCTACAATGTAACCCATGAAAGACTTCAATCAATAAAGCCTCTTGCAAAGTTCATCAGCTTCAAGGCTATTGTGTTTGCTACTTGGTGGCAAGGTGTGGGTATCGCACTATTGCGTACAATTGGAGTTCTGCCGAAGGAGGGAAAACTACAAACTGGACTGCAGGATTTCTTGATTTGTATAGAAGTAAGTTGTTTCTGTTGCTGTGGTTTTAAAACTTCCCTTCATTCTAAGATACCTTTCCTCTTTATATTATATCACTTGAATACATACTTTTAAGAAGCCTCAAATGGTAACTGACAATATCTAATATCCAAATCAACTTAGAAAGGGAGATTAACAATGCAGAGAAATATCAGACATGTAGAATGTGATAACCAGTCCACAGTTCCACAAAGGATGGTCTCACGTGTTTATGTAGAAATATCAGTCCCTTTCTACATGTTACAGGGGGAAAAAATGGATATCTAAGGGAATGGAATCGAAGTGCTTCTAGTCTAATTGTGAGTCATTAGATGAAGTTCTGGTCAGGCATTTTTCACACTTTTAACTGCTTAGGTTTACCGGTTTGCAAGGATACATGTTTCTAGAAGGGTATTTGTCCAATGATTAGATACTTGTTCAGTTTCTGTTCCGTTTCTTTTCATTTCAACTCTTTGCCTAATTGTAGTTGATTACAAGTAATTATCTTGAAGCACTTTTCAGTTACTACATGTAGCTCCAATGCAGAATATTTTTTATTAAACCATGAAGACTATAAAGCATCACATTAGCCTGTTTATTTTTATAGCCCTGATCATACATCTCTCTCTCTCTCTCTCTCTCTCTCTCTCTCGGCAGATGGCCATTGCAGCTGTTGCTCATGTGTACGTTTTTCCAGTGGAACCATATCGTTTTCTCCCAGTCTCTGAGTATGGGAAGGTCACTACTGAAACAACCAAAGAAGCACTGAAATTGGAGGAAGGTGACAAGGAGAAATCAGCCGTGCTTGAAAAGACGGAAACTAATGTAGAGGCTCCTGGAACAAGTGTCACTGAGAGTGTTCAAGATATTGTTGTTGAAGGTGGTCAACATGTAAGTTCTGTCCTTGCTTATGAGTCATTCCATACAAGATATTCAATATTTAAGTTTTAACTTTCTAGACTACACATTGTGATCAGGTTGTCCAGGACGTTGTGTTGACCATTAATCAAGCTATAGGGCCTGTGGAAAAGGGTGTGACAAAAATCCAGGAGACCTTCTACCACAAATCAGAGGCAGAGGATTCAGATGACCAAGAAGAAAAAGTAGAGCAACATGTAGAAGAAAATCATAGTGAAAGTGAAACTCATGTAAACTCTGGAAGAGACGTGGACACATAAAATAATGGTTGACAGTGAACAAAGAAAAACATACCACGTGCAAATTGTAATGTTTTGTTGAGGGGATCTTGAGACAGATAAGTTTGATCCAGTGTTGGGATTGTCTCCATGATTCCATTTATTAAGTAATTAGGGTAAACTATGTGCATAACCTCTTGCTATTTTATCTTATTTAAGGCCATAGTTTTGAAGTTTTCACTGTCTATTATCTTATTAACTAATAGTGTTTTTAAGGCAGTATTTCTTTCTCTTAAATCTAGGGAAGTAAAATTCCCTTCTACTCAATTAGAATTCCTACCATTTAGACCTAGTTAGAATGAGATTTCCTACTATTTAGACCTGGTTAGAATGAAGTTCTCAACCCAATTTATAAAGCTTGGGTGTAACACAAAAATATACCGGAAATTCAATGCCAGGCATCCTAATCGAGTTCGCATCATGGCCCTCCAACTTTCTGAAGCCTGATGCATGTTTAGCCAACATTAATTTACAGCACTTTCTACCCAAAACTTCAAGCCTTATTTCAGGTTGGGTGGGGCACAGCAACTGCAAATTAAATCAAATGCAGCCAGCTAAATTTAAAAAACCAATCCAAGAAAAACAGTATCTTTTTTTTTTTTTTCTTTTTTGAGAAACGAAAAACAGTATCTTCAATATCAAATATATTTTGAACTTGTGGTGACTATCACAAGAGTCAGCCAAAAAAGGTCTACTGCAAATCTGTTGACTCGAAGTAATCTAAGTGTGCTCAAAAGTACTAGTGTTAAAACTCCCATGTATTTCGCAGCAGTCTATGAGTATCTAAGTTATAATAAAAAAAGATGTATTACTATACATAACCCTAAAGTATTAAATACTAATGAGTTTAGTTTCTACCATCCTCTCATTAAGTATAAAGCAAAGTATGAAATACTTTTGAGCTCCTCTCAGCCCCAATAGGGGAAGGGAGGGTGAATTTCTTATCGTCCATCGCTTCCAGAACAGCAAACAGTTGCACAACACTCAAAGCAGCCAATACACGCTAGAGCAGTACAAAGCTGCGTGAACACGATTGCACATTGGTTATTCATCTGGGAACAAAACTGGATGCCGCACATGCAACAGCAGTGACTACACAAACTGGCACAACAATTTGAAGTTGCCTTGATGAATATTTCGGCTGCTTCAGGTAATTTTGGTTCTGCAGATCCTGGAGGTATATTATCAGCAGTTGCAATCAAGTTGCCAAAGCCAATGCAAAGGCTTCCCAGGATTATCATTTTCTGGCCTTTAGGGTCTACAGTTTTCTGAGAATGGTTCAAAATGATCAGAAAACAGTTCATAAGCCATTATATAAACAGGCAAGTACACAAAATTAGACAATAAAAAATGTTTGGACTAACAAAAGTAACCCTTTTAAACAAGTCGATGTGTGAAAATAGACAAATTATTGGTTCAGCTAATGCATCTATAATCAACATCAGAAATCATTTGATCTGAATATAAGTAGTCGTCTTTTTTTCAAGAGTAATCTCAAAATTGGATTTTCTTGATTAGATGGCTAACTTCAAATTCACAGGGAATGAAATATAAGAATGGGGGAAGGTTAGCCAACATTAGAACTTTGATAGGTAATGCTCACAAGAATGTCCAACAAATTTTATGGCATAAATATGACAATATATTGAAATATCTAGTCAAATCATGAATGCATACCTCTTTTACCCCAAATGATTCTTTGGCTGTCTTTCCTCCTACTATCTCACATAGGACCATATGGGTATATTCAGACGCAACAGCAGTCTGTATGCTCATTTTCGCAACCTGCAAAAAAAAATGGGTATGGGATCAGAAATTCTTTTCATTACCAGGAATCAGAAACTTTAAAGTGAGTGTGTGTTTGACAAAAATTAAAAAGCCAACTTATTTTACTATTTAACTTATTTTTGCTACTATTTATGGGCCCCACTGCACTTTTTGATACTATTCAGGAGTCCCACTATACTATTTCAGCTAACTTTTACCTTTATCCATAGTACTTTCAACAAAAAAATTTCAGTTTCAGCAAAATAAGCGGATCCCAAAGAGACCCTAAGGATAGGCAGAAATGATCAATGACCTTCCTAGTCATGTCATGCACTATAAACATATATCTGTCAGGGACTTAACTAGTCATGTACTTATAAAAAAAAAAGCCTTGCTAGTGATGTACTCAACATATGGTATCTTGTTAAGGGTAGAGATAAAGAGCCTTAAGATCTTTTTGGAATCCGCTTATTTTGTTGAAATTGAAAACTTTTTGCTAAAAGTACTGTAAATAAGATAAAAGTTAAATGAAATAGTACAGTGGGACCCATAAATAATACCAAAAAGTGCAGTGGGACCTATGAATAGTAGCAAAAATAAGCTGGTTTTTTAATCTATATCCAAACACACACTTAATCTGTCAGAAACATTTCTAAACAATCAAGCATATGGGAAAAAATCCAAATGAAGGTTGTAAGCGATCAGAATTCTATTATTCAAAAAACTAGCTATTGTAAATTTTCTAGGAAGATTCGATCCTAGTTTAGAATTGAACTTTCTAAAAAGCATTCAATTTGAACTAGCTCAAATCAAGCCATTTTGTATCTACATACCTTTTTTTTTTTTTGCTTTTGGGGGTGGGGGGGGGGGGGGGAGTTGGGTTGGTGTTGAACAAAGGGGATAATTGAACACTAAACTACATACCTTTTCCTCAAGCTGTGTATTTTCTGAAAGCCACGCCTGAGCTGTAAGTAGTTCTATCTGTTCTTTTGCAAATACCTGTTACAGAAAGACACAAATGAGTGACAAGAAAACAAGCCTTGTAGTTATAATATGAAAGCGCCACTACCTTAAACAATACACAAGTCACACAAGAAATACGAGGGATATAAGCTTCTTTTTCGACAAATCACCCATGACATATATTTTAAACTAAAAAAAAAAAATGGATTGCAAATGAATAAGAATGTTGACAAGTTAAAAGATTGTTTTTAAGAGGTGGCAGCTCCAACATGGATCAAATCTTTGCCATCATGTAACTTTCAGAAAATCACCCATGACATATAATTAAAAACTAAGTGGAAAATGAATAAGCATGTTGACAAGTTAAGAGATGTATTTAAGAGGTGGCAGCTCCAACATGGGTCAAATCTTTGCCATCATGTAATTAGCCTAAATTCCAAATCAGGTAACGCTTCTCTTGACAGAGTATTAAAATTAAGCTAACCACACAAACGCATGTATGTATATGTATATGTAAGAACATCTGGAATCACCATACTTGACCAAAAGATACAACATAAATAAGTAAAGGTGAGCAGACTGACAAGTTGGTTTCTTACCTTGTCAATAGGTATGTCCTTTGCTTTTTCTACTTTCAAGTCTATCATATAATTACTCAAATCAGCCAAGACACCTTTAGCTTTAATAGTGTCAGGAAAATTTCCCCGGTATCTTCCGGATACAGTCAATGGACTCTCAGATGAAAGATCCGGAATATGAAAAGGGTACACCTGTCACAATATTTGCAAATATATCAGGTAAGAATAGAATACCATATTTAATAAATTTTGGATATATTTGTCAACTTTCAGCAGATGTATTATGTCTAAGACTGATTCCATAATAAATGCATAGAAAATATAATTTTATATCATCCCTTGGATAATTAGTAAATAGAAATAAAGACATACAGACAGTTGGAGAATAAACCTCACACATCAGGGAAAGAAAATCTAGAACTTTAGTGCTCAAAGTTATAGAACTATAGAAAGCATGATGGTAGATCTTCCTCATAGTGATGACAGAAGTTATTCTCAAACATAAATCCTAATTTATCATTAGCATAGAAAGGCAGAGCCTAAGTTGGTCCCTAGAGATATAAAGGTCAATGCACAAAGGAAGAGACAATTTTAACTATATGCATGTGAAACTATTGGAATAATGTAGTTTCATGGTAAAAACTATGAGGCATGTTTGAGAACACTTAAAGACGAGAGAGGGAGTTACCTCAACTTCATTGAGATCATTCAAAATGTCCACAGTTATATTTGCAAAAATGGGAGACAAAGCTCTGGTAAACAATTTTTGCATTCGGAATTCAACAGAATCTGACCGTTAAAACAAGAAGAAGAAAGAATCAATAAGCTTGGGTTTTATTAATACAAGAGAAATTCATAAATTTACAAATGTTTCTTATTAATGAATACTATCTAATTAAAAGAGTACTTCCTAATGTAGACAAATAGGAATATATATCTAAATCCTAGATATAAACACAACTCATTTCAATTCCCATCATTCTTAACATCACATAATTGGCAAACTACTGGGTTGTGTACCATTGCAAATAAAGGCCATGACCTATTGCTGGTCCCATTAAGGCAGGGTCTTGGAGGTTGATGTTCTTATAGTCCTAAACTTGAGCATTTTGGAATAAAACCCATGCACTTGCACTTCATGGCTTCAGAATTAATCCATGTATATGCACGGTCTAATTATAATGTAAAAAGGGCTCAAAGTTCACATATAAGCTGTAAGACTTACAGCCACACTCACTGAGTATGTCAAATTTATCCCCCAAAAAAAAAAATTTGAGCACTCAAATCTCTTGTAGAATTTGCTACAAAGTGAATGGACATTGCCAGAAAATGGAGGAACAGTACCCAACAACCAGACCTAAAAACTGTACTCATGAGGCCCAACACGTGGGATTTTAAATGAGAGGTGGAGTGGAGGGAGATAGGGATCGAACTCAAAACCTCCTGCACTGATACCATGTAAAATTAACAATTCTCCCAAAAGCTTAAGCTCTTGGAACATGGTTAGTTTAATCATTTAACGACATAATTCTAACATAACTTATCACACTGAATTCTAGAGAGTTCAAAATTTTCCAATTGCTTAGTGTAACATAAATCATTCATATCGACATCCAAAATTATGTCATCTTAACCATATCAACAAGCTCCCAAGAATTAACTAATTCAAATTTAGTTTTGCAAATTCAATTTACAGGACTGACCTATATCATAAGCAGCATCATATTGGCCCCTGCCAATTGTTGCAAGCGTTCGCAGGAAATAATGGTTGCAGAATGAACCTGAAATACATCCAGATAACTAGTCAACTAGAAGTACTACATAAAATAAGAAATCATAATTCCAATAACTGCAAGTGCATAAATACCAAACATGTTCTAAACTTCTAATTAATCAGGAAAAAAAAATGTCACTGATACTCAGCAGAAGCAAAGATTTGTTTACATCACATGTGAAAATATCAGAAATACTTCTAAACAGTCTTGAGGCAGCTAACCAGCACAAGGCTTCCAAGCACAAAATAAAAATAAAACAAAAACCATTACCTATTCCAAAAGTGAAAATTCGTGGACATATTGGTCTTCCATCTCTTAGATAATTTTTCATTGTATCACAAATATGTCTCTCATCCTCTACAGCCCCATCAGTAACTAGAAAAATTATGGGAACTGAACCCCGGACATTGGATAGCATCTCCATTGCCTGAAAGAGAAGAGCAACTTATCTTTTGATACTTCCCAAGTGGCATCAATGTCAAAAAAAAAAAGTAAAAACTAGAAGTGCATATGATAAGTAAAGTCTAGATAAAAAGATACTGAACCAACTGCAAAATCATACTGTGTTCAGGGGAAGTAAAATGTTTGTAGCACCCCCAGCTACAAAGTTCACACTTATCCATTGAATGCCCCTTTCAACAGCTTCCTTGGTTGCCAATTCCAGTGATGTTGAAAACAGATAAGTCTCTCCATTAAAAGCTATAATGCTAAATGAATCCTCTGGATCAAGCTTAGACAGGGCTGCAAATAGTGCATCCTTTGTATCATCAATTGGCTTTCCCCGCATGCTTCCACTTATATCAACAATAAAAACTATATCCTTTCTGAACACCTATCAGATTAGATTAAATGGGAAAAAAATTATAATAAAAGAAAATCAAAATACAAAACATACCCATTAAATGATGAAGTACTAGACCAACCTTCCTGCTTTTCCGATTTCCCGGAAAAAGATAGACACAAAACATCTCTCTTTGATCATTGTCATCCAAAGACGGAGATTGCAAGAGCACACTGCCAAATATATGACTTGAAGAGACCTGAAAAGCAAGCAGATGAGCTAGAACGATAAGCTTCTATAGAATCTGTACATATCACAGTGAAAGGGCTTCTCACGAAAATACCCATGCATCTCTAATATGATCAGATTTTTTTATTTACATTCACATTCTAAGAAACCATCTTTTGATAAGCACTCAACTGTCCAGGATCAAGATATGGTGACCAAAAAGAGAAAAAAGTAATCTGTATCTTACAGTGTAGGAGAAACTAAAATCAGTACTTGACCATGAGAGAACTTCTGATTCATATAAGAAGCCCAAGTTTCCTACCTGGCGCCTTATTTCCTAAAAGCCAGGGTAAAAGAACCACATCAGTTATTAAGAATATAATGAATTTAAAGTACCATACTACCATGGAAGTGTAAACGAAATATGCACCTTTAAAGGATGACTAATTTTCTTGCACAAAACTTGAGTTCCAGTACCAGCATTCACATTTAGTTGTATCTTCTCTTTTTTTGGAAGTTTCTTTAGAAGAGGAGTGACATACTCGGGGAAAGTAAATGGTACATTCAAGAATAACTCCCCGTCACTATATAAAAGTTTCTGAGACCAACTAATTTTCATTGATAGATTGGAACCCCCATCAACCTTGGAAGATAGGAAAAGAAAATTTTAGTTGAAAATGAATCAAACCAAATAAATTTAGACAATAAATAACTCAAAGTGCTTACACACAACATAAATTTCAAAGTTTGTTCTATTAAATAATTAGTTACCTGTGGAATTGTTAGGGTAAATATGTGAGGTTTTAAAAAGCCACAATCACCGGCTCGAGCTGTTTTTGCTGTCCCATCTATGTCTTCCGTTGCAATGAGTTGAGTATGGTATGACTTTCCAAGCACATCAGCCACAACACCTAGAATTGAACCCTGTTAGCCAAATAATATATTAATTGAGAACATAAAATCAAATTCCAGCACCTGTGAAGTAATGATATAGCAACAAAGAGTTCCACAAGTAGTACACATCCAAAGGATTATATTTTAAACCAAGAAGAATATTTTTGACAGTTAGATGATTACAACAATAGGAGAGGGGGTTTTTGAACCCTCATGATAAGGGAGAGAAGGCAATTCCATGGATCGGGATCAAGTTACACTTTGTGCAACTTTTCTTTAATGTTACATCGCCAAATAATTCTTTATTGGATTAATATTTTAGAAATCCCACAGTGAAATTACAATTTCTTTATGTTCTTAACAAGTACATAGAATTTCATGCCAATTGATTGTTACTTACTATTTGATCCATAAACTCATCTTATATGCATAATTCTAAAGTACAAAAAACAAAATAAATAAATATATATATAATAAAACAAAACAAAAAACCATTGAAATTTAAAAATTTTATAGATTATTATTAAAAAAAATTATAAATTAAATAGCTATTGATTAATGATTATCTTCAAATTTTGTAAGCATAGAGAGCATAACAAGAAATGTAATCCAACAATGGGTATGTCAAGATGCACCTCCAATAAAAAATTATTAAATGATGTAATATTACTATAAGTTAAACCATGTGTAACTCTCTCTCTCTCTCTCTCTCTCTCTCATGTGTGTGTGTGTGTGTGTGTGTTGGGGGGGGGGGGGGACATAGCATGCACCACATGATTCAGTACCTCTATATATCCCAAACAATCTATCGCTCTCTCTCCCCCTTTCTCTCCCTCTCTCTATACTTGAAAATGTTTATGAGTACCTAGGAAAGGAAGCTATCTTATACCAAACTTCTTGATTAAACAAGGCACTCTACAATGATTTTCCTCCACTTCTAGACTCCCATTTTGGATGTAAGTGGACAAAGATTCTAAATAGGGTAAAAAAATAGCTTCCTTTTCTCCGAATTGTAAACAATTTCCAAGTCTATTTCTTCGTTCTTTCTAAAACTCAAATTGACACTTGTTCTTTACTTCTTTCTAAACTTAGGGATCATATATTGTCTAACAAGTGGTCTCTCCAAATACAACCCTTCAACTTCTATATTATACATCCACAATAAAGAATTTAAATTCACAAAGCTCTCAACATTTCATCCGTTACAAACACAACAAATTTCACAACTCTCTTCACAACATAAGAGGTTTATGTTGCAGCATGTGATTAGTTTAATGTTACTTTCACAATGGGAACAATATTGACATCACTTATATTTTACACCAATCACAGCCCATCATCTCAACAATTGTAAAGATAAAATAAATAAATAATTGAGATTTATTATGTATCTAGACTTATTGTACAAACAAAAGAAATAAGTTCATTGTTAACCTGAAAGTGCAAAGCATTAGCAACCCCAAAAAACCAAATTTCAAATTTTAACTAAAAAAAACGCTTAAGCTCATGAGATTGCAAATTGTGATTACTTTCACATGAAACGCATCACTTTTATTGTACACTAATCACAACATGTCACTTCAACGATTGTAAATTTTTTTGGAGATATATTATGTATCTAGACTTTTTGCACTTACAAAAGAAATAAGTACACTGCTTGTAACCTAAAAGTACAAGCATCCCCCTACAGCAACCACACACCAAAATGAATTCAAATTCACAAACTGGGCCCCAAAAAAGATTCAAACTTCAACTCAGAAAATGCTTCACCTCGTAACAAACAAAAGAATCACACTGTTTGTAACCCATAATTTTTAGCACAATCCCCTAAAAAAAAACTTCAATTTCACAAACTGGCCCCAACCAAAAAAAAATTCAAACTTCAATTCAGAAACGCACCTGCTCTGCTCATACTAACAAAAGAAACACACTGTTTGTTTGTAACCCAAAAAACCCAAATTCAAACTTCATTCAGAAACTCAAACTAAAATCCCAACAAAACCCAAATTCAAAAATAAACACCAAAAAGAGAAAAACCAAAACTTGAATTGAAAAAACACACAGACCTGTTCTCCCATGGGGATAGCTACGAGACAATCACAGCTTTTGCTTCCCATAACACAGTGCAGTCTCCACGACCCACAAACTCTAACGAACGCAGTGTCCAGATAACAATCAACCTCCAACTCAACCCCGTTCATCTGCAACGGAATCAGCGCCGGCGGGTCCATCCTCCCATGCACGTGCGGCTGGTAGCTCGGTATGTCCGGGTTGTCCACCATCGCCGGGTCATATATCACCGCGTAAACCATCACCGCCGTCGGCAGACCCTCGGTCGCCGCCGGAGACTTGCCCATCGGCGCCACCGGCCTCGGCGGCGCCTTCCCTCCATACACGCGCTTCGCTAGCTTCAACCCGTCATCCACAGCTTTCACAAAATCCTCAGCCATCAATTAAATTAAAATTAATAAAAATGAAAACACTTTTTTTTTTCTCACAAAATGATTAACAATATAATTTCAAGTACTAAAATATAAATAGTAACTTTTTTTTTATTTTTTTGTGAGTGGGATTTGGTTTTTTTAGCAATTGGAGTGACCGACCATTTGTGTGCTTTGTTTGAAATATTTGATTTTGAAGGGAGAAAGTGACGGACGGTGGTGATGGACAACTTGAAATGAAAGGTATTGTTGTTGTTATTCTTAAATTGTTATTAACTTATTTATTACTTATTAGTATTCAATTGTCTTTTTTGTGTTTTTTGAGACACGTACGTTAAGGTTAAGGTTTACGTGACATGTACGGAATGCAAGAGAGATTCTCAGATCAGATGCTTCATTTGGCCCCAAAGTTTACTTTTTGATTGATTTGCTAAGTTTTTAATCACCATTAATTTAATTTAATTAATGGGATGATGATATGGAATTGATTTTGTTTAAAGGAAAAGAATAATAAGGGAGTAGGTGTTGAGTGCAATGGTTGGTGATGATGCCAAAAAATCGTCAGTAAGCCACACGGTCCTTACGTGCTCCTGACAATAACCTACACGACGCAAAAGCTGAAGACCTTAAGAGGAGTACCGGTATGGTACCGGCCAAATACCCTCCGAAGGTCAAGTTAGAACTTATTCTCACAGCTCTAGAGTGCTAGAGAGGGTAAATTATGCGTACCTTGGTTTGTGAGGGTATTGGGGCTTTTATAGTAGTAGAGTGTTGACCTCTCCTTGTTGGACTAGAAGTATTTTCCTTTTAGGAGTCTCTTTGGGGCGTATTTTACGGGATCCTTTCCTTATAGGAGTCTAATACTGAGCGTGATGCGCACGATATTTCCTTATATACCCATTCGTGGAAGGCAAGGCAAAGTTATGCTGGAACCGTCAGCTTTGTGCAATCCCTTCAGCCTTCAGCTTTGTGCAAGCCCTTCAGCCTGGAGCCGTCAGCTTTATGCAAGCCCTTCAGCATTCCTATTAGATCTTCGTTTGCTGACCTCTGCCAATGGAAGCTGATGGTATTGCTTGTAACCGTCAGCCCATGCCTGACGGCTCTAAGTACTATTTTTATCCTTATCAGAGGTAAGCGTGGGGCGCAAGATACTTCCTTATACGCGCATGAGTGGAGACCAAGCAAGGCCCCATCAGGGTCGTCAGCTTCGCCTACTACCCCGTCAGGGTCGTCAGCTTCGCCTACTCCCTCGTTGGGGTCGTCAGGGATTCATATATCCCCTTCAGCTTATTCTCTTCAGCTTACTGTCGTCAGCTTACTGTCGTCAGCTTACTGTCTTCAGCTTACTGTCGTCAGCTTACTGTCGTCAGCTTACTGTCGTCAGCTTACTCTCTTCAGCTTATTCTCTTCAGCTTACTGTCTTCAGCTTACTATCTTCAGCTTATTGTGCCCAAGATGCAGCCGTCAGGTATGGGGTGGAGCTGTAGACTTTACAACAAGGTTGTCTCTCATGAGTGAAGTTGTCAACCTTGTTATGTCCGTCGCCTTTTGTTTTGTCATGGGTTAATTACAAAATTACCCTTATCAGTTGGAATTTGGAATGATGAATCACTGGTTTCTTTTGGGTTTGTGATTTGCTTTGGGACTTAATTTTGATTGGTTAATGATGTTGGTTTTGTGATCGGATCAAAGTAGTATGGATTATGGAACAATAAAAGTGATTTTTTCTTTTTCAATAGAAAATAAAGAGATAAGATGTAAGATGTATTGTTAAAGGGAAAGGTTATTGGATGAGCAATTGATTTTTTTTGACAACTTTTTATATTAAAATGGAGTTTATGAGATATTCTCAAAGCACATAGAATGATGTTTTCTCATCTCACATTTATGATGGGGTCCATCATGAAAATGAGAAGAGAAAACACCATTTCACCGTACTCTGAGGCTTCATTTGGGAGTTCATAAGGGAATGAAATGGAATAGAATGTATTTAAGTAAGGAAAAGGAATGGAAAAGAATGAAATGGAATGGAATTAAGTAACCATGGATTGGATGTTTTAAAATTAAGGAATGAAAATGAATGGAATGTAAGTAATCTTATTTAGGAGTAACATGGAGGGAATGGAATATAATCATTTTATGACAATATTACTATTAGACCTCTATTTTAAAATAAATGGTTAAATATATAGGGGTATTTTGAAAGTTTTAGTAAAAAAAATCATTAAATCTAATTTCATTTCCTTACATTCCTCCCAATTTCGAGGGGAATGAAAATTTGAGGTTTTAAGGGAATAGAGAGGAATGAGTGTTCCCTTTTACCCATTCCATTCCCTCTCACTTAAACTCTCAAACAAGAGAATTGACTTTTCATTCTCTCCATTAAAACTCTCAAACAAGGGAAGGGAATAATATTCTAAAATTATTATTTTCATTCCTTTCCATTCCATTCGATTCCCTCCTCCCAAACGAGGCCTAAGGCCTCTCTATTCATCTCTATTCCTTTAAAATTTCAAATTTTCATTCCCCTGAAATTGGGAGGAAATAGAATTAGATTTAATGATTTTTTTTACTAAAACTCCCAAAATATTCCTATATATTCAACCCTTTATTTTAAAATATGAGTCTAATAGTAATATTGTCATAAAATGATTATATTACATTCTCTCCATGTTACTCCTAAACAAGATTACTTACATTCCATTCATTTTCATTCCTTTTTATTCCTTAATTTTAAAACATCCAATTCATGGTTACTTAATTCCATTCCATTTCATTCTTTTCCATTCATTTCCCTTACTTAAATACATTCTATTCCATTCCATTCCTTTCCATTCTCTTATGATCATTAAATTTCATTCCCTTATGAACTCCCAAACAGAGCCTAAGAGTACCTAAAAAATTTCCGAAAAAATATATCAAACATATGTGAGATATATCTAAATAAAAAGTGTGCGCTAATTTTTAGGGAAAAAAAAACTTGAATCTATCTAGTGGGAAGTTAAATTAAGATTTTTTTTCCGGTAGTTTTTTGTTTTTGAATTTTGTTGAATTATGATGTTAATCTTATTATTATTATTTTTTTAGGAATAAGGACTATATAATTAGATCATGGGCATTTTTTGACATTTTCTAAAGTCATAACTAACTTCCTAAATCTTCTTAATATATAAAGATTACCCAATAATATAGATATAAATAAACAACCCATCTCTCTCTTCTCTCGCTGCCCCTCCTACTCTTTCTCTCTCTAACACCACCCACCGATTCAAACCCAACCATGCAGGAACTGAAGTTGAAAGCAACCATCAAAACTGAAACCAACCCACACTGCCACCCAACACCACTGAACCAATTCAAATCCAAAACAATTCAACCCCATGAGCATCACTAAATAAAAATGACCCATAACCACCATCACAAACAACCCACCACCATAGTAATTGGAACCGCCAAAACTCAACAATCGTGAGCAAACCCCAACAACCAACGTCAATCCACCATCTTCGCCATCGCTTTTTGTCCTCGAAGCCATTGTCGTCCACTAGAGAGAGAAAGAGAGAGAGAGAGAGTAACAAAGTTGAATAAACTAAACGATTTGAAGTTTAGAAACAAAGCTACAATAAGTTGTAAAGCGTTAGCATTGAGGGGGGTGTAAAACCCTCCGAATTGCGATTTTACATTTTCAAATGCCCAAAACATGCTTTATTCGGGTTGCTATTGCTAAAAAATTTTAGCAACTATAAACAATAAGCTTGTATATATACAAACTACTATAGCATGGTTGTAAAACAAATATATATTATTTTATTTGGCTTGTTTTAGAGGAGGAGATAGAAAAGGAGTGGAATGGAGAGAAAGAGTTAGGGAGGAAGAGAGAGAGATGAATAAAAAAATTATTAGGGTTTAAAAATAAGAATTGGGATGTTAGGTGAGTTATAAAATGGGATGGTAAAATAGATAAAGTGGTTTTTGAGTGTGTAAAATAAGTATTTTTGTAGATACCTGAATGCATATGCTAAAGGTAAGAAGTTACTATAGCAAAGTTTAAAATTTTTTTTTTTAAGTATAAGAACCCGGATGTAGATATTATTTTGGTGTTTAATGTGCTAAAATAGGATTTTGAGATTTTTTTTTTTTTTTTTTTTTTTTTTTGCTGAATAAGTGTTTTATTGATTGAAAAGAACAATATTACAATCAAAAGAACTAATGCTCTAACATTGTCTCTTTTCTTTTCTTTTTCCTTTTTGGCTGAAAGTGATATTACATTGTTGGATAATGTAAATTTTTTATTTTATTTTAGGATGTAACACTATTAAAGTTCTTTGATAATGAAGCAAATTTTGATCCATGTAATAGTCTTACTCTTACCTAAGAAAATGTAGCTAAATATTGCCCTTACCTTATTATTCAAGACTTGATAATGAATGTCATTAATAGCATATTAATAACAAAATAAATTCTAAATTATATTTTTATCTTTTCCTTTTCTTTCCCCTAATTAGGTCATCAAGAACTTGCCAAGCGTCTTGTAGTTGAATTGACACCTCTCCATTGCTTGGGGGTTTAGAGGAGAATGGTTCGAGCTATAGGGTTAACAACATATTGTAATTTTCTATTTAAAAAAAAGTAATAAAAAACTTTTTGAGAATCTAAAACTACTCTCCCAAAAGTTATTGGTCAAAATTTTCAATATTAAAACCTCATTAGACCTTAAAAATCATTAGGTTAACTCAATAGGTTGTAGCAAGAGGTTTAGTGTTGTGAACTAGAAAAAAATAAAAAATAAATTAATAGTTTAGTTAATTCAAGATGACTAATCTTCTTAACATTAAAAGAAAGAAATAGACTTCTTTTGAGTTTAATCCAGCTTAATTCTCATTAATGCATTTATAAGTTACATAAATAGCCAAGACAAGATGAGGTAATCTCATCAATAAATCCTATAACATAGGAACTAATCTTATCCTAAAGCATAAGAATTAATTTGAATATAATAAATAAATAACAATACTAATTTATCTAAGAGTCTTATTCTATCACTAAACTAAATTCAAATAATTTATCTAACTAAACTAAATTCTATTTCTCAAAAGAAAAAACTAAACTAAAAATTCAAATAATTTATCTGCTGGTTGTAACATTTAGACAATCTACCATTGTGCCAAGGGAAATTTGGCGCATCAATTGTGGCACAATTGTGCCAAAGACAGACAATCTAGTGCTGCCATATCACTAGTTTGAATTTGACACGAAATTATCTAATTAGCAAATAAAGAAAGCACGATGATGATGATGATGATGATGATGATGATTGATGGATATCTTGTGAGGCATGGCCAATAACAATCGAGCAGTCATTTCATTTATTAATGAGTCATGGTTTCCCAACAGCTGGTGTTCCAATCCATATGAATAATATTATATATATCTCCAATCCACATTCCCTGTATTGATGATGAAGGTAACTTTGAAGGTGTCCAAACTCCAAAACTCAAACTCCAAAGACCCAACATAAGAAAAGTCAACTTGACCAGCTCATCATCTCCACAAGGATTTATGGAGACTCACAGGGTAGCCACTAGTCAAGGCATCTTTTTAGGCATTTTTTGTGTGTGTTTGTAGCTGTTGTCTGCTCCTCTACAGAGACCGTGGCCCCAATTCTTATCTGTATGTGTACTTCATGTAAAAAAGTTGTGTTTTATGTTGAAGTTGGAAATATGAATAGGTTGGCACTAGGCACAACTGTGAATAGCTCTCTAACCTCAAGTTACAGATTTTCTGTTTGGGTTGCCAGTTGTAAATGCTTCAGAACACTTTGTTTGCTAATAGCAACATTTTTCTTAGGTACAAAAATGATACTAATATATAAAATTGGGTAAAACTTAAATATATTAAGTTCTCCAATTGAAGTCTAACACCTAGTTGTATTGACCAATAAAACTCAAATAGGGTACAATTTTGCATACAGTTTTTGCCATGATTTCAAGCCCAGTTTTGCATCTGTTCGTTGCTCCACTATAGCCTTTTATTTCTTTTCACACTACTAGCATTTAGCATCAACTAATCTGAAGATAATCCAAAATTCATTTGAAGGAAAGGCCTTCTCACACTTCTATAGTGGCTTTTCGCCCACAAACCCCAATTTAGGAAGTGAAGTGCACCATCAAAAGGCAAAAAAAATAACCTACAAACAGAAGGGGCTGCATCTACAAACATGTGGACTGCAGGGACTTATATAGTCCACATGACTAAAAAGAACAAACCTATTAACCATTTGGATGCAATTTTGTCAACAGATTGGTCGGCAAATAAACTCCACTATAGAACTTAGTCTCATCCCGTGTCACTGCATCTTGTGGAATAGCATGTTGTTCAGAATCTTCGGATTGTGATCTTTACCCAAGCCGTGGAAAGGCAGAGCAAAACCTGCTAAAGCCACACTGTAGTATTCTTCATTAACCACCTATTACAATGGACTAAATTTGTGCAAAAAGGATTTTGTTCCATGTATCAGGAACACCAGGTAGACACCAATGCAGACAATCTTGCACTCCTGATCTGGCACTTTGGCTAAACCGGGATATATGACCCTCATCTCTGAGTTGGGAAAGAGCTGTTATGTCCAAGAGCTTAACCCCAGTTCCCTTCACTGCACCTGCAGCACTTTCATCACTGGACTTATCTTGTAATACTTCTATTCCCACTGACATAGGGGTAGTCTTGTCACAACTCCCACCTGTGTTCCAGTCCCCACCAACAAAATGCCTAGGTGAGATGGTCCTGTAGAAGGCTTTCAACCCTGGATATTTTGGCAGTTGTGAGTTCACCCAATCCACAATGCTGTAAACTGTCAAATTCTTGGCCTTCCAAATCATTGCTAAATCCTTGTTGGTATTTGGTACACCCCCAACATACATTACCCATTTGTTGGCTTTAAGCTTTCCTCGATTCCAATGGTGTCCTGTGTTGAGTACTAGAACATCAAATTTGTGAAGAAATTGACGCAAGAATGCTGGCGGCCGATCAAGGTGCATGGCATAATCAGTGGTGGGGTTTGTCTTATCAATGGGTTCCACATCACAGAGGCTTGCTGACCAGTAGTAGAGTATGGTGGTGTTGGTGCTTGGGAACCGATATGCCCAGCCATTTGGACGAGCATTACCACGAGCTTGGATTATTCCATATTCATTTCCGACATCTATGACATCATGTCTCTCCTTACCACCAGTGATCATGCACATTAAAGACTGGTACTGCTGCCGGCCCAATGAATCTCCAACAAAAGCTAGAGTTTTTCCTTGCATCCTGAATGTATTATTACAATCTTCACATCAGCATACATATTTAGGCTATACATAAACAAAGCAAAAAGTAAAGCAACAACTCCTGTAAACTTTGAACCAAAGCAAACAAGTACATAAACATAAGTGATCTGAATTTCCTGAGAGTGGGAGAAGACAGTGGAGAACAGAATGGGGGGAAGGGGGTGTTTTAGGTTCTGGTATGCCCAGCCTAAGAATCTGCAACTTGGGCTCACCAGTGTGCCCTCCAGCACTGAGCTTTGACCCAATAGCCTGACACAATTAAAGCAGTAATTTGATGTGCAGAAGAAAGGTGGAGTATGAGGTGGAGAAAATCACACTGTCATGCCAACCCAAATAAAGAGAGGAAACGGTGATAATCATGTGTTGGCAGGGTTGGGTAGTTTAAGAACCATAGTTTAAGAACCAGCAGTAGTGATATCACTAAAACTAAATTTCTAGGAAGATGTTACCATATCTCTCAACCAAATGCTACCCACCGCAAGTCATAAGGAAGAGATCTATCTAGGAAAACCCCACACTTAAAAAAACAGTCATTTGGGCCAAGCATGGATTGAATCTAAAAGGAAAGATTATAAAAGATCAGTTTCTCCTAGCATAGCTTAATTTGGCCAGGCCAAAACAAAGGACAGAATTTTCCTCCAAATCAGTTTGGAGGAAATTTCTTCCAACCCACTATGCGACGGTTCATAAGACCACCAACGTCTACTCTTAGTCACATGAATATGTGACTTGTTTAAATGAATTAATGACTCATGTGATATAATCATGCAATAAATGTGAATGGTCTTACGAACCGCCGTATAACGGGTTGGAGATTCCTCCAACCTAGTTTGGAGGAAAACTTTGTGCAATGAACAAAGAGCACACCTTGAAAATTAAATGGTTCATTGAACTATAGCCATTAACCCAATAAAATAGTAATAAGTCTTCTCATCCAAAAAAAAAAAAAAAAAAGTAATAAGTCTTAACTATTTTAATTCAAATTTTAAATAAAAAATTATAACATACTTCCTCAAGAATTTAGACCCTTCAAATTCTTCCATCTGACAATATTTAGGCTGCCACCGAAGCTTCTCATAGGCAAAATCTGTTCGCTGTGTCAACCGGCAGGCCCACATCCCTGACAGCCATTGCTTACAATCAAACCCAGAATATAAAGGTCGATTATTGTCCGGAACCCATTTTCCTTTTGCTAAGTTACAAGCTGGAGTAAGTTCAGAAAAGACACAACCATGAATATATGTAGAACACAGAGCAAATGAATCAATATCATCAAGGTTTTAAAACAGCAATCATAAGGTATAAAATCTGAGAATAATACAATCATGTCATACATGTTTTCAAAACCATTACGCCAATTTGTCAAAGAGAACCATGTAAACACCTCAATGTTTATTACATTTCAGTGCACTAATGTAATCTGTGCTTCCCTCGCAAGCTGTGGTTTTTAATAACTTGTTATACTGTACTCGAATGATAAGGCCAATTCTCAAAAAGAAGCAGCTAACAATAGACTGTAAAAAATGGGGTCATCTCTGTCAGAATTTCTAGCTTAGATTAAGGGACATTTCACTAAGCTGTGGTTAATGCAAACTCAAATTAAAGTCTACATTGAGGAGCATGCACACCATTTTCTCCTAGAGACAAACAAACTACTCTTCATAGATATTCTTCACCAAGTCTTCTGTAAGTTTGAAGAGTTTGGGAACTAGAATCCATAAGACACAACCAATTAGTAAAATAAAAACAATACTCTACCTTGATTTTCCTTAAGTATTGTCAAATTCCTATCATCTTTCCCCCCAACTACAGAGCTACTAGATGGGGAACCCGTTCTTGTTACCATATCCAAAATTTGTCCTACTTGTTTCGAATGTTGATCTACCATTTTAAGATGTTTTCCTTCTACTTCTGTTGGACTTGTAGGGCCTTCTACACCACCCTTTTTTTCTGCTTCCTGGATCTGTTTGTCTTTTGCTTCTTCTGATACATTTGTGCGGATTTCTACATGAGCACAATAAAACACAAAAATTAAGTCCCAAATTTATCAAGATGTCTATAATGTATGGACAGGAATATTGACATCAAGAAGAACAATTCTCCAATTGATTTTTCAATATACCAATTAGAACATACAGGATTTGTGAAAATCATTTTGAAATACTACCATTATAAGCCAGAAAGAACTTGAGCAAAAAGAGATTTTGGTAATTTGATCTAATGACATAAAAAGTTTGAAAAACAAAAGGAGGGACATGTAGGGTATCCAATCAGCAAAGCAATGGTATACTTTAGAACTTGCATCAAACTTTTTTATACTAAAAAAACAAAAGAGACGCAAATCTTACCCCCATTCTGATCAGTGGTGGTTAGTAAATCGCTGTTTATCTCTTGCCTTGTAGGAGAGCTTTGCACAGAATTCTCTGGATCTGCTAAATCCAAATTCAGTTCTTCATCATTTTCAGTCAATTTTTCTGGAAATGGTGACACATCTTTGCCCACAATAATTTGTGATTCTGAAAATACCACGCCAGCTACAGGTTTGCTCACAATAATATCTGCATAAAACAAACAGTGAACAAAAAAGAAATACTAAAATAGAAAAATTAATAGTCAATAATAGTATTTCATTCAAAGAATAACCATACTGAGAGACTCCTCATTTTCACAATTATCACCCATCCTTTCCAGAAAATTATCCAAAATCCAGATTCAGGTTTCAGTTTTATCATTCTTTAACACAACATAAACCAACAAATCCTCTATTTAAACAGATAGAAGATTTCTATTCTTTTAGTATCACCCTCAATCCTGTGGGTTCTAGTTAGCTCAACTAGTAAAGTCTCATATAGTGAATAAAGGTCGTGGGATAAGATCCTATCCACACTAAAAGGAAACCAATCAGAAAAGATGCTTTAGGTTCAAATATACCTACTAATTACCACAAAGACAAGACACCAATTGGATGGATTTAAACCCGGGTTTCTAATTTGAGACTTTACCAGTTGAGTTAAATAAAACTCATTGTAATAATAACAATTAACAAATGTGTTTATATAGAAAACTGAACATATATAGAAGTGAAAGCTAACCTGGAGTCAACTGCAAATGAGTTTCCGGTGGCAAGAAGGCGGTAAGAAGCGGGGTTTTCTCCCATGCCCATATAAGAAAAGTTGTGCACATAAGCACAATGGTTACCATAGCGAGCTCTCTTGCCCTCAAACCATACAAACCTCCTTTCATCATATTCCTATATCCACATTACAAAACAGCAACACAAAGTTCAAAATGCAATGATCTAAAATATGCACAACATGTTACCCTATTAAAAATGCAAAAATGTAACTAAACTCGAAATAAATTTAAGAAATTTAGATCATTCATTGCAAGTGGTCATCGTTTAATAGATCATTCATTATTTTGTAATAATAATTATTAGCATGCAAACCAAAGAGAGATCAGACACAAAACAAATAGTGACAATATAACAATAATATTACTATCATTTAAGTAAAGCAAATTTAGAAACATTGAAATCACGGGTCGGCTAATTATGACTCCGAAAGAACCATAATTATATATAAAAAAGGAAAAACAAGAATTGGGTTTTCACAATTGGAATGCAAAAGGCAATAAAGGAAAGAAATTTACCGAAAATTAACGGAAATCAGTACTCCAGGTATGATGTACTTTAACACATTAAGCTCTGAGGAAAATATTTATGAATATAGTTACCAAAAGAAGAAAGTTGTATGCTGAAATGGGGTGTACAGAGTTTGGAAATGGAGGACTTTTTGAGAGAGAGAGAGAGAACCCCGTGAAGGAGAAGAAAGAAGAAGAAGAAGAGAGAAGCGAAAGACGCGGAAAAGTCTTTCAAACTGACGGAGATGGGCACGACACGACACGCTTTGGAGGAGCTGTTTGGTGCAAAAAAGCAAGTCACAAATAGAGTTACACATTAAAATATCACTTTGTCATTTTCATTCCATTCTTTTCGTGTTTAAAAATTTCATAAATCAAAGTCACACATTAACAAACATGATTAAGATGAAGACCATATGACATGTCTGGATGGTGACAAAAATAATGACACTACCCTGCCTGCCACGGTTTTTCCCCATAAACGACGTGTAGCTTTTAGGACAAGCTTTTTTTTGGTCCAAAAGAAAATAAGAACACAAAAAATTATGATAGTGAATGGCCGGCTTAAGTCGTAGGAGAAAATACACCATGCGTCAGATGCATGGTATACCACCTCCAAGGTGTAGGCTTAAAGACCCACTTGTACCAAAAAAATATTTTAAGAGTGCTCCAATTGCATAAGTAAAAGGCCTTTAAAATTGTAAAATGATCATGTTTTTTTAAAGAAAAAATGTAGTTGAATTTTGCATTTTTTTTCCGGCTTTTAAAAAAATCCCCCAAAATATTGACTCAATCAAAATCAAACTCAATTAAAACTATAAACTATTTCACAAAAAAAAAAAAAAAAAAAAATTATTATGAGTGTGTCAATTCATTGACAAAAATTTTCTAACATGCAAAATAAATGCAAATAAAATATAAACACAAAAACTTAAGGGTAAAATACTATTTTGGTCCTTAAACTTTACTAAAAATTTGTTTTTCGTCACTAAACTTTAAAAAAGTTCTTTTTTCATCCCTAAACTTTGTAAAGAGTTTTTGAATAGTATAGAGACAAAAATAAGGATGAAAAACGAATATTGTCAATAATTTAGGGATGAAAACCAAACTTTTAGTAAAGTTTAAGGACATAAATAAAACATTTTTAATAGTTTAGGGACAAAATATGAACTTTTCAATAGTTTAGGGACGAAAAATGAACTTCTTAAAGTTTAGGGATGAAAAACAAACTTTTTGGTAAAGTTTAGGGACCAAAATATTATTTTACCCAAAACTTAATTAACAACTTTACGTCTCAAAAAACGATGACAGTTATATATATAATAGAAGTCAAATATATAATATTTAATTGATATTTACTTATTTAGTATTTAAAAAGCTCACTAAAAATTTGTCACCTTGTACCTCATAATATATTGAGTCGGCTCTGTAATAGTGTACACCTCAACTAATAAAATTGTATATAATTTTGCTACAAAATAGACTATTATATCATCAATGAATGATAAGTAATAATTTGGAATCTTATGAACTTTTTTATAAACTTACATAATACAATCTCAAGTCTATATAAGTATATTTTAAACATTTATGTGTGTGTGTATATATATATATATTAAATTGAGTCTCATACTTATGAGCTTATTAACGAGCATATTATTATCTTTGATCTATGTTTTTTTAATACCCTAAATTTGTGTTTGAACTTGGCTCATTTGTTACATAAATTATATAAAAAATAATTTCAGGCCGACCTCGAGATGCTCCTAAATAGCTTGAATCATTTACACACATATGCACTCTCCTTACAAGGAATAACTAATACTTGTTTCATATACTCTTCTATGCACTTAGGTACAATTCCTTCAGTGTAATATATTAAGTTCTCAAACTCAAACACATATATGCATTAATTTTAGGCATAAATGCAAAAACACCCTATGTGGTTTGGGTTAGTTGCAAAATCACCCCTTGAAGTTTCAATTACTCCTTTAACTCCATAGGGCTTTTATATATATCCACCAAATTAACTCTTGTGACAATTTTTCATTAGCTCTTATGGACGAAAGAAATCATGCGAGTCACATGACTAGTGGTGCGAATTAGTTGGTGAGTTTTCATAATACAGTAACAAAAACAAAAATTGGCAATTTATATTACCACTCCTCTCACCTCTCACCTCAATCCTTTACTTAATTCTTAAAACATCCAAATAAGGGGAACAACTAAGGGTATGTTTGGTAATTGTTTTTTTCTCTTATTTTTTGTTTCCAAAAACAATTTTCTATTTTTGAGACTAAAAAATTTATTTGGCAACCCAAAATGAACAGAAAACAAAAACTGTTCTCAAAACTCAATTTGTGAAGGAAACTGAAAATATGCAAAAGGCTGTTTTTGGTTTCTAGTTTTCAAAAGTCAATGAAAACACACATCTGATTTAATGAATCTGTCCTATTTAATGAGTTAGCACTAGAGTTCAAATCCTAATAACAACATATTTAAGTATTTTCCTTTTTTTTTTTTTCTTCAAAAAGCTTTTTTTTATTTTTTTATTTCAACTAACCAAACATGTTTTTGAGTTCAAAAATACAAGAAACTTGTTTTTTCTTTATATTCCCAAAAAACAAGTTTTTGAAAATAGAAAATAAAAATTGTTACCAAACATAACTTAAGCATTTGTCTTCCCTTTTTCTTTTTCTCTCAATCTATGTTTGGCTGGAGTAAAAAGGGAGAGAATGAAAAATACATGAAGGAAAAGGAATGGGGAAATGTAATTTTTCGTTGTTTGGTTGGAGTGAAAAAAGAGAAAATAAAACGAGATGGATGAAATTTTCAATCAGGACCCACTTTTTTTTTTTTTTCCTCCCAAATTGAAGAGAAAAGAGGAGAAAAAAAGTCATGGGAAGGAAAGTAGAAAATTGTCCCTAAGGCTCTATTTGGTTGGCTACGTTGCACAGAAGAGCATTGTGGTCCAAAAAGCAACACATTTTTGTGTTACTTTTTTTCTTTCTAGTTTTCTCGCCAATTTGGGGAGAAACATTTGATGGGCCCAGGGAGAAAACACTCAAGTCCCACTAGTTTTCCTTCCACAAATCCACCCATGACCCAACCAAACACCCTAATAAATTTCTTTTCCTCTCCATTTTTTTCCATCCTCCCTAAAATCCACCCAACCAAACAAAGCCTAATTTTCCACCCTTCTACATTTAATAACAAAAACATAATAGTTATTCATCCAAAAATAGGACATAATAGTAATTTATGTTTATCCTTCAACTTTTCCATCATCTCTACCATAGTTAAAAATATAAATATTTTCTGTACTTCCAATTAATGATGTGCATCAAACCTACCAACTTGACAAAATATATAAAACCCAACTTAACCCGATGCCTCGAGTTGGTTTTTATGGATTGAGTTAGATTAGAATTTTATTTTTAATTTTGGATAGATTTTTTTTTTTTTTTCTGTTGTATTAAAAATCAAATGGATTATTCAACTGGTTTGATTGTGAATGGGGCTTAAATCCGATCTAATTCTCTCTATAAACCGAAAATATATTTAAAAAAGTAATCGAAAAAAACCGAAAATCACAGGTTCAATGGACTGGTAATCGGACTAATTAGACTGGTTTTTGACCGGTTTTGTCCTTTTTTTTTTTTTTTTGAAACTTGACCGGTTCTGTCTAATGCAAAAATAAAAAAAAATGTAGTAAATTGTTGGGTCGCTTCTTTAGTTTAAAGGCGTAAATGCATTTTTAGTCCCTACATTTTGGCTTTTTTCCATTTTAGTCCCTATATTTTAATTTTACCACTTTTAGTTCCTAAATCAATTAACGCGTCTCATTTTGGTCCTTTCCGTCAGTCAACAGACAAAAATATCTGAGGTGGCTGACAGAGGACTTAAATATTATTAAAAATCCACATCACCCATGACACAACAGAATATAAATTTAAAAAATTAATTAATTAATTTTAACTAAATAAAAAAAATTAAAAACAGAATTAAAAACCAAAATTCACATGAATTAAGATCTAAAAGTTTCTTGAACAAGAACACCAAAAACACTAACCCAGATCTAAAAGTTTCTCTTATTGTTTTCTCGGCAGCCAAACAGTCAAATATCAAAAAGTACCTAACAAAAGAAATGGCAGTGTGTAACCCAGATCTCTTCTTTATTTTCTTCTTCTTCCCCAGATATTTCTCAGTTTCTCCGCCTCCTATTCTTTTCATTATTTTTTCTTTTTATTATTTTGTTGGAAGATCATGCCTTTGTTATGTTCTTTGTGTTCTTCCCATAACTGTTCATGTTCTTTCTCACTTCCCCAGAATGGTTCATGTTCTTCCTTAAATAACTCGTTGCCCAGGAAATTATAAAAATCAATATTTTTGTTTCTCTTCTTGCATTTTCTTAGCAACCAAACATGCAAAACACACAACAATCTTCAAATGAGACCAAAACCCAACAATCACAAAAATACCAAAACACATCTCAACCAAAAAACTAAAACATCTCTACTGGACCCAACCAACCAAACACCAAACATCAAAATTCAACCAAACAAAACAATAGACCAAGAAAATCCTCCACCGATCCACCACCTTCAAACCCCACCAATGGCCAAAAAATCCAGATCTACCCACCACCTGTGAGCCCAGCTGACCATCGCCACCCAGATCTAAAAAATTTCCTTTCACAAACCCATATTATCCCTTTTCAAATTTATCAAAAATCCAAAAGAAATACAGCAGACTCAACCCAGATAAAGAGAGAGTGAGATGAGAAAGTGAGGAAGGAGAGGGGTTTCGAATCTACCTAGAAACCCACATGATGGCGCTAGCGTCGGCGTCTTGCCACCTCACCACGCTTCTCAACCTCACCCTCACACTCACACCCGTCTTCACTACCAGCACCAGCAAATGATTCTCGGCAATAGCAGTGGTAGCGACGACGACCATGAAGTCGAAGTCGAAGTCAAGGTGGGTTTCTGAGGCATGAGATTTGGATCTGGTACTGGTATGATACGAATTTGAATCAAATAGGAGAGAGGGATTGGGTGGTGATGAACTTGTCTTATTGAGCTCCACTGGCGTAGATGCGACCATTAGAAGATCGGATGGTAGAGAAAGGAAGGTGGGACCATTTGGATGGCTTGGCAGGGACGAAGATGACGTGGGAGTTGAAGAGGAGAGAAGGGAGGGAAGGGTTGGAACTTGGAGCCAAGCTAGGAGAGGAGGAGAATGGGTTTGTTTTTCTTTAGAGTGAAATGGAGAGTTTGTGTTTGGAGGTTGAGGGAGTGAGCTTGGGATTTGAGGAAGGAAATGGCGAAAGTGTAGTCTGGGTTTGGGTGGGTTGTGTAATTGTGTTGATTTGATGGCAGCATTGACTGTTAAGAGTAAGCAGAGGAAGTTTGAGAGTAAATGCTTTATGTTTGTTATTGTGTTTTTTGTGTGTTGTGATCTTGTGCTAATGTTTAAATTTGAGTTTGTGTTTTTTGTGTTTGGTTCTAGGTTTGTGGTTTATGTTCTTGTGTTGATGTTTAAATCTGTGATTGTGTTCTTGTTCAAAATGAATTAGATATAAATTGATGTATTTTATTGTTTTTAATTTTGTTTTTTCTTTTTTAATTTCGTTAAAATTGATTAATAATTTTTTTTTTTTTATATTTAGAAGCTGACATGGCATTTGGTATGTATGGATTATAGATAAATTTTGTATAACTTGGTTCAAGGTTTAGTACTCAAAGGAGGGGTTCTTAACCATTCAACTGTTGTTTTTATGAAGCTGTTTTGTTCAACATGCTGTATGTTGTCTTATAAGTGAATATGGTTACATGACCATGCTTAAAGGATTTTATGTTTATGCATGCATTATTGCCCTAATCTCAAAGCACCTTCTGAAATGAAGTTGGCTCTTCTAGAGATATGATATTAATGTGAGAATGTTGGTTTCTCTATGATTTGGTACATCATGGTGTTTGATGAATGTATCTTGTGTTGTGGGAACCTCGTTGAGGTGGGATTAAGATTTCCTTGATTCTAAGAGATAGGCTTTGAGATGAATGTGTAAGTTTATGATAAAGAATAATTGATAGTAATAAACTTTGATTTTTGGTTTAGGTGTTACCAGTATCTAAGTCTAAGCTCCTTCGACTTTAGGCTCTCGGTTCCTCTGCTTTCAGGTAAGGGATAAGTTATATGGGCATTTGGTAAGTCATAAGGTTATTTTAAAGTATATTATGCATTAAAAGGTTTTTGATTAGAGATATGACATATAATCATGTTTCAGACAAAGATATGTTCGTGAGCTTTCGAAACCCTATGTATATGATTTAAGCATATTGATGCTATTACTAATTCCACGAACATAATGTTTAAAGAAAATAATGGAAATGCTATTATTGTGAAATGTTATGCAAACTATGAATTTTAGTATAATGTATAAATATGAAATGTTTTCCGGTTATGTCCTCTGATGATCTAAACTCTGCCAGTAGGTAGGGGTGTCCAACTCAACCGCAAACCCGATCCACCCGATAAATCCGACCGGAACCGGACTGACCACCGACCGACCCGACTACTCCGGCGGTCGGTGGCAGGTCTTTTTTTCTAGAATCCAATCTGGTCGGTTCAGTCTCGGATCTTCTCCCCAAAATCCGAAAAAACCTGAACCGACCGAGATACATAACATTTACCGGCGAGAATTTTTAGATCCGGTGAGACCTCAACTAAATCCATGAAATCTCCACCGGATTTGGTGAGATTTCGTCGTTTACGCCCAGATCCAGCTACAATATAGTGGGTTTTGCTCAACTAAGGCTTAGATCCGGTGAAAATATGTTGGGTTTTGCTCAAATCTCGTGAGTTTTGCTCATATTTATGCCCGATTTTTTGCTCAGATCTCATGAGTTTTGCTCATATTTATGCTCGATTTTTTGCTCAGATCTCGTGAGTTTGGCACAAATCTGGCGACTATTTGATACTTTTTTGCTCAGATCTCGTGAGTTTTGCACAAATCCGACGAAGATCCGACAAAAAATACAGATCGCCGTCCAAAAGGAACCTCCGGCAGCACTTCGTCGGCTTCAACCGACCCGACCGCCGATCTTTCCAATCCGATCCGACCTGACCTGTTGGTTTTTGCGGTCAGCGGCGGTTTGTCTTGCCGGAAACCCGATGTCATCGGGTCAGTTGCGGGTTGGGCACAGACCCGACCCGGACCGACCCGTGGACACCCCTACCAATAGGGGTTTAATTACTAGCCCAGCAGAAATTTCTGATGAAAAGAAAAGTTGTTCTTTAAAGATAAAAGTTTATGAAGTTCTGTTGTATTTTAAAGATAAAGAATCTGATGAAAAGGTTTTAGTGTTCTATAAAGATAAAATTTCTGATGAAAGTACAAATTTATCTTAAAAAGTCATTAGATATCTGTTCTTTAGGAAACATTAAGTTTTATGACTATGAAAGTTATAATATTATACGAGAAGAAGTTTATGAAGAAAAGTTTAGTTATTCTTTAAGACGTTTCTAGTTTAAGACAAAGTTACTGATTATCTTATTTAAGTTAAAATGATTATTTTGTTATGAGAATACATACATATATGTGATTTTAAATAATCAATATTATATCTGGTGACTTTGTAAGAAATGAAAGAAATTCAATCCAAAAGGTTTTGGTAATATTATTCTGATAAGAAAAATGAGAACAATTATTTACCTATGAAAAGTATATAAGTTATTATTATAAATATTATAAAATACTATGCATGAAAAGATATTCTCCTATCGGAATATTCATAGAATGAAATGATTTGATTTACATGCATCCTTATTAAATTCTCATGTATCTTATCTTTACTGAGCTGTGTAGCTCACCCCTCCCACTCTTTCAGTCAACAGGTTTTATTTTTGGAGTAGAGGGAGCCTTAGTCGAGTTTTAGAAGGAACTGGTTTTAGTTTTAAAAGTATAGATCCCAAACTAGCAATTTGATGTTTAGCTTTGCAGTATTGTGTAATTTTGGATCTAATGAAAGTTGTGTTTTTTAAAGCATTAAGAGATGTATTATGTGAAATTTAGAATTTGAGTAACTGGTGGATTATGTTATTCTTTAAGTACAGTGTATATGCTCTAAATATCAAGTGAAAAGTTATATCATTTAAGTAAAGAAACAAAAATGAAAGGAAAGAGCGAAGCTTTTGTAAAAGCTTTTGAAAAAGTTTAGTTGGTTCTTGTTAATATCATGTTTAAGCTTGATATTAGCATGCCGGCCATGGTCACAAATCTGGGTATCGGGTTTGGGACGTGACAAGTAAGATACATCTCTTCAGAGATGTTTGAATTGTTTGATCATTGGCTTATTATTTGATGTCTACTACCATTTTTGGATATCTTGGATTATGAAAACATTCTCAGTATTGCTATGGTTTTAGCTCTTTTGTTATTAGTACTATGATGCTTGCTACATTGGTGTTTTGTGGTCTGTCTTGTTTCACACAGGTCAAAGAAGATCACTTTCATCATTTTTGTTCCATAGAAACCTCTAGAATCATCTTTGTTAGAGTACTATGGAATCATAGTAGGCTAACTCTAGGTTTGATATATTCTGTATTTCTCTGAAGAAAGAAATTGTGGTTGGCTTTTCTACTTGACTAGAAAAAATGAAAATGGAGCACAGACAAGATGTGTTATGTATCTTCATTAAAAAGTAGATTTGACCTCCTAAATGGAAGCCAAATCTTAGAACCCTTAATAAACAAAAAAAAAAAAAAAAAAATTGTGCTTGCTAACATGCATCTGTTCTTGTATAACAATTGCATGTGTCCATTGAGGTACTACATTTATGAGTTTTCATGCAGAATTGAGACAAAGTTTCCCATTACAAATTGTAATATTGTTTGAATAGTGAAATGAGGGAAAATAAGGTTGTAGATTATTTTATCTGCTGGCTGCTAGTGCTATCTAAAGATGTGCTTATCTCCTTTGCCTTTTCTTTCTTCTTTATTATTTTAATATGATTCTTCTGGCTCTAAAGAAATTTGGTAGTATGCATGAATTGTGGCCACCTTGATAATCATGCTGACAGTGGCTTTGGGCAGGTTGAAAAATCTGTTAATGAGTGCTTGTGGTACTCTTAGGGTTAGGATAATTTGCAGATTAAGGGTTTAGAGCTTTAGAAGGAAGGGTTAGGGTTCAAGAATAACTAGGGTTTTGGTAAGCTATGATTATTATGAAGACTATAAATGTGCCCTCTCTCTTTTCTAGTGCAAGTGAACTTATGAGATCCCTTAAGTAAACTGTAGTGTGGTGATAATATGTTTATACTTCAATGATGCATGATCCATTTTGAGTTATTTTTTTAAATGTAAAACAATGAGTATAATGTTTACTGAGAAATTGTTTACCAAACTTTTTAAGAAAGAAAGAAGTTTTGAGAGTGAGTTATTAAATGTTTTGAAAATTTGTATATCTTATTTTATTGTAGTCAGCCTTCCTAATGTTGGTATGGATTGATTTAGTTGAACACCGCTGGCCATGTGTAATCTGATAAGTCATTTGCCAACTAACCTTATGTGGGGTGACATAAAATGATTATTATGCCTATTCCTTGGTCAAGTAATTTGCTAACTGTCGTTGAGCTCGCGTGTGGTTAAACAAGTTATTGACAACGTATGATTCTAGTATAACATAATATCACTTGTGATGATATTATTTGATGAAGTTTATTTAAAAAAAAAAAATGTTGTCCAAGCAAATTTTGATAAGTTTTTGGTTGTTGATAATGTATAATGTTATATATCATTTTTTTATAAAGGAGAGATATATGCTAAATCGATGCTTTCTAAGAAATTCTTTGAGTTTGTGGAATTGATCTTATTTGATTGATTCATTTTATTGTACCTCTTGAAATATAATCTGTTGCCCAAGTTACTAAAATTTTGACAAGTGAATGATTTCTAATATTTGTTTGTCACGATTAAGATCTTTTCTTATTAAATCCATTGATTATATTGATATTATAAGTATTGATATTATAAATTTTGATCGGTGCATGAAAGAATTTCTTAATTGTATTCTTAGATTGAATATATGTTAGTGACATCTGCTCTTAGTACTTGTCTGCATGTGTATAAAGTGTTGTATCTTTTAACTGGGCATGAAAATTGTTGAAAGCATGTATCATAACTTAAGGAAATTTTATAATGAAATAAAGAATTGTAATGTATATAAATGACTTGACATGTGATTCTACTACATTTTGTGATTTTCTCAATCTATCATTTTACATTGTTGTAATACAAAGATATTTACCGTTATAATTTTCGAGGACGAAAATTTTTAAAGAGGGAAGGATGTAACAACTAGACCCAACTGTATAGTTAAACTATGTATTTAAGTGGTTAAGTATTATTAATATTTTAAGCCACTTACTTTCTAAAATTAATAGAAGAGTATTTAATAAACATATTATTTTATAATGCCTTTGAATAAGAATTGTGAAGATTATAAATAATTAATGGCTATTTGTATTATATATATATATATTAATATATATATATAGACTAAGTATGTACAAAACTATATTAATTGGTTTAAGTTATTACATATATGGTGTTTTAATTAGGTGTGATACATGAGTTGTTATAGTGGAAATTCCACCCACACATGCAACCAATGGAAATTCAACACATAATGCCAAAGTTTCATGCATGTTGACAAACCCAAAGACCAACACTTGGTTGGCCATGCAATGACCAAGCTCCACCTAATCTCTTCTTTGACTTTTCAAAGTAACTAGAACATCCAAGAAACTTTGGGCCTGTTTGGTAGAGGAGTTTGAGTAATGTTGTTTGTATTTTTTTGATATACGTATGGGTAAAAAAATGCGTGAAAATATGTGTAATGTTATTTAAAAACTGAAAACATGTGTTTAAGTATACTTACCAAATAGGCCCAGATATTTCTCTCAATTCCCATGGGTCCATGTAAATCAGAATTCTCACCTCACTTTACTCTCTTTTTTCTTAAGGAAAGAGCTAGAAGCTCTCTTGAGTCTTCTCTCAAACCCACGGGTCAACACTTCAAAAGGAAAAGAAAGCTCCATATAATTTCTTCTTCATATTCTCTCAAAGAAACTAGGAAACTCAAAGACTCTCTTAAGCTCTCTACCTCTCATATTTTCAGGTTCAACCACTAGAAAAGGGAGATCCTTTCATGCAAGAGTGATTCTATTCCTATTTTCCCCTCAAGAACCAGAAACTTGGCAAGGGTTCTAGCTACTCTCATCTTAGAATCCATGATTTCTTTAAAGAATTTTTAGTAAGGGTATTTGTGGTTTGTGAAATTAGGAAATCATGAACTTGTAAGTTTATATATATATATATATTATGCTGTTTTAAGAAGCTTTGAAACTGTGTTGATGGCTTTTTGAAGGTAGATTAGGGTTTTTACTAATTAATGATTGTATATGATTAAGGAAATAAGAAAAAGTTAGGATGAGTACTTTAGATATTACTACTGGGATTTTTGTTGTATTTAATTTTGCTCTAAATGGTTAAATGACTGTGATGGTTTTTAGACCCCTTAAAACACAATTGGATTAACCTAGTTAATTAGCCAAGTTGTTACTTAATCCAAATTACAAGTCTAGGTTATCACAATCAAACAATCATATCATGTATAGCAGTGGAAAGATAAATAACACAATGATATGATGATCCAAGAAACCAAACCGGTAAAAACCTGGGGAGGATTTAACCTAGCTATCCTCAAGGTAAACCTGAATCCACTATCTTGAAAGAATCGAAATTCATACAATAAGACTTACAAGCCCCCACGCTCAACTTCTTATTGCTACCCACCAGTAGAACTTACTGACACGACCACGTGCAAGCTCCTAATCCACGAACTCCTTCTTTCTTGGATTCACCACCAGATACAAGCACCCACGCTTGTCTTTCTTTAGGCTTCAATGGCAGCAACTGAATTGATCATCAAGGTGTAGATAACATCTTCTCCTTGAAAACCCTAAACTTTGTGTAAAGGAAAGCTCCTCTAGATCTCACAAGAGATTTACACAAAACATCAATATGAGCAACTTCTAAAACGTGGCTAGGGTTTGCCTTATATACCCAGGACAAAATATAAAACCCTAAAACGTTTTAATGAGCTAGGGCTGAGTTGGAAATTCTGCAGAAAACGCATCAGACTCAAAATTCGATTGATCGAGCCTAAGCTTCGATTGATCGAGCCAGGCCGAAATGCATAGTAACTTCTGCATCCACTTAAATCCAACTTTACATAAAAGACATAACTTTGAACAAGTCTAAACAAGACTAAACAACCTGTTTTGATCATGGTTTGCCAACAATACAAATTAGAATTCTAAATACATTAATTCTAAGTCTTTAGAACCTAACAAACTCCCTCTTTGACAATCCGTGACAAAACACAACTTAAAACTCAAAGTTTACAAAGAAAAGCCCTTTACAAAAAAATACTCAGTACAACAAATTCAATCCTAACTACTATCCATCAGTTGCAAGTGTAGACAGCAGCTCAATTGAATCAACCTGTATATTTCCTGAAACACTAAACAAAATGCATAAACGCATGTGTGACAAAAAAACAGTAAATCAACAAATATGCAAACTAACTCTCCCCCTAAGTTAGATACATCAAAAACAATGTTCAACTCCCCCTAAACAGAACATTCTTGTATTTTCCACACATATTCCCACAATTCATCTAAATCTCTCTCTTTTTGTCACGTATTGACAAAGACAACTCAATAAAGAGTAAACATACGCAATAAAGGATAAAAGAAAATAGAGAATTAGGGAACACAAAACAATTAAACTCTATAGAAAAAAGAGACAACTCCTCCTATGAAGAGCAACAACTCCCCCTAAGAACCACAAAGGTTAAAAAAAACTTCTCCACCTATAAGAATAGGAAAAACAAAACAAGTTTTGGGAAAAATAGTTTTGGGAAAAAAAAAGAGGTGGGGATAAATAAAAAGACACAAACCAAGTTTAAAAAAAAAAAAAAAAGTTGAGGATACACATGAAGAAAAAATATTCTCTCTTTCAATAAAATGCAAACATGGCACTATGTGACCCATAAACAATTGCATGAGTAGAGAAAATAGTTGCACATTGATTATCCATCATATCTCTTAAGAAAAATATTTTCTACAGTTCACACATAAAAAAATGCATATACTAGAAAGTACATAGCTCAAAAATTAATCAATTAATTCTTTGATCAAGTTAAGTACCCAATGTAGTAAAGTGTATGCATGTTATGCGTGAAAACAATGAGAGATATGACTGCAAAACTGCAAGATAGATACAAAAACAATGCAATGCATGTGAATCCTAAACACAAATGATGCATGAAAAAAAAATAGATTGGTCAAATACTTAAAAACTGAAAATTTTTCAGTTTCGATCGATCGAGCATCGATCGAACATCAATCGAGTCAGGCAGATTCAAACCAAAAATTTTTATCGCAATTTCGATCGGTTGAAAAACAGGTTCGATCGATCAAAAATCTGGAAAAATCAGTTTTTTTGAAAAACAGAGCATTTTAATGCAGAAACTCCTCAAAGCACATTGTATTATGGATAAAATGCATGAGTATGAGATGAAAAGTTTTTCAAAAACACTTGGATTCAACCCAGATCTTCCAAAAACAAGATTTTCAATCAATTTGTCCTCAAAGCTCAAATATTAAACACATTTTGCATCAAAATCAAGGAACATATAATCTTGGATGGCCACAACAAGATCACACACAATATAATGTACCAAGTTTAGCAAAGAGTAACTTGTGTAGTGTGTGCAACTAGTAAAAACTTGAGATGCATGTAAGGTGATATGTGAATAGCAATCAATCACAAAGTTTACAAAATTCATCACATAGAATTTAAAAGAGACTATCACCTAAAGAGTTACATCATATAACTCCCACATCTCCTAGAAAACAAGCTTGCAATCATGTAAGTTTCTTGATTTTGCCTCATATTGTACACACAAATTTTAATTATTCAGAAACTTATTAAAAAGCAAGGATAATGTACACACCAATTTTAATTATGTGATTTGGCATCAAGCCTAATAATACACACCAATTTTAAGCATTAAGCAATTAAACCGAGGCTACACCTTATGTTCTTTTTGTGAATGTGCTACACTTTTTCGAGCACAAAATCTTACGATATGCACTAAGGTGTTCATGATTGGCTAGTGAATAGTGGTGAGATGGTTATTTATGCCTTTCTCAAAAGGTTCAAGTCCGACAGTCAAAAACATGTGACTTCAAGATTAAAACAAAGTGATCAAAAACTATAAACATCTCCCACACACTACAAAGCTCAAACTAATAAAATGCAATAAATAAGCTCATCCAAGCTAAACAAGGTACATAAACTTGTTATGTAAAAATAAAATGGCCAATCCTTGATTACAAATTCAAGATGTGAAATACAAAACACAAAAATCTTTTTTGTTTTAAAAATATTTATGACCAAAAACAAAAAAGCACATAAATGAACAATGCAAATGCAATGCATGATAGTGCTTAAACTAAGCTATAAAGGGTACACAAACAAGAAATATCAATTTCTTAATTAACCCTTAAGTACATGTACAAATTAGTACATACTCACACAAAATCATAAATAACTTAGCACTTATATAACACATACTATTTAAGTTTCTCCACAATGTCAAGCATGTTCTAAATCAAGAGAGAGATATTATAACTCATGTAATCCTCAAGAAAAATAAAACTAGACACAAAATAAAATATTTTTGTCTTTTTGAAAATTTTCAATGTTTTTGGATTTTTTTTTATAAAAAAAACTAAAAAACAAAACAACCAAAAACAAAAACAAAACATGTCCACAAACAATTGAAAGAATTAAATCAGAGATAAGTCAACAACACTCACCTTAAAGAATCTTTTCTCACCCATCTAGCACGAGTCTTCGGCTTTGTAGGTGAAAATCCATGTGAAGCAGAGTGTATTTGAGGGATTACACCAATTTTCTGAGAAAGACTAAAATCCTGCAAATTCCTTTCACAAGCCAACAAGCTTAAATTTTTCAAAATAATATGAAACAATTTATATGGACTTATGGCAGGAGAAATATCATCACATATCCTAGATTGAAACACAGAATGCTTAAATTTCAATTTATGACAATTAGGACAAATGTGACCACGGACACCACAAAAGTGGCAAACATGAACAAATTTAGGAACATCAGTATTCCTAACAACAAATCTAGTCTCAGATTTTGGTTTTTGCCTCAACAAAGAACAATTTGGTCTAATATGACCAACAACACCACAAAGGTGACAGGTAGGCACAAAAATAGATTTATTATGCTCTCTAACAGTAGGTTTAGACTTAGATTTAGAAACTTCAGCGTCTACATTAGAACTTTTACCTTTGTCTAACCTAGCAAAATAAGTATTTTCTTTATAATTCCTCTTGAAAGAAGGGATATAAACTTTCTTAGTTTTAGGCTTAAAAGAAACAGAAACACTTCTGTTATCAACAGCAGGTTTGGTACTAGTCAAATTTTCAATTTTAACTTTAGATTCAACTAACTCTTGTTCCAAGCTTTTCATCTTCTCATCTTGAGAGGAAATTTGATTTCTCAAAAATTCATTCTTTTTATTAGATTCATCTAATCTAACAAACAATTCCTCTTTTTCAATATTAGCCAATTTTAACTCTTCCTTGAATTTCTTAGCAATTCTCATAGATTTCAATAATTCCTTACGAATAGTTTCACAGGCATCAATAAAATCAACAGAAGCATGAGCATAAACATGATCAGAAAGACACTTCAAATTATCCATGACAACAGGGGTCAAGGATCAGCTCTTAGATAAAAAGATTTAAAACAAAAGAAGAGCTACCTGCTCTGATACCACTTGAGGGTTTTTAGACCCCTTAAAACACAATTGGATTAACCTAGTTAATTAGTCAAGTTGTTACTTAATCCAAATTACAAGTCTAGGTTATCACAATCAAACAATCATATCATGCATAGCAGCGGAAAAATAAAAAACACAATGATATGATGACCCAAGAAACCAAACCGGTAAAAACATGGGGAGGATTTAACTTAGCTATCCTCAAGGTAAACCTGAATCCACTATCTTGAAAGAATCGAAGTTCATACAATAAGACTTACAAGCCCCCACGCTCGACTTCTTATTGCTACCCACCAGTAGAACTTATTGACACGACCACGTGCAAGCTCCGAATCCACGGACTCCTTCTTTCTTGGATTCACCACTAGATACAAGCACCCACGCTTGTTTTTCTTTAGGCTTTAATGGCAGCAACTGAATTGATCATCAAGGTGTAGATAACATCTTCTCCTTGAAAATCCTAAGGTTTGTGTAAAGGAAAACTCCTCTAGATCTCACAAGAGATTTACACAAAACAGCAATATGAACAACTTCTAAAACGTGGCTAGGGTTTGCCTTATATACCTAGGGCAAAACATAAAACCCTAAAACGTTTTAATGAGCTAGGGCTGAGTTGGAAATTCTGCAGAAAATGCATCAGACCCGAAATTCGATTGATCTAGCCTAAGCTTCGATCGATCGAGCCAGGTTGAAATGCACAGTAACTTCTGCATCCACTTAATTCCAACTTTACATAAAAGACATAACTTTGAGCAAGCCTAAACAAGACTAAACAACTTGTATTGATCATGGTTGCCAACAATACAAATTAGAATTCTAAATACATTAATTCTAAATCTTTAGAACCTAACAGACTGTATATAAGTGTTTTCTAACATGTCTAATGAGTGTATAAAAATCCCCATATGATAATAAGACTATTTGCAATCATTTTATAATTTTACAAGAAAATGTTTCAAAACTGTCATTGTGACAGATTCTGTGTTTATGCATGATAAATTATGTATTAAATTGTATACAGTGAATTAGGATGCTAGAAGTAGTTCTTATGAATGATAAGACACGTATGATTCTATTGGAAGTGGTCTCACAGCATTTGGATCAATATAAAAATAATGGTTTAATTTCTAAGTTGCATGAAATTCTGTCAGGTCAGATTTGAGTATGCTGTCTTGCATGATTTTTAGTAAATCATGGTTTTATGATTTGACTCTGAAAATGATATGGAATGTACTAAACATCCATAGGAGTGGCTCTGTAAATTGGCATGAAAATTGGATGTGAATTGATAGCCCATTTGTATTTTATAAGTGAAGTTTATGCTGCTAAAATGAGCATTAAATAGTAAATGATAACTCTAACTTTGAGGATCTAATTCTAAAGTTAGGGTGAATGTTTTGAGTTATAAATTAATATTCTTATCATTTGGTATGTATGGATCATAGATAAATTTTGTATAACTTGGTTTAAGGTTTAGTACTCAAAGAAGGGGTTCTAAACCATTCAACTGTTATTTTTATGAAACTGTTTTGTTCAACATGCTGTATGTTGCCTTATGAAGCTGTTTTGTTCAACACCTTATTGTGTTGATGTTTAAATCTGTGATTGTGTTTTTGTTCAAAATGAATTAGATTTGAATTGATGTATTTTATTGTTTTTAATTTTGTTTTTTCTTTTTTAATTTCGTTAAAATTGATTAATAAAATTTTTTATATTTAGAAGCTGACATGATATTTTTTTAAATGCTAATTAAATTTTTTTATTATTTTTAAATTGGCCATGTTAGCATTTAATGTGCTAGCAATGCACTCAGTTTGCCACCTAAGCAAAGTTTTGTTAGTGGGCTAACGGAAAGGATCAAAATGGAATGCATTAATTGATTTAGAGACTAAAATTGATAAAATTAAAATGTAAAGACTAAAAAAAAAAGTCAAAATATAAAGACTAAAGGTACATTTACGCTTGGTTTATATTATACTTAAGGGGCAATATTTTATAATAAGAAAAAAAGAATCCAACATGTTTCTGGCCGAACTCGATGGTGGTGTCTAATCAGCAGTGGAAGCGACCCGAATCGCATCTCCTCTTTTGAATAGAATTCAATTCCCCACCAAATGCATAGAAATAGAAATAATAAAAACTAAGTTTACTTGCGAATTTTAGTGAAACGTCGTCGTGCAAAAACTCCGAGTCGGCCGGGTTGTCTTGTCTTTTGTATTCAATGGAACGCAACAACAGCAACTCTCTTCAGTCTATCTGCTACAACCCTGGTTCGCTCCAGCTACTCGATCAGGTCTCTCTCTCCCAATTTAAATCAAATATATATATATATATATATAAAAACGTTTCTGTTTTGTTTTCATTTTCGGCTTATATAATAGCCAAAAGGCGACCATCAGTTTGCTAAATCTTGATTTTGTTGTTGTTGTTGTTGAACAGAGAAAGCTCCCTCTGGAAGCTATTTACTTGGATATCAAGGACGCAAAAGATGGATGGTAATAATAATATCATCTTATTATTTTTAAAACTTCAAAATTTATTAATTAATACTCTTTTTCACACTTGAGAGTAAGAGACCTCTGAATTTGTCTCATTTACTTCTTATTGTCCGATTGGCTGTTTCCTGTAGCTTATTTGCATATTGTAATACAAAATATATATGGTTTTTGGTAGCTTTTATGCTAAATGTGCGACAAAAATCCTAAAAGCTGGCTGAGACCAAAAAAAAAAAAAAAACAGACGCTTTAGAGTCCATTTGGGAACCGTTATTTAGCTGAAACTGAAAACTTTTTGCTGAAAGTATTTTAGATAAAACTAAAAGGTAGCTAAATAGTAAAAAAAACTGGCTTTTAAGCCAATGGCAAATGCAACCTTAGGAACAATTCTTATCTTAGGTCCCAATTATATATTCCATGTGGTCTTGGAAGCTATAACGATGCCACAAGGAAGTGCGTTGGCCAATAAGTTACATGATTGAATTTAAACGTCGAAGGATCTGTACCTAAGTTTTGTCCTTTATTCGAATATGGCAATGCCTTCCCAATAGATGTTGAAAAAGATATACGGAAGGTTGTGTGATCTAAGTTTGCATACAGTAGGTCTTAAGTTGAGGTAGCTTATGGCGTGGTAAACCCTTTAATATTTGATATAATAAGGCCAATTAACAATACTCTCACCTATCTTTAAAAAAAAGATATGATCAGCTTAAGTCCTAACGTTTATCACCCACTACATGATTGTAACAAGGACATAATTTCTATCGGGTGATTAATTGTGAGATGTGCCGTTATTGCTTAACAGTTCATGTTGGCATACACCAGTCGACCAGAATAATATAAAGTATGTGAGCTATATCCTGCTCTACTTCTCAGGTCTGCAATAAGGGATATGGTGGTCCGTGGTGCACCTGCCATTGCTATTGCAGCAGCACTCTCCCTGGCAGTTGAAGTATCCAATTTACAGGCTTTTGATGGGACACCTGATAATGCTGCTTCCTTTCTTATCAAGAAGTTGGAATATCTTGTCTCGAGGTATTTTGTTATGAATCTCAAGCCTAGCTTGTTAATGACATCCACTGATCTCCTTCTTCACTTAAGTAGTAAAGAAAAAAAAAATGTTCAAATTATCATTAATCAATTTCCTCGTGTCTGAATGTACTCTGCATTATTGAACTAAATAGTCTGCTTGAGGCCATTGAGTTTGTGATTAACTATTCGCTTTTGCAACTATTGAGCAATAGCCAATTATATACTCATCTTTCATGCTTCTTTAGCCGGCCAACTGCAGTGAACCTCTCAGATGCCGCAACAAAGCTCAAAGAAGTTATATCAAATGCTGCTGCTACCACCTCAGAAGCCCAGAGTGTTTTTCAGGTAGTAAATATCCACCATGCTATACATAGTAGATAAAGTCCAAAAATAGTTTCTGATTGTTTACTCCCTTAATTTTAGCTAGTGTGATTGGATCTTGAAAAATGTTTTGTTACTAATCTTCCATGATACTTTCTTTCTTCTAATTTTTTAGGCTTATATAGAAGCTGCTGAAATTATGCTCAAGGATGATGTTGCTTCAAACAAAGCAATTGGGTCTTATGGGGCGAGTGTTCTTCAGCACCTGCTGAAGGACTCTAAGAGGCTTTCTATTTTGACTCATTGCAACACGGGCAGGTCCCCTTCTTTATGTCTTCTTCTTTTTGTTATTATCATATCAATAAAATAATTCTCTCTCTCTCTCCTTGTCCAACATTTTTCTGACTATATAGTATCATTTTGTTTTTCCAGTCTCGCAACAGCTGGATATGGCACTGCCCTTGGTGTGATCCGTGCTGTTCATACTGAAGGATTCTTAGAAAGGGCCTATTGCACTGAAACCCGTCCTTTCAATCAGGTGATTGTTTAGTTTGAAATTGTTTATACTTTAGAATCTTCATTAGCATTCCCTGCAGGACCCTTTCATCCGTATAAGCATTCATAAACTTGCCTAAAGAATCTGCTTTTGAAAGAATTACACTATTGGAATGTTGAAATTAGTTCTTCAAAATCTCTGGAAGTGTGGTGAATTGGATAATTACATATTTGTAAATTATGGATTATTTCCATGATCTGATGATAAAATTAGGTAGAGGAGAAGCTTCTTACCACAATGTGGCTTAAACTTAGATTGATCAGGTAATTGTTTAGTGACACATCATCAGAAACCAGGGATGTCTATCTTGAAGTTCCAACTAAACAATCCTTGATTGATGCAAACAACAAAACCTGGATTCATGCAAACAATCAAAAACATGTTATTGCTCATGTTCTGAATGACAGATGTGGTTGGCAATCACAGAATATCTTGGTTGCTTGAAATGCATAGATTTGTGTCCCTTCTTTATGAAGGCTGTGGTTATCAAAATCAGAATATTGTGAATGTGAACACAACTAATTAATCTTCACTTGGTTATGTTATGGAAGATGTAAATAGAACTGCCAATGTTTTGCCTTCAGCATTCAGCCTTCCTTCCCCTTATAAGAATGGGTTGAAAGGTGAGGTTGTGGTCCTTGTGGATTTAGAATCCATTAGATGCATGTGAACTTGCCAATTGAAAGATGAAAATGAAGGAAAGTATATAAGGAACATTTTAAAATCCTTTAAAAAAAAAAAAATTTAACATCCTAGAGAAATGCTTTTAAGGATGGAGAGAATTTTTATACATGATGATTATGCAGAGTTTGACTGGTTTGTCTACTAGTGCAGGGATCTGTTTCATTCAGACAAACAGTGGTTTTGGTTTTCAATTTTAAGAAACTAGAAATGGGGGTATAAATGGCTTAAAAAGTATTTTTTGATGGTCCAAGACCATGCATGTTGATAGATACAACTGTTGAGCGGACAGATTAGCTGAAAAAAACATTACTCCACTTAACAATAAAACAGTAAGTAAAGCCCACAAGCAGCAAAGATTTCTTTTTGCCTCTGAAAAAGAGAAGTCCATTCAACAAAAAGAGGGTGAACTATTTCTGCATAGAGTGAATGTGGGGGAGGGATTTTTGAAGTGGTTGGTGCAAAGTTGCAAACAGAGTTGTGTCAAAGTATTTGTTTGGAATTTTATTGTGTCTGAACTTATGATAGCAATGAAAGGTTTGTTGTATAAAATTGGTCTTTCATAAAAGGCAGAAAGGCAGGTTATTGTGATATAGAGTTGAATTTATCAACCCGCCTACTTATGGTGCATTTTTTCCCCTTGTATGTTGAATTCCATTGTATGAATGTTTATTTCTTTTGCCATCTCCAGGGATCTAGACTCACAGCTTTTGAGCTGGTGCATGATAACATACCTGCTACTCTTGTAGCAGATTCGGCTGCAGCTGCATTGATGAAAGATGGTCGAGTAGATGCTGTCATTGTTGGAGCTGATCGTGTGGCTGCAAATGGTGATTCAATGCAGTCAATCATTCAACTAGTTTTTGTCTTTTGCTTCTTGGAGTATGTTCAACTGATGTGTTTTAATCTAATTGCAGGTGATACCGCTAACAAGATTGGAACCTACAGTCTTGCCTTGTGTGCAATGTATCATAACATTCCATTTTATGTGGCTGCACCTTTGACATCCATAGATTTATCCCTTTCTTCTGGAAAAGAGATTGTTATAGAGGAAAGATCCCCAAAGGAATTGACACACACGCGTGGGGGACTTGGGGAACAAGTTGCTGCATCTGGAATCTGTGTCTGGAACCCAGCTTTTGATGTCACCCCTGCTAATCTGATAACTGGCATCGTTACAGAAAAGGTCTCTCTTCTCTCTCTCTCTCTCTCTCTCTCTCTCTCTCTCTCTCTCTCTCTCTCTCTGAGACATGCATTTTTGTGAATGTAGAGAAAGATTAACTGAGTTGGTTGTACATCTGTTTGATGAGCTTGTATTCTCTGAGCAGGGTGTCATCACAAAGACGGGCACTGACGCTTTTGAAATTAAACATTTCATACAAAAGGCAAGCAAGTAGGCTTGTGTAAAGCGAAGGCATGGCTTATGGGAAGTGTACCCCCTTGTTAAACCAGAGCATTCACATATAACTTGGTTCTTGATTTGAAAAACTTTGTACTTGATAAAAGAAATGAGGTGATCGGTCATGTTCTAAGGGATTCACCATCTGTTAGACGTAAGCATGTCATTCTGTTGGGTATTAATTTTAAGAATACTAGCTGGCTGGTTCTCAAGGCTGCCAAGGCACTGCGGCGAAACTCAAATAACTGTTTTTGCCATTTTACAAGTTTTTTTTTTATGTCAAATTTGTATTTTGCGTTTGAAGTTCTGGTGATTGCTGCAAATCTTACAATACATCATAAGTAATGGGATATTTATAATATTCTCTTTGTTGGTTTCATCTGCATCTAGCATGGTATAGGAACGGCCGAAAGGAAACCCGGAAATGGCTGTAATTTATGCTGTGGTGTCCACTAATGTGAGATGTTGTGAATGGAGCTTTGTTATGGCTTGCAAATGAGAATGTTCTAAATACTCAAATGTGGCATGCTGCATGCCTATCCTTTCATTCTAGCAAAGCTGAGGGGTAGTCTTGTTTTGTATTTTTGTCAATTTAGCTCCTCATTTTGTCAAAATGAGTCAATCTGATCCTGCCACCCAATTCAAATATGTTAACAAATGAATAACAATTGTGTTTGGATTGGATTTGTCTATGAGTTGCTGCGATGTTTTTTAATATTTGAAAAACAAAAAATCTTATATTTGACTTCTTATTTAAAAGAAATTTTATATTGCTCTTTTATTGTATTCTTATTTATTAACCCTTCAGGCTATTTTGGCTGCTGATAAAGCTAATTTGTATTGTAATAGACTTGTAAATCCTTAGTTTTAATATTAAATCATGGTTTACCAAAAAAAAAAAAACCCTTCAGTCAACCTCTTTTCATACTGTGGTGCACAGTTTCTGTTCTTCACCAGTTGCTCTTTACCAATATGTTGTCCCGACAGTCCGAACTTAAGACCCCCCATCCTCTTGATGCTTGGGGAGATACCAAATTATATTAATTAAATATAAACCTGTCCATCTAAAGACCAAATTATATTTTTTTTATCTTTTAAGATTGTGGTTGTTATTATTTTGATTCATTAAGTTAGAGATTTTTCATTTTGATCCATAAAGTTTTATTTTATTTTCAACAAGATCATTTTATCTATTTTTATGACAGTAATGATTGTTATGCTGTGTTTGGTTCAACGGAAATTGATTTCTAAAAAATATTTTCCACATTTATGGATGTTTGGGGCGTCGGAAAATGTTGTTCAACTGGAAATTGTTTTCTGGTTGATCGTAAAATAAAGACATTTACGACGGAAATTGGTTTATGCTTTCATTTTTCATAAACCATTTTTCGTCTCACTCAAAACTTACAACCAAATCTCTACCTCCTACAAACATCCCTGGTCTCCAATGACCAATTGCTGCCATTTTCAGTCCCTCGATCATGATTTTTTTAAAATAAATTTATATACATGCTTGAGAGATGAGAAAATGTGAGAAAGTAGTAGAAAATATGTTTTTTATAGTATTTTCAAGAATGCAATCAAACATTTGAAAATAAATTTTTTTTTTGACAATTGAAAATATTTTCCAACAATTGGAAAATATTTTTAGCCGAACCAAAACAACATAGATTTTTTTTAAAAAAAATTCTTTTTCCTTTTTCTATCAATGATTAGATTTGTCAAGATTTCATAAATATTAATAGAAGACGAACCGTTTAAAAAAATGAAATTGAACTTGAAGGATGAAAATTTTAAAAAGCCCAAATTAAGGAATTTTAATTAAAAAAAATCCCAAAATTTAATGTCTAATTTAAATAAGATTAAGGGCCTGTTTGACATCATTTTTAACTTTTAGTTTTTATGTACAGCTTTTTAAAATTTCAATTTTTTTCATATTTTCTCAATTTTTCAAATTTTTTCAAAGTATAAATATATTTTAACATACTTTCAGCAAAAAGATAAATAAGCTCTTTTTAAAACCTATACTAAATTAGTCAAAAAAAAAAAAAAAAAACTAATAAAATGTCAGCTTATTTTCAAAACGACATCGTGTTGAGGGAGCTAAAGCGTAAAAGCGTTGGTATTTGTTTTGATTCTTCCCGGTAACACTTCCTGAGAAAGCAAAGAAAAACCGACAACGTCCTCCGATCAACCCAATCGAGAATTAGAAAAGAAATTGGGTGGTGTTTGGTTGCAGGGATAGGAAATGAAGAAGTCACCGTTACCGGTGCAGACCATACGTGGCTCCGATAAACAGGTTTGCGGAAAGGAAGGATTGGTGAAGCTTCTGAGGTGGCATTTTGGTTATGCTGATTTCAGAGGCACGCAATTGGATGCTATCCAAGCTGTTCTCTCTGGAAGAGATTGTTTTTGTTTGATGCCAACTGGAGCTGGGAAGTCAATGTGTTATCAGATTCCTGCATTAGCTAAACCAGGAATTGTTCTTGTTGTTTCTCCTTTAATAGGTCATTCATTCAATGCCATTCTTTTTTCTTTTTTTAATTCATTTTTTTTTTTTGTCCCAGAAACAAATTTGGTGTAAGTTTGATTTTCATTGCTCAAATTTTTTTTTTTTTTTTAATTTACAATTTAGTACTTTCTTTGTTATGCGAAGAGTCTTGTAGCTCATCAGGCATCTACTGAATGTAAGGAAAATTTTAGGTGGTTAGCATGATGAAGTTATTTAGTTATGTAGACTCTTTTTGGAATTCGAGTTTGTCAAACTTGAGTTTCAATTAGTTTAGATTGCGTGGCAGGTATAACAAATTGGAACTCGAGTTTGCTAAACTCGATTTTGGGTGGGAACTCAAGTTTTAAAAAGAGTCTACATAACAAAATAACTTCAGTCACATGTTATTCTCCTAAAATTTTCCTTAAAAAAAAAATACTATTTAGCAAATTTTGCCTCAAATCTCCCCTAACCCCAACTATCGAATTAATCCCTCCCCCCACCCCCAAAAAAAAAAGACTTTCATCATTTTGTAAAAGAAATTGATACCTTTTAAACATTTATGAGGAAATTGCAAATTTTTAAATTTGAGGGATGAAATTTGAACTTGGGTTGAGTTTTAGGGACAAAATATATGTATTTCAGCCATAATTTGATTTGTGTGTTAGAGCTGAGGAAGCTAAGCTTAGAGCTCCATAACGTTTTTTTTTTAGTTGGTATTTTTGAATGCTTGGGACATCGCTCTAACTTCTTTCATTGGCAACGGTTATTCGACTTTCATTGCAGCCTTGATGGTAAGCAATAAGTTTATATTTTGTTGACTTTTGTTCTGTTCTACTAGTTGTTATCTTATGTGTTATGAGGTTTCAGATGTTAAAGAGTTCTGGTATTATCTTATGATCAGGAGAACCAAGTGATGGCATTGAAGGAGAAAGGAATTGCAGCTGAATATCTTTCTTCAACCCAAACATCGGATGTTAAAAACAAGGTGAATTCAATTATTCGGCTTTTGATATGCCGCTTTGCTTAAAAAATCACTTGTGTTGTCCTGAACCTTGGAATTAATTAACATAAATTGTAACGAAGTGTCAAGGCTTGAGCTTTTCTGGAATAGAGAAGATTGTTAGTTGCATTGGGTGATCACCTTATTCTGGATTTATTGTTCAAGACTATTTGTTTTACAAAAATAAAGTCTTTCAGTGTTTTGGATTTTGTGTATGTTATTGTAATTTGGAATATTTGACAGTTCTGGTTTACTTTATAGATCCATGAGGACCTTGATTCTGGCAAACCATCAGTTAGGCTGCTATATGTAACACCAGAATTGATTTCAACACTGGGATTTATGTCAAAGCTGACTAAGATTTACACTAGAGGGTTGTTGAATCTCATTGCCATAGATGAGGTGTGAACTGACTTGGCCTATTTACTTTTGTGTATTTGGGATTTGAGTGTTTCAGCTGGAAGTTTCGGGTGTTTGTGTATAATTTGCGCCTTTTTTGTAAATTCAGGCACATTGCATCTCAAGTTGGGGCCACGATTTCAGGTTCGTAACATATTCTGCAATGAGTAACAATTGATGGTCCTTTAATCTAGAAGAAGAGGGTAGTTTCTCCTATTAATCGTTTTGGGTATCCATGTCACATTCTTTCATTTGTTTTTTCAACAAACGCATTCTTTGATTTGTTTGATATACCCAAAATTTCTAGTTACCTTGTTGTGTTTTATCCAAAATGATGAAAACCAGATGACGACCTCCAAACTTAACAACCTTTATGTGGGTGCCTTTGTACATATAAGCATATATATAATGACTACTGTCATCTACTTTCTTACTTGTCTATTTGAACAGGCCTAGCTACCGTAAGCTTTCATCTTTGAGGAGCCGCCTTCCAAATGTACCAATATTGGCTTTGACAGCTACCGCTGTTCCTAAGTGAGTCTTCAAGATGATTTCCTCTTGACTTCATTCCTTTTGAGCATCTTTGGATTCCTTGCATTTTAATACAAATCCTTTAATTTTGGTACTAGAATAATTGATATGTGTATCCAATCCTTGTTCTCCTCAAACTTGCAATTGCAGTATGGCAGAAAGATTGAAATATTCTTTTATTATTTTTTTTTATAAAAATCACAGAGCAATATTAATTCATTGATTGTTTTCTTGTTCTACAGAGTTCAGCAGGATGTGATGGAGTCCTTATGCCTGCAAAACCCTTTAGTCCTAAAATCTTCATTCAATCGTCCTAATATATATTATGAAGGTGGGTCCTGCAAGTTTAATTTGATGACATCCAATTTGTTTCATGTTCCTCGATTAAATTATTCAGATGTGGAAAATTTAGACAATATTGTTTGATTGCCACTTCCCTACGTTTCTTTTTAATGTGTTTCCTGAAGTCTTACCTCAATTACATGCATGATGATGTGACAGCTTTCTTGCTTATTGTAGTATGGTGTTACATGACAGTTCATATATCCATGTTTTTGCATCCTGCACCCAATTTTCTTGCTGCAAGATTCTCATGAAACTTCAACTTTTCATTGGAAGTAAAACACTTATTTTTAAAAAAGAAGAAGAAAAGTTCAAAAGATGAAACCTGGAAATTAGCTTTTGAAGTGAAACTAAGGTTGCTGAAGTAATGGCTACTGTGGATTGTTGAAGAGGATTATTATGTCCTTCAGTTACGTTTTTTAATTAGTGTGATACTGTTGTCTCCATTGTTATTTTCTCATTATCAGTGTGATACTGTGATATCAAACGCTAGATACAGAGTGCTAAACTACATGCATCAACTTATTGATTGGGTGAATCAACTGTAAGATCTCTAGAGTCCAGACTGGATTGATGTATACGAATCATGTATCAATCCAATTCTAGACTAATTTTATGCATGTGAAGCATGCGCCAAGAATTGGTACATATAAGTGCTCAATTAGGATTATGACTTGCAATTTTTTTGATAAGTAGGGTTATGACTTACAATATGTTGCATTCTTTTTTTTGTTTGTTTTTGAGGGGTGAGGTGGGGGAAGGGGAGTTGTGGGGATTAGAGAAGAAGAAAGCAGCAAAGCTTTTTATTTTTATTTTTATAATTATAGTAGCCCACTTTTTACAAATTTCAACATAGATAGGAAGATTTTTGTTGATTGCCCGTAATTAGGAAATCTCAGAAGTACAAAATTTAGGGTTAGTAGTTAATATGTAATCTTCATTATTACCCTACATGAGTTTGACAGTGTGATTTGCCAGATCTGTGAGATACAGTTGCCATGTAGGTGGATGTAAATTTGACTAGAAATCTAAATGATGCAGTTCGTTACAAAGACCTTCTAGTTGATGCCTATGCTGATTTGTCTGATCTTCTCAAATCTTATGGAGATGTTTGTGGAATAGTATACTGCCTTGAACGGACAACCTGTGATGACTTATCTGCTCATCTATCAAAAAGTGGCATTTCCTGTGCTGGTAAGTGATAGTTTCTGCCCTCAAAATTTTAGTTTTTCATGAGGTTGACATATGTGTGTTCTGCCGCTTGTCAGCATATCATGCAGGACTGAATAATAAGGTGCGGACGTCTGTTTTAGATAATTGGATTTCTTCTAAGATACAAGTTGTTGTGGCCACGGTAGCTTTTGGGTATGATTGTCTCTTGAACTCTACAGTAATAGGTCCTTTTTTTGTTCTTTTCACTCTCTTCTTGCATTTGCATATCCTTTGACCCTGGTGCACTATTTCACAGCTGCAATATCTATTGTTCACTGCATCTTCTCATTGTTAAATTGAGTCTAACAAAATACAATGATTTGGGTATTGTGTTTCAAACTTACAATACAATAACTTAATTTCTTTTTTGATGGAAACAAATACAATAATATAATTAGTAAATTAGCATAGCAGCACTTTTTTTGCCGATGCTGTTTTTGTTTCGATTGTTAGTTAGTTTCATGATTAAAAATTTTCCGTAAAAATATTTGCCAGTAAACTATCTGGTCTTATTAACTATAGAGTTTATTTGGGATTTGATTTGAACTTTAAACCAAATAATTCATAAAACAAAAGAATCTTAAACAATGGAGGTACTGATGCTGTCAATATATGAAAGATTTGTTTCCTATATTATCTAAGGCACGTTTGTAACTGTTTGCAGGAAAATGCCTTCCAAAATAATTTTCAGGATGCCATTTCCTTTATTTTCCTACTATGTGAGATTTTATTTTTGAAGTTCTAGTTAAACAAGTGGGAAGGAGGTTAATATTTCTCAAAATATACTTTTTTTTTTTACTCTTGATTTCTATGAAACAATCAAAACAAATAAAAAACACTTGGAAAAAAAAAAATCTTTGTGAAAAATCTCAAGCAGGGAGTATATATCTCTTAGTCCCAAGCTCCTTAAGCACAATACTCATATTATCTGTTGGTTGCTATAAATGGGAAGATTTTCTCGGAAGATTTTCAATGGGAATGGTAACTTTGTACTTACAAAAAAAAATGGGAATGGTAACTTTGTAAAAACTCTCTATTGGGGAAGTGGCAATATATGACTTCAGTAATTTATTTGAGGGAAGTCTTTTTTATATTCTTATTGCTTTGAGTCTTTGACTCATGACTTAACTGAGATTGTGATGTGTCTCCATGTTTTTCTTTTGATACTCTTTCTGTACTTCTGCTTGGAGCTGCTACTGGTGGTTGCACGGTTACTGAGCTATTGATATTGCTTCAGGATGGTATGCAACTAAATCACCATTCATTTTAATGAACTCTGGACAAATTATAATTCTAGTGTTGGTCTAGGAGGCCAATGTAAAGCAGATGCCATCTGCCACTAATCCCGGGGTTGGTAATTTTTTAGGGTATAGATAGAAAGGATGTCAGAATTGTTTGCCACTTCAATATTCCAAAGTCAATGGAAGCCTTCTATCAAGAGTCAGGTAGAGCTGGCCGTGATCAATTACCCTCAAGAAGTCTGTTGTACTATGGAATGGATGATCGCAAAAGAATGGTTGCTTCACTGACTTCAACTCTGCCATCCCTTTTTTCTTTTAAATTAACATAGTTTTTTCTGGATTAGTGATGTAACTAATTAGAGTTTTGCGGTAGGAATTTATTCTTAGCAATGCCAAGAACAAGCTACCGTCCTTGGGTTCACAGGAAGATTTGCCAAAAAAGTCCCTGACTGACTTTACTCAGGTGATGTCTGAACCGTATCTCTATATCATTAATGTTTTATGGTGGCTGAATACAAAAATATACAGATGGTTGAGTATTGTGAAGGTTCTGGGTGCCGAAGGAAAAAAATTCTTGAGAGTTTTGGGGAGCAGGTATTCTAATGTAGGCTAATTTGTGTCCGTATGTGCTATAAAATGCTGTTTTTTTATTTTTTTATTTATTTATTTTTTTATCAGTGCTCAAGGAAAGTTAATTAATTTCATTATCCAACATAGGTACCCGCATCGCTATGTAGAAAATCATGTGATGCCTGCAAACATCCAAACCTAGTAGCTAAGTATCTGGAGGAGCTCACAACTACTTGTGCTGTTAGGCAGAAGAGTAGTTTTTCTCGAATTTTTATAAGCAGGTGCTTTAATATTTTTTAACTGTTTTTGAAATTTTTGTGTGCCTTGGAAACTTGACCTCAAATTAGAGATACATGAAACATGTTGGATATAATTGTTCTATGTAGCTACTTATATCGTCATATGATTCTAATTAGATACTACAGTCTGGAAAACAAAGAAACTAAGTTGAGGTTTGAATTAAATATCAGAAAAAATAAGTGAAGGACAACAAAGAAACTAAGTTGAGGTTGTGAGAAGAGATGTAAAGGCCTAAGATTTGTTGAAACACAGAAGTGGTAGATATAAAAATAGCTCCACTTTTGGCTGGTATAAAGGTTTCTTGAATCAATATTGATAAAAATTAGTCTTTTAAGAAGGGCAACTCCTACGAATTCAAACCCCCCAACCCCCTCGTCCAAAAGAGACAGACAGAACGCAACTCCTGCCTGACCCATACTCTTTATTTTCTTCTTTTAAAATACACTGGAAATTTCCGCAAAATTACATTGCAAGGTAGCTCCATGGAGTAAACCATTTCAAAGTAATTAATGATATACCTGAATTTTAGCCATCCAGGTTCTTCTGTTGTAACATTTGGTCGTAAAAGTTTTATGGTGTGATATCTTCATAAATTTTTCTAGTTACCGAATGACTTAAAACTTTGTAAATTTTCCAGTCTTCTTCGTTTGCTGTACTCCCAGATTACAAACTAGTGATTCAAATTTTTTATCCACATTTTTGGGAATTGTTGTAGTGCATCACATTACATGTTTTGTAAACATTTTGCTTAAGTTTATCATAGATCTTTCCATCTGTTGAATTTTAACTAATCTACTGGTTTACTTTGTGATTGAATTTAGTTATTTATATGAGTTATATCAGAGTGTAACTAATTATCATTTTTTTTCCTAGTTCAGCTCCTCAGATATGATTGATGGAGAACAATCTTCTGAATTCTGGAATTGTGATGATGACGCAAGTGGATCTGATGAAGATATATCTGATTCTGATGGTATATTGTTTTTGTCTTCTTTTATTTTTTGTTGGGGTGGGGGGAGTGTCATACTTTCAGTTTATTATCTCACTCATTCAGCCCCTAAACCACCAGATGCTACTGAGGTTGTCAAGAGCCTAGCCAAGTCGAAGTTACCATCAAAGTCAGGGCTAAATGAAAAGATTGAGTTTTTGCAGCGTGCAGAGGAAATATATTACCAGAATAATTTCTCTAATAGAAAGGTGAATCTGAAACGCTCTGTGTGCCTTAATATTTGCAGTTATAGTTCTGAATTGCATGTGCAGCCTGCTGCCTTCTGCACTGTCACTTTCTTGCTAAAACTTAGCAACTATAATGGAAACGTGGCATGCCTTGCTATCCAAGGGGAAATTGATAGCTTAGCCTAACTAATTAGAACAATTCTGCCTGATCATTGTTATACTTCAAACCAACAGCTTTTAAAATTTAACCTGCTTTGTATTTTGTTTGTCCCCTGCAAAACTACTTATTTCTAGTTTGATGACAGGTTGATAAACTTGATAAGAATGTTATATCTGAGACTCTGAGGGAATCAAGCAAGCAAAGATTACTAAATGCTCTAAAGCAGGCTCAACAGCGGCTTGGCAACTTTAAGTATGCACCGTTTTGCTTTCATTTTTATTTATTTACTAGTCGCAAACCCACACGAAGCGTGGGAATATTATCAATAATCATTTTGTGGTTAAACTTATTTAAAAGTAAAAATTTTATATAATTCTTTAAGGATTATTTTGTAAATCACCAAAAGAAAATTCTTACCACATAAGTTAATAAACTACCATTACTTAAAAAATAAAATTAAAAAATAATATATCTATATATATAACACTTATCAAATTATTCAAATAAAATTTTGCCAAGAAATCATTTAAATCAACCATCAAATATGTGGCATACCCTAGAAACTTCATGATTAAATATGTAGAGTAAACATGGATTTTACAAAAATAATGAATACAAACTGACATAATAAGAATAATAATAATAAAAAGAAGTAGAAAAATGAAAAGAAGACAAATCTTGATGTAAATTTTTGTGTAGTTGAAATTACTTTCATACTTGTGGATTCCATGTTATGGTCTATATATATATATATATATATATATATATATATATATATATATATAGGTGAGTAAGAATGTAACTATTATTTGAATGATAATTGTAATTTATTGATAATAATTAATAAAAAATAATTAAAACCTAAAATGGTTTTTTTTTTCCTAATATAATGGAGGAGGCAATTGATTGTCATTTTAAAGTAATTAAAATAATAGAGAGCATACTCATATAGTCATATGTTTGTATTCTTACCTAGGCAAATATAGAGCCATTCTTATAATGTTTGATGACTTCTATATTTGGTGAACTGTAATAGAAAGGATTTTGATTTTGATTATTATAATGCGTTAGTGTCACAAAACTTTTAGATAGTTTATTTAAATATGACGTGGATAATGAAAATAAATTTTATTTGTAATATAGGTGTTGTTGACTATGAAAGTGTTTTAGGGTTTGATAAGTCAATCCTAACACATAAAATATTATTTATATATAAAGTACATGATATTACTGTTTTGCCCCTATTACTCATAACACTCCCCCTCAAGTTGGAGAGTATATATCATACAATCCTAGCTTGTTACATAATAAACCCAAATAAGTCTTACATAAAGCTTTAGTAAACATATCAGCAATCTGGACTCTTGTAGAAACATATGGAGTAGCAATTACACCATCTTCTATTTTCTCCCGAGTAATATGACAATCTACTTCAATATGTTTGGTTCGCTCATGGAACACAGGATTGGAGGCAATGTAAATTGCTGCTTGATTATCACAATGCATAGTCATAGGCAGCTTCACAACGAATCTTAATTCCTCAAGTAAATGCTTAATCCACATAAGCTCACATGATGTGTGTGCCATGGCTCTATACTCAGCCTCTGCACTAGACCTGGCAACAACAGTTTGTTTCTTACTTCTCCAAGTAATCAGATTTCCTCCCAGAAAAGTGCAATACCCAGTAGTGGATTTTCTATCTGACAGTGATCCAGCCCAATTAGCATCAGTGTAGGCTTTTACTCGTAGGTGACCATTAGATTTATACAAAAGACCACGACCTGGATGTGCTTTAAGATACTTCACAATTCGAATAACTGCCTCCCAATGTGGAAGGCGAGGATCTTTCATAAACTGGCTCAAAACACTAACTGCAAATGATATATCTAGTCGAGTAATTGTGAGATAATTTAGTTTACCAACCAAACGACGATATCTCTCAGGATTAGATAATAGCTCCCCCTGATCTTCATACAATTTGACATTAAGATCCATAGAAGTCTCCGCTGGTTTAGATCTTAACAAGCCAATTTCTTCCAAAATATCCAACACATACTTCCTCTGTGATAAAAACTGATGCCTTCTTTAGATCGTGCTACCTCAATACCCAAGAAATAACGAAGTTTACCCAGATCCTTAGTTCACAAGGAGTCTTGAAGGTATCTTTTCAAATCATCGATACCCTGCTTGCCATCTCCAGTTATTATAATATCATCATCATATACTATCAACAAAATCTTTCCTCTATCAGAGGTATGAGAAAACACAGAGTGATCAGAGTGGCAACGTTGCAATCCAAACTTTAACACTACTTCATTGAATTTACCAAACCAAGCTCTAGGAGATTGTTTAAGACCATAGATGGCCTTATGCAACCTACACACTTTTCCATACTCCCCCTGAGCAACAAACCTAGGTGGTTGCTCCATATACACCTCTTCCTTCAAATCGCCATTCAAGAAGACATTTTTAACATCTAACTGAAATAATGGCCAACCCAAATTAGCAGCCAAGGAGATCAAAATCCGGACAGAAGAAATTTTAGCAATAGGTGAGAATGTCTCGGCATAGTCAACACTGTATGTTTGGGTATACCCTTTGGCAACCAAGCGAGCCTTCAAACACTCAATAGAACCATCAGGCAAATACTTCATAGTATACACCCAACGACAACCAACAATAGTTTTCCCTGGAGGACAAGTAACTAAAGACCAAGTAGTATTTTTAGACAGGGCAGACATTTCTGCCTCCATAGCAAATTTCCAACCAGAGATGGACATAGCCTCCTGGACAGACTTAGGAACAACAGTAGAATTGAAGGATGTGGTAAAGGCATGAAGAGATGAAGATAAGTGACCATAAGAGACAAACTGAGAGATAGGGTGAGAGGTACAAGAATGCTTACCTTTGTGCAAAGCAATTGGAAGAGAGGCAGGATCAGGAGTCGGATCACTAGGCGGAGTAGAGGTCTTTGTTGGAGGTTTCTGCCGACAACAATATACCTGGAGTGGTTTCTGAGGAGATTCAATAGGAGACACAGGTGGTAGGAAAGGAAGACAAGGAGGAGAACTGTCACTAGCAACCGAAGGAGAGAAATAGGACTGAGATTCATCAAATGTGACATCAGCACTAATGAAACGACGTCGAAGAGTAGGTGAGTAACATCGTTATCCTTTCTGAGTACGAGAATACCCAAGAAAAACACATTTAATGGATCTAGGATCAAGTTTGTCACTCCCTGGACCTAAGATATGAACATAGCACACACAACCAAAGATCTTAGGAGGTAGATGAAACAAAGGTGTATCAGGAGAGAGCACAGTATAAGGGATCTGACCACCTAGAACAGTGGAAGGCATACGATTAATTAGGTGACAGGCAGTGAGAACAACATCACTCCAATATGATTTGGGAACATGCATATGAAACTTTAAGAGTGACCTTTAACAAATGACGCATTTTGCGTTCAGCAACACCATTTTGCTGTGGAGTATGAGGACATGAAAATTGGTGAATTATACCATGATCATCAAAAAATTGAGACAAAGATGTATGAAAATATTCACGAGCATTATCAGACCGAAAAATACGAAGTGAAGCATTAAACTGAGTCTTTATTTCCATATAAAATGATTTGAAAATTGAGTACAATTCAGACTGTTCTTTCATAAGATAAAGATAGGTGACTCTAGAATAATCATCAACAAAAATATCAAAATATCTAAATCCCAACAATGAGAGAGTGTTTATTGGACCCCAAATATCAGAATGAACTAAATGAAAAGGACTACTAACACGACTCTCACGCCTAGAGGCAAAAGGCACCCTATGGTGTTTACCCAACTGACATGCTTCACATTGTAAAGACTCAATTTGACGACACGACGGAACTAATGACTTCAAATTATTGAGAAATGGATGACCAAGGCAACAATGATGCTGAAGAGGCGAGATAGACAAATGAGAAGCCACTAAACAGGAAGAACCACATCGATCCAAATAATAAAGTCCACCGGCTTCATGCCCTCCACCAATAATCTTCCCCGTCTTAAGATCCTGAAAGATACAATGAGTGGATAAAAAAATGGTAGCACAATTCAAAATTTTAGTAAGCTTACTAATTGACAAAAGGTTAAAAGGAAAATCATGAATATATAAGACAAAAGAGAGAGAAAGATTAGGACTAAGATTGGCAGTGCCCAAACCAGAAACTGTAGTAGCTGAGCCATCTGCCAATGTAACATTGGGAAGACTACTAGATTGCTCAAGGTCAGAGAGTAAACCTGAGGTACCTGTCATATGATCAGTAGCACCTGAGTCAATGACCCAAGGGTCCTGAGTGGCAAGACAAGCAGCAGAAGTGCCTTGTTGAGCCAAAGTAGCAGTAGAATCAGACCCAACAAAGTTGGAATGCAGAGACAAGAGGCGATTGTACTCTTCCTTAGGAATAGAGACTACTTTGGATGTTGGTGGAAGTGACTGTGAAGGTGGTTTTTGAACTTGAAAACTAGCTTGGTGAGCCGAGGGTTTACCATACAACTCCCAACAAAAGTCTATTGTATGATTCTCACCATGATAATTAGTGCACTTACAAAGACCACGACTCCCTTGTTCACTCCCACGGCCCCCTTGGTCACGACCTCCAAGGCCTCGGCCCCCATGACCTCGACCTCCACAACCACCTCTATTACTCCCCATATAAGTGGTAAAGGCAGATTTATCACCAGAAGGTAATGCATCAGTATTGGAGGAAGATAAAGGATCAGTACTTGAATCAGATAATGTGGCTTGTCGAAGTCTACCAAAAACTTCACTCAATGAAGGGAGGTCTGGACTAGCTAAAATTTGTGATTTTACTGGATTCAAACTTTTAGGCAATCCAAAGAGGAAGCGAGCAACATGCATAGAATCTCGTTGTTTCTTCATAATTTTAACATCAGAGGAGATAGGCTGATAAATATTGAGTTCTTCACATACACCCTTAAACTTGTTATAATAGTCTTCTAAAGACATATCACTCAAACTCAAGGAGAAATAATTTTGATGATGATCATAAATCCGCTACAAATTGTTAACACCAGAGTAAAGTTCCTTGGCTTGTTCCCAAACAAGTTTAGTAGTTGGTAAGAAAATCAAACTACAACTGATCTTAGACTCCATTCTATTCCACAAACAATTCCTAATTTGTGCATCTTCGGCTCTCCAATCAGCAAATTTAGGGTCTGTAGGTACAGGAGGTTCCTTAATCACGTAATCAAACTTCTTTCTACCAAGAAGAAAGACTTCAACTGCCTGTGCCCACTGAGCATAATTACTACCATTTAGATGAATGGAGGTAATTGATAACATATCAGGAGATAAGAAATAATTAGGGGGCTGAGCACTGTCTTTGGACTCCATAATAGCAATCTAAAGAACAAACTAACACTAAAGAAATAAGCTGGATTGAATTAAAACAAACTCCAACCAGCAACAAATGTACTTCAACCAATCAGCCACACCAATAGTAACTCATCTATCAAAGAATCAACACCAAACTATTCCAAAAAACAAGGCAGCAACAAATCCATACCAACACAAAAAAAAAAAGCCTAATCCACCACTAAACATCAACCTTAGGCTGCCTGAACAGATAAGCAGAGAACGTATTGAAGAAGAGAAGAAAATCAGACCATGGTTGAAACCCTCAATTGAAAAACTCCGGCGGCGGCGCTAGGGTGCAGGAGTGGCGGCGCGAGGACCGGCGAGTAAGCTAGGATGGTCGCCGGAGGAGGGTGAGTAAAACCCTACCTCTCTCGCGATCAGGCGACGTCGATCTAGTGTCGCGAGACCGGAGAGAGGGTCACTAGTGCTGGACAACTCCTTCAGCCACTAAATCGAGATTGTCGGAGTCTCTATTAGGGTCGTCGGAGCTAGCAAGTAAGGATATGGTTGCTGGCGACAACAATATCGGTGGTTGGTGGTCAAAGGGTTAACGGCAATGGCGGGTTAGTGGCTCTGATACCATGTTGTTGACTGTGAAAGTGTTTTAGGGTTTGATAAGTCAACCCTAACACATAAAATATTATTTATATATAAAGTACATGATATTACTGTTTTGCCCCTATTACTCATAACAATAGGTATATTAGATGTCTTGTCATTTTTTGTATGATGCATTCCAATATAAGTATATCAGACTGCTAGAACATTTGAATTTTCAATCAAAGATTGGTTCTTTGTTTTCTTTTCATTGGAGCGGATTGGCAAAGAATTTGGGCTCCTAATTTTGGGGATATTCTAACTTTTTCATTGAACTGGATGCTTAGGACATAAATGGTTGCAAAGGTGAGGTTACAACATATTAATGGAGAAGAGGATAATGAATCAAAATTATTGTTGCCTAATATTCTTTTTACTATCTTTATTGCTGCAATAAATTCAATGAAACACACCCTTAGAAATTTTTTTGAGTGTTGAAAACCCATTTATGAATGAAGTTTACTAACATAATAGTATTTTTCAACATTCGTTCTTCCCATTTGTTCTTCTAAATGAACATGATCATCTTCTTCTTTTTTAAATCCTTCTTATGGTCATTTTATCAAACACGTGGAAACATAGAACTGTAAATATTGAGATTACCTTTAACATTGAAACAGAGAGGAAACTATTTTGCTTGGCAACAATTCATTGTAAAAGAGACATAAAAGTAAAAAATAAAAACATACAATACTCCAATATATAAAACATGCTTGTCATACCATATGATTTTAAGGAATAGAGTGATATCCCCACTCAAGAGTATAGGCTTGTTGCTCTGAAATGAGCTCTTTTTTGGCTGGAGCTAAATCCAAAACCATTCCTCTTCCAGGTAAGAGAGACATAGAATGCCTATCGGTTTATATATCATCTCTTTGATTTTATAGGGGTGCTGGCAACTAAACATGTATGAATTGGTTAGGTTAAATGAGGAGAGGAAGAGGCAAGAAAGGAGGAGATGTAGAGTCTCAGGCATTAAAGAGTTTACATGGGAAGTTGAAAACAGTAAAGGGAGGGAGTTAGGGGAGTTATGGAAGCTGAAGTGGAAATTGTGGAATCGTTAAAACACTAATAGAAAAAGAATGAAAATAACATAATTTTTTTATTAATAGAAAGAAAATAATGACATGACCGCTGATGAGGCTCAACATGAGCGTAGAACGCTCCAGTTTTTAGATATATAAATATATATATATATTTATATAGATAGATAGATAGATTTGTTTATTTGTAAATTATTGGCATACATGAGATGCTTTTGATAGGCCATCATATTTAAAGGGAAAGCATAGATGTTGCACTTGGTCAATCAATTGTTGTGCCAATAACTGAAACTTCTTCAGAGGTCAACAGTGAAGATCGTCTCACTGAGCTCCCAGTGTTCATGTTTTTATAAATCATGTTAGCTAGTCGAATTGTTAACTATTCTTGGAACCACCCATGTTTAGTAATTAGCCCTGGGAGATCCTTATTGTCTCAAATCTCTTTGTTCAGGCTTGAAGTGGAAGTATCTGCTTGTTTCCTTGAAAATGAGTGCTACAAGAAATATGGGAAGACTGGGAAATCATTTTATTATTCACAAGTGGCGAGTACTGTGAGGTGGCTATCAACCACAAATTCTTCAGAATTAACAAATCGGCTTGGCATCACTACCAATGCCCAGTCGGAGGACGTTGCTTCTAAAGCAGAGCCTCCTACAACACCATTGCTTTCATTGGATCAGGGACCAACTGAAAGCACAAGCAAAGATCTCAATGGCAGAGCTAGACCAGAAAGTTCTGCATGTACTTCCCCAATACAAAGTGCTTCTTCCAGTGCAAAGCTTCCAGAAATTCCATCCTTCTCAAATTTTGTTAGCAGCAGAAAGGCAAAAGACAACCGGCCTAATACTTCACAAAAGCACTCACCTAAAAGAGTTCAGAAGAACCTAGAGAAGAGGATGAGGCTGCAATAGGTGGAAATTTTAGGGTCTTCTCTTTTTCCATGATATATATTGTTTATTTTTCAATGGCTGTACACAATCTTAATATAATTCTGCTTTTGTTTTTAGTCGTGAACTTTATAATTTTGTTGAGTCATAATTTTTGATTGCAAGAGTTCCTTACTTAAAAGTAAATTTGGTGATGGGGAACATGGAGACAGAAGAGAAGAGAAGAATGGCCTGAATACTCCCAAGATAAATTAATATATATGTGCGTCTTTTATTTGACGTGGTGTTTAGGAATTGGATATTAGAGACGTGACACACATGAAATTAAGAATGAGAAGAAAAGAATTGCATTTTGGATTTTGCTTTGGTGGATTGATAGTTCTTTTATTCTTTTTTGGTATTAATCTAAATCTTCTTCATTCTTCCACTTTCAAAGTGGGATTACCACACATATTACAACCTATTTATAGCTTTTTCACCAATCTCCCTAGATTCAGTTATTAATTCAATTAACAAGGTTAGCAGGTCAAGAACTGCCAAGATCAAGAACAAACTACAAAATTCTTCTTCTTTTTTTTCCTTTTTTTTTTTGTGCACTAGAAAATAAAATTTTATTCAACATCATCCAATGCCCCTTCTAAATAGTTTGCTTATTGCTTTTTTGATAAGTAAAATAGTATGCTTATTGCATATTAAGGACGCGTCCTTACGCTTTGTAATTTATTCACTCCGCACTTTTGCTTATTTTGTCTTCCAATGGTAACTTTCCAACAAAATTGGAGTTGAGACTTCCCAAATACAAATGATCCTCAAATTCCAAGGCTGATGTTACAAAGGACATCACCTTTCCTTCTGGGTCATCAAATTTCTTGATTATCTTGCCATCAGTTGCCACATTTACAACCATTGCTTTCCCGAATACACCATTTACCCTCTTAATCAGCTTGGGAAATGCCGCTATTATGTGTTTGGATACCTTGGAGCTGTGCACAAATTCCAACCCATCGGAAGTTAACTGCAACGTACAGATCATTGTTGTTATTTACAGAAAAAGGAATACTAATCACGAACATCTAACCATGAGGTTGTGTGTAGCTAATCAACAACAACGACAACTAAGTTATAGTTCCAACACTTTCGAGTTAATTATGAATTTTCAATAGATTAATTAGGATCAGTGACATAGTATTCTTTTATGTCATTCTATCTTATCTAAAATCATAATATTTATGACTTTCTCGACTAACATGTCATTTTTAAATATTTCTAGTAATGGTGTTTTAGGTCTTTCTACCTTTTTTCATCCCCTTACTTGAATCAACTCACTTTCCTTAATTTGTATATCAAATCTTGTTCAATACACATTTGACAAGAATTTGTACCTGAAGTAGAGCAATCCAAAATGATCCATCTGGGGCGAGTTTGATGTTATCAGGACCACCTGGAAGGTTTTCAACAAAAATCTCAGTTTTTCCTTTGTCCTCTCCTTTCAACCAATACTTGAGGCATCTAAACCTGACCCACATAAGAGAGAATTAGCTGCTGTAAAGTGAGAGTAAATCCTCATTTTTGTAGCGAGAAGCATAAAACTATAAACAACATAGAGAGCATGATGTCCTATGAAAGACTAGAACTACACATGCGTATGTGGCTTGCCATAAAGGGAAGACAAAGTCCATTATTCCACATATACTTTGGTAGAGGAGGACAGTTACCCAACTGAATGCGCATATTGTCAATGCCATTGTTGGATGATTAACACAAGTCATTAGCTTTTCCACTTTTCTTTCTTGTCCCACTCCCATATCACTTTTTTTTTTTTGGTATACTTATTAAGTGGGGGAGGGGGGGATTCAAATTCAAAATATCTTGTTAGAAACACTAGGAAATACCATTTGTCCCATAAGATAGTTCATACTTTATATTGAGTACTTACTTCCATGTTTCACAGACCACCAAATAATCTTGGTCCCTTGAGAGTGCAACACCATTAGCAAAAGCCAAGTCTTCAAGTAGAATGGATGTCTCACTTGATGATGGATCATACTTTAGTAGCTGTCCGTGTGGTTTTGCTTCAATCACGTCTAGATACCAACTGTGGAGGTCAAATTTGGTGCTTGCAACACTAAAGTATAGACTACCATCTGATGCTTCGATAACATCATCAGCAAACCTAATTCAATCATGCATGTACATATTATGTGCATTTACTGTGTTGGAGTTATTATGTGCATTTACTGTGTTGGAGTTCCAGGGGACCATGATTCCGTTGAAGAACTTGAAATATTTCAAGCTCAAGTTTTAGATGAAATATATAGATGCTTATCAAATTTATCTATTACACATATATAATCCCATAATATTTCATTACAAAAAGTAGCTTTTTTTTTCCTCTAATTTTGAACCCTAAGTTTTGCCCCCGTTGATGAGCCACCTTACTAACCTGAAAAAAAGGGCAACCCAAAAAAGGGTTGTCTTAGTCGACAAAAGACAACCTATTGGATTTTTCCATCCCTCTTGGACAATTTAATTGAACAAGACTATTGTAGGCTGCTTATAAGTAGACTGCTTCAAAGAAAAATCTTAGGTAGAATATCCAAACAAGTACAAAAAAGAACAAGAAATTTGATTTTTGCACTAATGTTCTCACATACTAGTACTAGTCTAAACCCCACAATATTCCTTTGAGCTACAATTCGATGTGGTATATATACTGGTATCTTATATGATGGGTATATGCAAGATCAGTTTTCAGCCACATGTATATGGAATCAGTGTGTGTGGAATCAATCTATTACATCACCTGGTGCATAAACTACTTTAGTATTATACCATACTCCTGAGTCTACCATTGTAGCTAGGCAATGTTCTCCATAGGGTTAACCTGTCTCACCAAGTATTAGGCATTAACACCATACTTCTGCTCGACACATTTTTAAGTGCACCACATATATTTCTGGGATAACAAAACAAACCCACACACATGTTTATAAATCATATGATACAAGCAATTACCTTATTTTGGACCCATTGACATGCGATGCAAGGACTACGATGCCATCTTCACCAACCTTAAGCAAACCCTACATATATCTTTCAATCAGTTTAAAAGCTATACATAATACATAGGTTCAATGCCAAGGCTTAGTCCCCTTCAAACCTAGACATGAGCTATAGCTAGGAATTTAATGAAAATGACATGAAAACCAAAACCTCCTTCTATATCTTAGATTATAGAAAGGCCAGTTTCTTTACTCTATGCAATATGCACTTCACTAGTTTGAGAGTAATCTTACTTCTTCAGTATCACATGCAATAAGATCACCTTCCTTTGTTATTGTTATTCCAAGTAAAGTTTGACTGTTTGTCATTTTCCAATCCTCCCATGACCCATTTCTATACATTCTTTTGATCCAACCATCTCTGGTAGCTGTATATAATGTACCCTCTTTATCGAAACAAATATCTTCTGGATCCTTCAATCCTTCTCCAAGTTTTGTAACTCTCTATTGGAACCAAAAAGACATGAAGCTTGTAAGCTTTAAAGGGTAAGCATAAAGTCAAAAGGCGAATGATGTGTGTATACGTTCTTTACCTGCAATTGGTTGTTTGTTGGAAAAGAAGAAGAAGATAAAAGTGGCAATTCAAGATTTCTGGGGGATATGGGTGAGAAGAATAGGATTTGAAACATGAAAGCAACCAAACAAACTAACAGGAAGCTTAAAAATGCTGGGATGAAAGGTTTTGAGGTTCTAGCATTGGCCACTGTGTTAGGTTTTGGACCCATTTGTAGTCAATCCTGCTTCAATGGGACTTGAAAAGATAGGGGAAAATGTTGATAAGGATAATATGATTGTCAATCAAAAAACTCTATTTTTTATAAGGTAAACACTGGAAAAAATTAGTGTGGTTTAAATTGGATAGAACTTTGAAGGTAAGGATTTGGCGTTGATATATACTCCAGTACCTATATCCAAACAAAACTGTGGTCGTCAAGTTACATAATGCAAGCGAGATAAAAATTATTAAAATAATAGTTAAATAATTAAATTTACTATTTCCTAATACTTTAAATTTTAAGTACAAGTAATAATTAATTTAAAAAAATATCCTATACCTTTTGTCTTTTGTCATATCCTTCCCTCCAATCAAACAACTTGACATAGAAGTAGAGATTTCATTTTTCCCTCTACTCTCCTATCCCTCCCTTCTATTTATCCATTCTACAGTTTTACTCTTAAAAAGTTTCAAACTTTCAATCCCTTATACTAGACATATTGTTGCTAATACAACAAGGCTAGTTCAACACCACTAGTAAAGCAAATTGCAAATGCTAAAAGTCTGTTAAATACCAGTTTTAATACCAATAGACCCACGCGATACATAAGAATAGATCATTATTTTGTAATGGTAGAATAATGTAATTTTTTCTCTAAAATCTATTAAAAATAATTTGTTCTCCCTAAAAATTAAACAATTTCTAAAATTATTTCATCTATCTATCTCTACCAATATATCATACTATTATTTTGGGTGTGTTTCATTTGTATTATTCCTTTACGAGGTGGTACACGATTTTCAAAATTATGTTATATTTTTTGAGTTTCAAATAAATTATCATGATAATAAAAAATTAAAAATCATAACAAAATTGCACTTAATATTACACAAATATAGGCACACTCAAATGCATAATCAATATTGTGTTTTGATATAAATTCAATTATCACTTCCTAAATAACTAAATATTAACTCAAACAAAAATCAAACCAAAGCTATAAGAAGGAGAGACTGCTTGTGATGGGGAACTAAAAAATACAACACCAATACATATTAAACTATTAATCCAAAATAGAGTTTTTAAAAACACAATGATTCATCAACTTGAAATGGAGTTGCAAGGAAGAATATAAAATCGAGAGAGAGAGAGAGAGAGAGAGAGAGAGAGAATAAATAAGATGAGAAGAAAAAAAGTAAAAAATAAAAAATACAGTAACAAACACCAAATTATCCTAGTTATACTATGTAATAGAATAACATTATATTATTATATACTATCTTTAAATTCAATAAGATAACATCTATGAAATCTTAGAAAAGAACAAAGATAACAACTTAAAAATACAAAACTATATCACATCAACCTAAAGTAGAGTTATAAATAACACAAAAATTCATCGACCTAAAGTAGAGATGCAGGAGAAAAAATTTCTCCAAAAATGAAAAAAATCAATTTGAGAGAGAGAGAGAGAGAGAGAGAGAGAGAGAGAGATAACCTTTTGTGTGTGGGAAAACTATGCATAAAATAAGAGAGAGAATTGCAAATATATAGTAAGAGGATAAGAATAAGAAGAGCCAAAAATAAAATAAAAAAAGATAAAAAGATAGAGGAAGAGTGATATTAAGATAGATAGTAGTGGGGATATGAAAAGGTAAAAGAGAGAGAAAATGTTGGAGAATGTGTAAACATAAGTTGAGAAATTAATAAGAAGAAAAATAGTTAAAAATAAGAGAGAAATGGTTGAAAATAGGTGAATGATATAGTTGCTGATGTGGCTCAACAGAAGGGTAGCAACAATAAATGCTATGCTTCAGCTTTTAGATATACATATATAGTTTTCAAAATTCAAATGTTGTGCATACAATGCTCAAATATAGATTGTCATCCGATACTTATTACATCAACAACTAAGTTGATGTAAAAATAAAAGTGACTATTTTTTATCTTAGTTTTACCCCCATTAATTACTATTTAAGTAAAAATCAATCCATCAATTGCCTTAACTCCTTAAATCTTGTATGTTATGGCCAAATACTCCTATCTTGGAGAAATTATATGATACTCATGGTGGACCACATCATTTTTTTTCCTATTGGTCCAAATTATAATCTCTCCCTGTATTGGACTTTTCAATTAATGGCTCAATTTGCTTATAAGCCTTATTAAAAAATAAAATATGATTTAGATCCCTATTGTGTTCTAAATGCTCTTACGTAATTTAGAAAAAAAAAAAAATTGATCCTAAAACAACGTCTTTGTGAATTAATTAATTAATAACACAAATAAATAATCCAAACAAGTGTTTCAACCACAATTATAATCATCAATCGAAAAGAAATAATAATGAAAACGAGGAAAGATGCATTGATTTGGCAGCAGTGAAAAGCATTAAGAAAACCCTGCAAACAGCAGTGAAAACCGGTGAAAATCCTCTTCATGGAAAGGCCACTCTGGGCATTCAATCTTATAAAATCATTAGAAATAACGATTACAACGGTTTAAATATAACAACTTAACATATATAGATTTCTATGGTAACCTACGTAAATGCTATGTTTGCCTTCTATCCCACAGTGGCTTTAGAACCAATAAAATCCTTCACATGAATCTCCTCCAAGGAATTGAACCTCGATTTGTAACCTAAAAGCTGAACCACAAAGAAACAACAACGATCCACTATTTTTATCTAGCCCAAATCCTAGATATGGATTTAGAGCGAGATTGAGATGTTAATACTAAGCCTAAACTGTGCTCGAGGCGAAGCAAGGGGGTCGAGAGAGCGGTTGTCTGACTCCACCCTAGAAAAGCAAGATCTTAAGTCTAGTAGCGGTATTATGTATAGACCTCTTAAATGCTTTGTCCCATGATAAAACAAAGGTAGCCCTACTTAATACACTTTCGACACCAGGAACAATTGAGAGATTCAACACTTTTTAAACAAAAACTAATATCACTTTTGTTTTAAAAAATTTATCTTATTACACAATTTCAGCATGTTTATTATGACATTTTGAAAGTTTATCCCTTTTTTTTTGTTCATGGAATTTCAATTATTTGTGGCTCTTATATTTATACACAACAATAAAGCCTTGATCTGATATTTATGATAAATTAAATCATGAAGGCCCAAGTGACAAATTAATATTGGTAAATAAAAGATATGTCAATGGTAGGCGAGGATAATGATTAGTTTAAACTTTGACATTATATGAACTGGAAATTTGAACCATTTATAGAATAGAGAAGAAAATGCTAAATTCTACATATGTTTTAAGAAAGCAATTAAAGTAGTGTATATACAACTTTACATGATTATCAAAATTGTCTTTATTACCCCCTTAAAGTGAAATCCCAGCTTTTTCCACCTGCCTAATATTAGCACAAACCAAACTAAACTTGTAAACAAACATTTTCTATCTATAGACTTTATATTCGCATCTAAAACTTTTCTCAAAAAAGGGTTAACAAATACGCTAAATACACTTACTAACCGACCCTTAGATAAATTATGGAAACTTTGGAATAAAGTAAAAGAATTAGGTTATATAAATGTTTAGCATATAATTAGGTTAATTGAGATTTGAGAAAAACAAGGTAGTCAAAATGTAATTATTGCCCAAGATAATGAGTCATCATTTTTCTTCCTCTCATGTTGACATCCCATGGCTCAAAGACTCCATGGCTCATGCCTCTCTCTTTCTTCTTGTTGGAAAAGTCACGAGATTTTGATATGTTATGATAATATGCAGAATACCCTAACTGATATGTTATGAAAAATTAATTTTAGTGATAATAAGTGAAATGGTTATGTTGAAATATGGATTTATGATTTCAATGAAATGGTAATATCTCATGAAAGAATTTAATCATGAATGTTTTGTTTTCTTTCATGAGATTTAATTTTCTTAATGAAGTGCATATTTGTTTTCAAGAGAGTAGAATAAAGACTTTCTATATGAAATATAACCTAATTCTTTTACTTTATTCCAAAAGTTTCCATAATTTATCTAAGGGTCGGGTTAGTAAGTGTATTTAGCGCATTTGTTAATGAACAATTTTAAGAAAATTTTGATACCATTTTTATAAGAAATATAAAAAGTTCTCAAAAAAATCAGTCACTTTATTCTCTTACACACATATTTTTCTAATTATAAAACACTCAAACTTCTAAAAAAAATAATATGTATAATCCCATAAATTATTCATACAATTTGGTGAAGATATTACAACCGTTAAGCAATTAATTCTACAATTCCAAGAAATCAATGTTTTAGATTCAAAGAGAAACTTTCAAAGAAAAACTCTTAAGACATTTAACATAGAAAAACACTTTAGGGAGAGGAATTTAGAACTATTTAGACTTAAGAACGTTTGCTCTTTGCATAATTTTTGCATGACAACCTTTCTTCTCTTAATTCGTTGACAATCTTTATCTTCTTAATTGGTACAACATGGGTTTGTTTTAAATGGGAAAGTATTGGGTAAGTATTTAGGTCTTCAAAGTCGGTTTATTATTTGCCTCAAATTTTGCTAGAGCGAGTGTGGAGCAAACTCTTAGAAACAATATAGTTGTTCCAACTTCAAACAAATATTTCTCCATTTTAAATTCAAATTGGGTTAAATTTGTATCCGTTTGAAACTCCAAATGTCTACTTTCCAATGAAGTAAATTTCAATTAAAAGTTAGTTATGGTGTAAAAGATATGTTCAAAAAACCATCAACTCATCATCTTTGAACATATCAAAACCTCATCATTTTTTAAACAAATTTGACTGATCAAACTCAACTCCAACAGAAATCTATCAAGACAACCTAAATTTGATTTACTTACAACTCTAACATCACTTTGTTTTAACAGCACTTAAATTTAGTCAAGAATCTCAACAATCTAAAACCAAACACTTTAGATTATTTGTGCCTGCGATCAAATTATCTGGTCCATGTTGCTAGCCCCTTGAGAACTATTGGATGAATAACCAATGGGGACATCCACATGGCCAAAGACGAAGACGATGGCAGTATTCTCTGATGTTGTCAAACTTTTCTTTTTCATTCCTCGTCGATATTCCAATATGAAGGGGGGATTAATGCAGGAGACAGACGACATCAAACAAAGCTTTCAAATTGAATGACCAAACAAAGTGCAAAAGAATGCAAAACCATGATTGTAACGTTATTTACTTACCAACGTTTGGGTGGCCTAATTGGTAAGATACTGGGCCAACAAGTCTCAGGACTTGGGTTCGAGTCTCAACAACTAGCTGTGTATTGTGATCCTTATATCTAATCTCCATCCCAAACGGTCCAAAAAATAATAAATGAGTTTCTCACAGACTGGGAGTATGGGGTCTCGTCCGAGAGCAAATAAGGTGCTACTATGGTCATGCCCAGGTAGAGAAGCCACACTGGTCACCCCTTCTACTCATTTTTTTAATGAAAAGTGCTACGTTCACAATATTTTCACAACAAATTATAAATAGTTAGTTGTTATTAGTTTAAATTTAAACCTAACATTAAGATTACTTTTTTGCCTCAACAATAACAACTAATAACAACTTGACACTTAGGATTTGTTGTAAAAATGTTGTGGACATATCATTTCTCTTTTTTTATTTACTAAATAAAAAAAACAGTTATTTACTTATTTCATATAATACCAAATCCTGATACATCATCTGTAGCCACCGGTCCCTCCCTCCCAACAGCAAAAGATTCCCTTTACCTTACAGTATAGGCAAAAGGATAAAAGTCCCAACTTGGTCAGCAAGAAGCCACAGATTTGGGACCCTAGATTGCCAATAGCTCTGTGTCACATCAGAAGATATGGCATGGATTGCACATGGCTCATTTCCTCACATATGACATATCCTTTTTCTTCTTATCTTTTTCCAATATTATATCAGCGTAATAAGTATGTCCTCGCAGATATCTTGTCTTTTTTCTTCTAATACTGTGCTCCTTTCTTGAGTCAGGGACAAGCCATGATTCAGCTAATGCTCGCCAAGGTAATTGTAACCGTATACTGTGTCTTGTATGGTGTTTGGCACATTTTTGAATAGATGTTTATCCATGTACCAGCACTTGATGTGGACGTGGCAAAGCGAGTTGGAATTCATCTGAACCCAAATTTTTTATACGAAGCAAAAATTAATTGACCTGTAACTTAATTTTTTTTGCGGGTTAAATTGACTCGAACCATTTAAAAAATATATATTTGGGTTAAAAAAAATACTAAAATTAAGACATGGTTAATAATTTACTTGTTTCTTTTGGGCTGTACAATGCACAACTCGGGTGGATGGAGAGAGGGGGCACTTGACTTTTCAAAAATCTTCCCTTCCTCTTGTATTATTGGTATAAAAAAATTGTGGACATAAATTTAGGTAATGGCCTCCTTAACACGCTGTTTGCCACGTAGGCAATTTTCGTTAGTGAGACAATGGCAGAGACTAAATTGAAAAGGATTTTTGATTTTTAGAGACCAAAGTAGCAGCTCTAAAAAAATAGAGACCAAAATGAAAAATGACCCAAAATGTAGAGACCGAAAAAGTATTTTTGCCTTTATTTAATAGTGAAAACAATTTAAAATTTTATAATTATAATTGAAACTTTTAAAATTTAGGGTTTCATTTGAAATTATCCAAAAATAATTTGAATTATGTGATTTATCCCATATTAGCTACTTGGTGCAAGGAAGTATAGGAATCCAAATGAACTTGTTCAAGAACTTGGTTTGAGAGCATCTTCAACAAGGGTACTAAATGACTCGTTTGTTCTAACAGTTCTTTGAATTTTTGGTTTGATAAATGGATCTCTTTTAGGGACTTTAAGAATTTTAATTGCTGGTCATCTTCCTCAAGGAAAGGATTCTTTACTGGTTGGAGAAGTGGTCTCTAATGGGCACTGGAATCTCAACTGTTTCTCTTTTTATGATTCCTAAATATTTTTTTTTTCTTGTCCGTTTGGATAGAACTTATTTTGCTGAAACTGAAAACTGAAAACTGAAAACACTGTAGCAAAATAATTTTTAAATGTGTAAATAGTACCGTAGGACCAATTTTTAATGAAAAAGTTGCTGAAAAGTGAAATTTGTGGGTCTGTGAACAGTGCATGGATGCACTATTCACCGTGGAAAAGTCAACAAATGCGGGCTAAAAAAAAAGAAAAAAAGAAAGAAAGGGAAAACGCGGAAGAACCAAAATGTGGACGTGATAAGTTGGATCCAAACCGGCACTTAGAATAAAAGTTATTCATATAACTAGTTTTTTTTTTTGGAAAACCATATGCATCTCCTAATTTTACATGACCACATACAACCATGAATCTGAATTTTGTAACAAGAAAACACATACTTTCATGCTTAAACTTGAAAACCAAAGAAAAGATCTTTGTACAACATTTAATAAAATCCTTGTACCAACTTGATCTTCACCTCAATGACAGTGTCTATGGCCAAGAGAGCGGACTTCATTTGTTGAAAAATCCCTAGACCCATGCAAGCTAAAGATGAGAAAAATCTTATTTTTCTCTCTTTCATTGTGTAGCAGAAACCCTAGGAGATTTTTTTTTCTTTCAACAATTTTTTCTATGTAAAGTGCTACATGTGGTCGGCCACTATGAGGGTTTATATACATAACTTGAGATGGGATCAGGGGGAAAAATAACACTTAGCTTCAATGGGCCTTGGACTCTCGTTATCTTATAACTAGTCTAAAATTACCATTAATTATATTTTATTCCACTATAAAAATATAATTGCACTAAAGGATTTAGAGTATTTAATTAAACAAGATGTTTTGGCTATTAAAATTGCATTTAACCCCTCCATGAGATATCCATAGTGAAAAAAAAAGTCATTTAGTTGTTGTCACTTTATTAACACTATATCTTAAGGTTTTCTTGATTATTCTTATATACTGAGAATCTAATTCCATAGAATATAATTTTAGTAACTTCTCACTAAAATTATTTGGCTCGATACTCTGAATAATCAATTCCTATTAAATCCATTTCAATGCGACATTTCTTATCTATTATCAAAATTATGGATTTCGTTCTGAGGAATAATGTTCCCACAATGCCACATGTGATTACCCATATAGAGGTACTGACTATGAATTGAAATTTATAAGTCATAAGAAATTGTAATTTAGAACTTGTGTGTTAATCTCATCAACATACCTAAATCATATGTAATACAACTCATGACTATTCATCAAATAAATTCATAATATTCAATGTTCATATAATCTCATAAGATAAAGCACATACAAATTGAATTTTAGGGCATAAATCCCAACATTTGCCTCCATCTAGTGATAATAGATTGTGTTTGGATTCTTCTCCTACTAGGGCTTTTGATCCAAAGAATGCTTACAGACTAACGAATGGTTGCTCTAATCCGCCATCAAACTTTATAGGACAATGGATTTAGAAGGTGGATACCATGCCAAAAATTCAATTATTTATTTGGAAGTGTTTCCTTAATAGTATTCCAGTTAAAGCCATGCTTGAGGCCAATGGTTTTCCTAGTGGTAATATGTGTGGACTATTCTGTGGACACTTAGAGACCATGCTACATGTTCTTGTGGTGCTTATGCAAGAGATTTTTGGTTGTTTGCGAGGTTTATCATCCTTGTGAAAAAAAAAAAATTTGTAGATTTAATTGTTTGGTTAAAGACAAACTCCTTTTTCAGGAATCTGTATCATGGATCCCTCCTTTAGTGGAGTGTCTTATTTTAAGCAAGGTTATTAATACTGAGGTAATTGTGTATTGGGTTGAAGTAATTCTTAAGTACTCTCGAAACACGATGAATGGTGCTCCATTCTCTCACATTTATAATGAGGTCACATTCATTAAATTCATAGTGCGGGTACACTGTAAATATAAGAGAATGAAGCACAATTTCGCTATACTTCATAAGTATCTAAGTATTTTTCATTTAGTTGATGATCCTCTTTGCTTTAACATCTCCCCATGGTTTTAAAAATTGGACTGGACCAGCCTGACCGACTAGTTCAACCGAGAACTGAGTACCTGTCCGGTCTGGTAAAAATGCACAAAACTTGTGAAAAACCAAAAAAAAACTGGAAACCGGAGGCAAATTTGGTTTTGTTCCCGGTCCGGTTTTTAAAACCATACATCTCCCACTCTTCCTTTATTATGGATTCCAAGGACCTACTAAGGCAAACACCCCATGTGAAGCTTAGGGATTGCTCTTAGGAAGCCAATCAATGTGCTAGTGCTCTTGCTAGAAAAGGGACAACCCAGCAAGATTTTGTGAATTTTTTTATTTATAATCCCCCTGTTGATGTTTGTTTAGTGCTATTATGACTCTGGATTTGTACTTTGATAGGCTTTATCCTAACTTTATCCGGTTCATTAATTAATTTAATGAATCATTTTTTACCAAAACAAGAAGAGAAATGATATATATCTACAATATTTTCACGAATATTTTCACAATAAATTCTAAATGGCAAGTTATTACGGGTTGTTATTGGTGAGGCAAAAAATTAATTTCAGTGGTATATTCAAATTAGAACCAATGACAACCAACCACCTATGATTTGTTATGAAAATGTTATAAAAATATTGTAAACGTAACATTTTTCAAAGAAGAAGGATTGTGTAGTCATTTTTCATAGACAAATAAGATAATCATTTAATGCAATTGCGATTTTTAAGTGCCAGTAGCATATAACCATGTGTATGGGCTTTTTTTAATTTGCGAATCAGCAAATACAATGTGAAATCCACGTTCATGCCTAACAAAGTCACTTAGAAAAACTCGTTCGAAAAGTTTGTTATATTTAGCTCTCTTCTTAACCAATGTAAAAATTTTCACATTTTTGTTAGGGACAGTCGACAAAATTTCTTGACAATAGGTTTTCCATACCAAACCCTTCATTGTCAATTTACATAAGTCAACCATGATTAGGGTTCAGGGACGAAGTCAGGATTTCTATTAAGTAGGGCCGAAGTATGAACCAAAATCCAAATTTTCTTTTAATGATAATCCAAGTTAGCACCCATTTATTAACAAAATATCAACAAATAAAAAAAAAACACAAAATAACTATTTCTCAATACATTGAAATGCAATTATCTATCAAAATGAAATTCGACGTTCTTTAAAAATCTCAGAAATCATAAATGATTAATTTCGTACTAAATATCGTAGCAATTTCTATTTCAAAGTATAAAATCAGAGTGTGTTAAAAAATCATCTTCAATATTAATGTACAAAATCATAGAGTCCATTAAAATATCAACTTCCATTTTATTGTGAAACCTAGTTTTGATAATATTCATAATTGAAAATAATCAAAATAATCATTCCATAGTTGTAGTGAAAATTGGAAGATTAACAAGTATAAATACAACTGTACAACCACTTTAAAAACAACTGACACCTAGTCATCAACACAATAAAAAAATATTTAACAATTTTTAGAAGTCCAAATGTTGAAATACATTATGTTCATAACAATGAAATTCTATTTTCAATAGTAATTTTTCTTGATTTATGAATCTTGTTGTTAAAAATTACTTAAGCGTAAAATATATTTAATCGATAGTAGTGCTCAATTGTGAAGTCAATTTACTAATGAGAAAGAAAAAATACACCTAAATCCCGAAGTCCCCAACTTTTGATATTGAGTCCCAAATAAGCAAACAACCAAAGTGTCATACCAATATATTTTTATTTTTCATATCAGCTTTATTTTTTAAGGGATTTGTTTTTGTTTCATTAGTAAAAAGTGAAGTTTTTTTTTTTTTTTTAAAGGGACCATCAACCACATATATGGACTAATAACCTTAATTAATTTCGAGTTTTTTTTTTGTTGGGGGGGGGGGGGGGGGGTAGATGACTATTTTTAATTTTTCTTTTAAAATTTAGTTTCAATTTTGAAGGGAGGCCATATGAATGTTTTAACCAAAAATTGCCCCGGTGTAAGGGTACCTCCGTCCCTAATTAGGGTTCTAGCATCATACCAAAAGACAGAGGATTCTAATACCATGGTAGATTCTTCATGTAACAACGTTTGGGATATATTTTTTTCACAATTTTTTTGTAACTTACCACTGATATTATTTTTATGTGCACCTGTTACAACATGTTACCTTAAAAGTTAATATATATATGTCAAATTTTTGTTATCACTAGTTCTTCAACTCACTACGTGATGGCTCAAACGAGTATTTATATAAACTTTTAATCACACGACTTATTTAATAGTCATACTACTCGTATAATTTAACGCGCTCTTATGAACCGCCAATGGATTTAAGGAAATTCCATCCAAAAGCCAAGTAAAAATCTTGTTTGATGGTAAGAAATCCATGACACAAAACCCTATATGGTAATAATTTTATTTGCTACCATACAGGACACAAACCACACAACATGAACAATATAAATCTGATAGTTTCTCTTTTTCCTCTCCTCTGCCCCTCACAACATATCACACTCTGAGAAACAGAGAGAAACGGAGAGATAGAAAGTTCAATGTTCTGTCTTGAGCCATGGTTATCACAAGTTCAGAGAGTCGCTCACCCACCACCAAAGTCCCTTCAGGGCCTCCTCCAATTGAAGTCTTATCAGTAAAATGTGAGTCTTGTGGATTCACAGAGGAGTGTACCCCAGCATACATTCATCGTATCAAAGAGCGGTACCAAGGCTGCTGGATATGCGGGTTATGTGTGGAGGCGGTGAAGGATGAGGTGATAAGATCAGACATGCTTATCTCTACTGAAGAAGCTCTTAACCGCCACATAAGTTTCTACAAGAAATTCAGATCCTTACGTTCTAGCTCTTTAAAACAAGGAGCAGAGCACCCCATCTCTGCCATGGGCAGGGTTCTCAGGCGAAGCATGGACTCCCCAAGACATCTTCGCTCTAGTTCAAGTTCTGATTTGCATGCTGTTGAAGGAGTTCGTAATTCTGGGTTGGTACGCACTGAAAGTTGTGTCCCTTATCTGTCCCGTTAATTGAATAATTCATAATTGAAACTTCTTATGGTAAATATGAAAAACAGAGTTCCTCTGTTTTTTCTATTTTGAATAGCTTCTTGGTCGAAGTCGTATGGTTTTGGGAACATGTATGCTGATTCTCATGAGATATGTTTTCGAGAAAAAAAAAATTTGCTGGACTTTTCATTTTGTATATAATATAATTGACAGACCAGTTCTAAACTAAATTTCCGAGTTATAGTTTCTTCTTGTTCTCTGTTTCTCAAATTCTACAAGTCCACAAATTTGGCTTGCCTAAGGCCTAAGGGAGTAATCCTTGTACGTTTAAATTATATCGATGACATTGCAATTGAATTGCTCCATTGCCTTTTTAAATTTGCATGATATCTGATTGGATTAATTTCAATCTTTTAGCCTCTTTTCGTTTCATACAAAGAAAGAATGAGATTCTAGTAAGAAGTTGTTTTGCTATCAATCCAAATCTGTGTAGAAGAAAATGGTCAAGGACTGAATTAAATTTTGATTGTGTTGGAGCTTGGCTGTATGTGTTGATTGAAAGACGGAATAAAGGAATCTTACAGCATATCATTTTCATGATTTTTGGTGTAATTAGTTGGCTGTGAGTCAATTTTCAGTGTGGCCAGTTGTGTGAAATGGATTATATGGAAGGTACTCAGATAAGGCTTTGGTAAGTGCACAATTGGTAACCGCAACCAAATGCTGACACATACTGCAATTTCAGAGAAAGTTCCCTAAAAGAGAGAAGGCAGTTTTGAGCATGGTACTTATCACTGATTTGTGTTGGGTTGGTAGAAATTTATTAAGGTGAGAATTCAAAATTTTTTAGAGATGCCAAATTTTTTTTTTTTTTAAATTGTGAGATGTTGAAATCTCCAGATATCTAAATTCTCTAATCTAAATTTCCACATCCACCGTTTAATAACTTTTTCTCACAACTTTGACATCGCAGATTGTGAGTGATTGCTTATTATTTACACAAAGACCTATCAATTTTTCTTCATTACTCACACTCTACCACGTTAAAATTGTGGCAAAAAAGTTATGCAATGGTTTGTGTTACTAGATTTTCTTTTCTTCTCACATTTTAAAGTTATCACAATCTCAAGATATCTCAATTCCTACAACTAATCTAGAACTAGCTAATACTGTCCTCACTCTCTAATTCACGGACACTAAATAGTGAATGGAGTAGTTGATCATGCGAGTTTAAGACCATGTGACAATCTATTCTTCAAGACAATGACTGTCTCTGCTAGACAGAAGCTTCTTGACATGTCTAGTTTAAAATTTTTGGCAAGTGTGAACTCCTAGAATATTTCTAATCTGACCACGAATGTGAAACATTTTTTGATACAGAATCTAGTCGGTTTTAGATTAGATCCAAGGTCATCTAGAGATTTACCCGCGGGACCGACTGATTCAATTCTAATAGTTCAATCATGTTTAGCTTCACATTCTACCTGATTTTATCTTCTTCTTCTTCTTTTTTTAGTATTTATTAGTAAACAATGCCAACCTTTATTTATCTATCAACATTTAAAATTTGTGTCAAATTAGAGATAAAATCTTAGTGCAGCGAAGAAAAAAGTGCTTTGCCCAAACGATGTGTTTCATGTTAGAACCTGAAAATTTATCTCTTCAAAAGTTACCTACATCTTATCAAAAAAAAGAAAAAAAGTTACCTACATTTTATCTTTACTCATCTTACATCTGTTCTATATATAAGGGTCGCATGTGTTAGTGTCTTGAAGAATATCATACTCCATCATATATCACCTAGCTGTTGTTTTATGACTCTGTTACCATGTATTTTGAGAGGTTTTGTCCTTACCAGAAAAAGAAAAAGAAAATCATGTGTTTGTTCCAAGTCTACGTCAACTCCATCACATTTCTTGATATTAATTATGTACGCTCACACCCAAATTTTTGTTCTTTTATGTACACATCTTAAAGATTCTTCATAGTGAGTTCTAGTTAGCTTAACTGATAAAGTATTTGATAGTTGAATAAGAGATTTGAGATTCAATTCCCGCCTACACCAAATTCGATTGGTGTTTTAGTTTGATAATAAAGAGCTATAATCAGGAGCGGACGCTATAGTTTGAAACTCTCTAAAAAAAAGATTCTTCATATGCTAAAGCAAACATTGAGATTTTTTGAGAACCAAAAACGTCTCAATTTGATGCTGGAAAATCTAAGAACTAAACTGAAAGAAAGGGGGAAAAACATTTTAATCCTTTAAAAAAAAAAAAAAAAAAAATTAGAAGAAAAAAATATTCTCATCCAAAAGGGCAAAGACAATTAGAAAATATCTAAAATGATGTTAACTGTTTAGTGTTATGGCCTCTGAGAGTGAGAGTGATGTTGCCCTAGGGCAAAATCATTACCAGTCCTGCACTTTTCCCATTTCTATTTGCCTTTTTCTTATTTCACTAGACAGCTGTTTGGCTTGAAATGCAACTACATTAGTAATTTAGTAGTAGTAGTACAAGTATTTTCCGTCGTTTACCTATCCAATAAACAGGTCTCTATGACTCGTATTTCGTGCATAAATGATAAAACTGTAATGAAAGTCCACTTGGAAGAAAATAAGAAGTTTATAGAAACAAGAAAAAAAAAAAAAAATCACACTTCTGACAGGATAGATTGTTAGTGGTAAGTTAGGAAGCATGGAAATTTCATCTGGGGTATCGTACGTGTGTTAGACATTTGACACGCCTTGACACTTTTGTATATGTGTCCTAATTATGTCATTAAAAAAAAAAAAACAATCAGAATGCGAGAATAAGAGGAATTGAACACCTTTTTACAAAATAAATAGAGCATTCATGTACTAAACAGTAATAATGCATTTGAAAATTAATAAAATATATTTATTCTTGGTTTGTATTTTTTTTTATGAACTTTTTTTTTTTGATGAACTGTATTCTTTCTTTTAGAAGAGTTCTTGGATTATATTCTAATTTCTAAATATCTTTTAATAGTCATGAATTTGTTTTATTGTTCATTATTACTTTTAATTTGATATATATTTAAAATTATATTAAAAATAAACGCATAATAATATATGTAAACTATAAATAATACCCGTTCTATTTTTTAAAAAATTGTCATGTTACTTTGTCATACCTGTTCATATACTTGTGTCCATGCTTCTTAGATGGTAGGTAAAAAAAAAAAAGTAATATTAACGGTGAGTTTAAAATGAAAACTACTAAAAATTTACTAACTCGATTATTAAATTTTTTTTCTCTTTTTCTTTTTGTGTATAGCATTGGAAGAAAAACCAGCAATTTGAGCCAATGGTTTAGAGCTTTAGAGCATTTCCATCAGGTGTGCCAAATGCCAAATATTTGGCATTTGGCACACCAAACACCAAAAACAGACCATCATGAGGTGTGTTAAATGTCAAAAAATTTTGAGATGTGCTACAGTACAATCTCATCTTTGGCATGGTACGGATGAAAATGGCATTTGGTTTTTATTATTTTTTATTCATTTTTCTCTCTCATCTCAAATAAAATATTTCTTCATCTACACTTTCAACCACACATACTGCTTCACTGCCACACATTCACTACCACACATTCTGTATTTTTTATATTGTTAGTTTTTTAATGTCATTTTAATATTTGTATATATTATTTTAATGTATAGAATTGAAGAATAGAAGATGTGATGTATAGTGAATTGTAAAATGATGTGTTAAATAATAAAGTAGCATTTTGGTGTGTTAAAATGGCATATTTATAGAACATGATGATAATGCTCTTAGAGCACTAGCAATAGTGGTGCTAAATAGCTATTTTTAGCACCACTAAAACTCAAAATGTACCTTGCAATAGTGGAGCCAAAGCAATATTTTTTGGCTCCACAACTACAGTGCATAGCTATTTTTGGTTGTACACTGTAGCTGAAAGGTAAAAAAAAAAAAAAAAAAAAATTATTTTGCATTCATATTACTTTTCTTATTTTTATTTCTTTCTTCTGAATTTCATTTTGTGTTCACACTACTTTTCTTCTCTCCGTGTCTCAGTGCAGTGATTTGATGGTAGTTATGGTTGTGTTTTGGTGGTTGAATGAAATATTATTTTATTGTAGTGTTTATATTATTTTATTGTGTTAAAAGCTAAAATAAAATCACTACTGTTGGATGTGAGAAGATAAAATAAATAAAGTGACTTTTTGTGGTGTTAAAAAACTAAAAATTTGTCACCACTGGATGCTTACAAGGCATTATCTGTATCATTCTTCAAAGATATTCCACTATCTTATGCTTCCGTGGTATGCACAAAAAAAAATTCCCATTCTCCAATGAGTCAGATTATGTTTTAGATTCCATGATTGGTTTTTATAAGAAATTTATATGATTTCTTTTTTCGCTTACAGAAATTTGTATTATTTCAGTGACCCCCCACCTGGGCCTAAAACTAAAAGGATGGATACAAAATTACAAAAGCCACATTCATCGTACAAATTAGGCAACTTTCTTTGTGGTTCTCTTAGGATGAATACAAAATTACAAAAGTCACATTCATCGTACAAGTTAGGCAACTTTCTTTGTGGTTCTCTCATAATTCTGTAGTAGGTCCAAAGACACATCTGGTAGAAATCTGTCCCTTTAGTTTGGTACAATTTTAACTCCTTCCTTCACCAATGCTTCGATATTATTATTCCGATTTTTTTAGTGCCAGTTCTTATGTTTATAACCTTTCGTGATTTGGAAGGAAAATTCTTAGGTACTCCCGAAATATGGAAAAATTGTGTTTCTTCCTCTCACATTCATGGTGAAACCTACTATAAATTTGAGAGTAGGGAGCACCGCTCTTCGTGCTTTGAGAATACCTAAAATTTACTTGGTTTGGAATGATAAAATTTTTAGAATGTTCCCTCAAGCTCGGTATAACAATTGGGTAAATTGTAAAACTAACTCATTATTAATCTATTCCTAATACTAGAAAGGCATTTTCTGACTTTTTTTTTCTTAGAGATGAGTTTCTTTTGATGACTTGTGTGTGTAGAAATGCGTCTTGAGACGTTGAGAAATTGTAATTTTTACTGTCATGAAGGGATGCCGTCATGTAGTCCTGGTGGAAAAACCATTAGTGCTAAGAAAACAGACTAGAAATCTTGGTTCTATACTCTGTTCTGTTCTCTGTGGTCTTTTTTAATCCAAGAGTCCTTGTGTATAGTACATCATAAACTTTGATATGTGAATAATGGACATAGTGGGCCATTATTGGTGGAAAAACTTGCATGTTGCATTAGAGATTTTGGAATATTCAAAGACTTGAGACCAAAGTATTTCTAATCCAAAGATAACAGTTTATCCCATATTGCAAAGAGGGTCATAATTTAGTACGCACAATTGTGATCTTCTTCCCCTAATATTGGAGAAACATTCAAGTATCACACAATACAATACAAGTAACCATAAAGTTGCTTATGGACGCAAGATAAATGCAGAATTCGTATGTGTAGAAAGAAATATCAGAAGAACACCGCCGAATACTTGAAATAATCTGTTGTAAATTAGGCACTGCTTGTGGGAGTTCCCAATTTAGACCCCGATATTACAGCTAATGTTTGTTTTAAGCTAACTATCAAATTAAGGTATATTATTAATGTAATAATTAGCCAAATAACAATACATAAATACATAATAATCAAAACAACAAATTCCAAACAATCAATTATGCCCACAAGTGTTTGAAAGTCAAGCTTACAAATTATGTAAATTCACTCAAGCCGATGATCAAGCAAAGTTTTTGTCTGATTTGGATGATTGCTTGAAAGAGTCTTCATAAATCTCGCAATCTTCAAATAGATGCGTGGTTCATTACCTTACTTTACTTAATTCACAATGAATAAACACAACTTTTTTTTTTTATTCGATTGATGCAATTGAGAGAATTTGAACCATAGACCTTCTTTTGTAAGAAACACTAACCTTGTTTTTAAACATGTTTTAGCATACCACCACACACTCTCAACGCGATGGTCACTCCACAAGTATAAGTGCTTGTGAGGTATGGGGAGCAAGGACCGAAATTCAAGTCTACAGGAGGGAGCTTCACACACATATACACTAAGATTAAACTAGAGTATAATTTTTATCTTGTAAAAAAAAAAAAAAAAAAAAAAAAAAAACATGTTTTAGCATTGAAAATTTCCAATTTAAACCTAAATCCTAACATAGTCGTTAATTACGTTAGTAGGCACTTTCTTTGTCCATTAGTTGTAGCCTAACTGTGTGGTTAGTAAAATACACTAAGATTATAGTGCTATGAAGTTGTCTTCTGTTTGACAGTGGACAAGATCAGGCTGCAGATTTGCCATTAGATTTATTAGCAAAGAGCATATTTGAGTTTGAGTTTGGTTTTATTCCTTCACAACAAAAAGCTGCTCCATCCCAACATAACTTCTTCAGATTGAAAAACACCTAAATTTTAGATAAATTTTAAAAGTAGTTTTTTTTCTCGCGATTCTTTGTCATATTCAAATTTTAACAGTTTTTTTATATTAAAGAAAAAAAAAATCTTTGTTCTCTCTCTTTATTCCCCAAGTTAGTAAGAGCTTTTTTTTTTTTTTTTTTTTCACTCTATCTATCTATCTCTTTCTCAAGTTATTTTTTTTGCTTGCTTATTTCAATTCAATGATAACCCCTTATAAGTCATGTTAACTGTTGCAAATGGATGTATATACATATACTTCAGAATTTAGATGCTTAATACGAAAATATTGACTTTTACCCTCACCATAAAAATAAATAAAAACTGATCAAAAAATAAAATAAAATAAAAATTGGAGAAGACTCTTGAGGTTAACCAAAGCTATCTTATCTGAGACTCAAACTAATGAGAGTGACATAACATTGAATCCCAAACAGCTGCTAGGCCATTTTCATGTTTGGTTTATTTCCCACATAGACCTTTTGGAAACGCAGAAGAGATCAATAGTAAACTTATGCAAAACAATACAAGCTCAAATATCAGATAATTTATTTTAAAATGCTTTTATTTGTTGCAAATGGAAATAAGACCAGTTCTACATAGTACATAAGGCATCTGAAATCTCCTCTTTTTTCTTTTTTTTTTTGTAATACATTAAAATTGGCAAGAGAGGCACAACCTCAACAGCAGATTTTGTTGAATGTATCCTGACCCTCCATGTTGAACTTAGATCATGAAGACAGAGCAAGCATACCTCACTGCAAGGCCGACTTATTAGCCAAAATTAATTCCCTGAGCCAATGGTAGTTCACTTCCATAATTGATTGTACTGTGAAGGAGAAGAATGGTTAAGTCATTGTGAAAAATACAAAAAGATTGAACCGAAGAATGAGAATGCTCGTGCACAAACATCCAAGCAAATCAATCAGTAAAATATTACCATGTTGATCGTCGCATGTATTGCTTCCAAGAGTCGCTTCCTGCTTCACGACCACCACCAGTTGCCTTTTCTCCACCAAAAGCACCACCAATTTCAGCTCCATTTGTAGGTATGTTTACATTCACTATACCACAATCACTGCCATGTGGCCTACAATAATACTCTAAATACATCAACAATTGATACATAATACATAGAAGAGAGATATATAGATATTATAGAATAAGTACAGATTTTCAGATTTTTACATTTCATAGAAATTTTTTGAATTGGATGCAAAATGCTCTCTTACACTATTTAATGAGGTTATAATTGTCATTGAATATATCAGTAGAAAAGTAACTTGTAACATTAAACTTTACACATCTCTAGTTTCCAACAGTGATCAGCAATTAGAACTTCAAAACAAAAGTTACAATCTTTTACTAACTAATTTAGTTAAACATACCTGTTGGTGTCTACAATATAAATAAAAACATGCAAAGCTCAAACGTATAAGTATATAAGTCTTTCAAAGAGAAAGTAAAGATCGATTTTATGAGCACTCACCCTATCCATTTAAATATAATCTCAGGCTTGCGTGTGAAGATTGAACTACTCAATCCTTGTGGTACAGAATTGTTCATTTCAATTGCTTCATCTAGAGTCTGTGCAAGTTTTCAAATGCAAAATGAGAACTTTGATCTGATGAGAATCTCAATCAAAACCATACATGCAAATGGATGTAATTTCATGAAGAAATTACCTTGAATTTCATAACATACAGAACAGGACCAAACAATTCTTCTTTCACTATGGAGGCATCTGGGGAGATCTCGACAATAGTCGGCTGTACAAAATTTCCATCTGAATCTATAACTGATCCACCTACCAAGATTTTCCCTCCTTGATTCTACAAGTATCAAGTAGTTATGTGAACAAAAACACTTTAGTACGTCATATAAGGTCAAAGGATTGAAGATGCTAGCAATAGTCAATTACAAGAGACAGAATACATGCCTGGGATTTTATGCTTGAAATCCCTTTCTCAAAGTTATCCCTTGAGGCACGAGTATGTACTGGTCCAACCAGAGTTCCTTTCTCCAAGGGGTCCCCAACTTTGACTTGCTTGTAAACTCCAATTAGTTGATCTAATACCTTCTGGTATATGCTTTCATGAAGATACTACACCCAAAGTAAGCAAAGAAATTACTATAAGGGATACTTATCAAAAAAATAATTGCTGTAAGGGCTAACTATGACCACATTGGAACCGTCATTAAATTGTAAACAGAAATATATTACCAGTCTGCGGCATGTTGTGCAGCGCTGACCAGCTGTACCAACAGCTGCAAACAAAATAGAACGCGCAGCTAGGTCGATGTCAGCATCATCCATGACAATTATCGCATTGTTCCCACTTAATTCAAGCAAGCATTTGCCAAACCTTTCATTTACCGTTTGCTGGACTATTGAACCTACCTATAATTCAGAAGGCAGGAGACACGCTTAGATGAAGAAGATGTGGATAAAAACTGACCCAAAAATTGGTTTAAACATATAATAAAATTTCCCTAAATAAGTGGCATATATGGGCACCTGGGAGGCAGGGTTTGACTATATGCTTATTACACTTTTATGTAATAGCAATTTATCAAAGATAGGACTGTGTGTGTGTGTGTGTGTGTGTGTATATAAATAAATTACACGTGCCTTTGTGTTTTAATATGCATCAGACTTTGCAAGGAATAGCTCTTTTACACCAACAGTTGTTTAAAAAAAATGCATTAGTAAATCATAATGGGTACCAACCACTGAGAATATGTTTCTTGGTTCAAAACTTTTATATACAATTCAACTCATCTCACACAGAAAACTCATGTTTTCACTTTCAAGAATCAATGAACTTTATGTCTAATTTGAATATATTCATAAAAGAGTGATGCTAATGGCAGTGGCACAAACAAATCATAAATTTACCTTTGAGCTTCCAGTGAATGAGACCAGTGCTACACGTGTATCTTTCGCTATTGCTTGACCAATTTCAGCACCTCCACAGAAAGATGTGAATATTGCACCTGGCAAGTTGTTCTTCTCAAAAACCTCTGCCACAAGCTTAGTCACAGCAATAGTTATCAATGGAGTCGTTGGAGCACCCTTCCTGACATGCATAGCATGGTAAGTAACTACTCCTGTAATCTATGTAAAATAGGAACGTAATCAAACATACTTCGGTACTCAATGGCAAGGAACTGAAGATATTGAAAAGTGATTTTTTTTAGAAAATAATGTTATGATAAACTACTAGGGTACTAGATATATCAATCAATCTACCTGTTTAATACAGGCACTTCCCTTCTCAAGAAAATAAAGGCAAAAAAGCCCTTAACATCATATTTATGTTGGTCATATTTGGTTTTTTTTTGGAAGGAGGGATTCAACAATAATAGGAGGAGCACATGCAAAAATAGTAGCAATAGCACACACTTATGGTGGGGGTTGGGAATTCATACTGTGTGATATCTTGAAGAATGAAGAAGTAAAAAAAACTCAACAATGGAAAATTTGGATATCATGTTAGAATTATGATACAAGGATCATTAACTGAACTTTTTTCTTATAAAACGTTGTAAATAGTTTGAGCCATTATTCAAGTGCAGAAGATGCAATAGAATAAACTAAGAAAAGTGGTCTAAACATTTATCTTCTCAATTGAATTTCAGAAGAAAATATGTTGGTATTATAGAAAATCATGGCTGAAAGAATAAGTAAACGAATGTAAGTAAGCCTTTAAATCAGGAGATAGATCAATGAGCTCTGGCTCAATGGCACTCATGGGTTCAAAAATCAAAACCCACTGGGTGCGAGTAACCTACAAATAAAAAATTAAAGTCAGGAAATGGACATATAACTTACCACACAACACAGTTACCAGATACTAAAGCAATGCAGGCATTCCACCCTAAAGCATAAGAGAAAAATAATTATTAATGGCTTAAAGGCAGGCAGTAAACAAGTGTCATAACATAGGCACCAGAATAAAATTTTCACATCTAAACAGACATGGAATTTTACAATCACAAATATTATATGTCTAATCAATAAAAAAATTCCCCATCCATCCATCTACATGTTAATCTTGTATTATGTTGTAAAAACATTGAAAAAAATAACATGGCACATTATAGCAGACAGGCATTGCCAGTTTACATCTACTCAGTGTACCATATAAAAGGAAAGCTAGACAAACGCACCCAACCAATAGCCTGATAAAAAATAAACTCAAAATCTAGGCAAAAGTATTGTTTTGCGTGAATGATAGAGGTCAAGACAAACTGACCCAAAGAATAGCTAGATATGCAAACTCATGATGCAACAATCATAGCGGAAAATTTCAACAGTAGGGCCTTGAATGCTTTGTTTTGTGGAGTGACCAATGAGGAATTCAAGAAAATATCATCCACGGAAGTTGCCAAGGAAGCATGGACCATTCTTGAGACCACCTATGAAGGTACCAAGGCAGTAAAGACTGTGAAACTTCAAAGACTCACTAGTAGTTTTGAAGAAATAAGGATGGAGGAGGATGAGACTTTTGATGAGTTCTATGCTAAACTCATGGATATTGTGAATTCTGCCTTCAATCTTGGAGAATCTATTGCAGAATCCAAAACTGTTAGGAAAATCCTTAGGTCCCTACCTAAAAGATTCCATGCCAGACAGAAGAAGAACACACCAAGAACAGCGCATGGGAAGTTGAAAGCAGTGATTACACCCACTATCCCCAGTGGATTCCACACCTGCAGTTAGAGCATGCTCACCTTAATTTGGAGTAACAAAGTCAAATTTAACATAATATTCAATATAATCACATTCCAATGCCTGATTTAGTACTGCACCTCAAACATCATATGATCTGGACCTGGAAAAAGAAAAACAGAAAATATGAGTTAGAATCTTTGAAAGAAACCAGCTCAAGAGAGACAACAATACTAAAACGAATCCATTCTTGAACTGCAGACTCCATTAAAGGTAAATTAACATTTAAGCTCAGCTATTAAAAGTTTTATTCAGCTATCACAAAGAGTCTTATAATTGATGTAACCATTCAAATTAGCAATCAGAAGATGTATGAGCTTACGTTCGGAAGGTATGATAGATCCATTCAGTTGCCGGCTTAAACCAACAGCATAATCACACATATCAATAATTTCCTGTTAAGGAATACAGCTTTAGAGTCACTGAAAAAGGTTAAAAAAAGATCAAGAAACACTAACTGATAAGTTCATCTAAACATATCTTGAAGATCACTAAATTTTCTCAAAAGCTCAACTCTCTATGCACCATATGACCATGGAATGCCCACCAATAAGAGAATTTTTAAAAAGCCAAACTACAAATTTAGCATCTGTACATTTTTCACAATTTAAATTTCTTCCTTATACATTTAATAGTGTTAGTTTCATTCTTCAACTTTCAAAGCACGGTCCATCAATTATTAATTGTGTCAATTTCATCCTTCAGCTTTTAAAATCAAGTCAATTTCATCTCTCAAGTTTCAAAATCTAGTCAATTCCATCTCTCAAGCTTCAAAATCAAGTCAATTTTATCCTTGGTTATTAACTTGATTAACAATAAAATTGACTTGATTTTGAAAGTTGACGGACGAAATTGACACAATTAATTGTATAGGTATAGAGTTTAAAAAACAGGGAAAGAGGGTGAGAGATATAAGATAATAAAAACAAGTAAATAAAAATGAAGCAGACAAATGCACATCCTAAATGAAAACACACACACATATTATTGAATTGATCCCAGTTACTCTTCATGGTTCCTCTACTCATCCTGATCATGTATACAAGTGAGATAGGAAATTATGAACTATGTAGATATATAAAGCTGTCGATAGTAGCAAGCAAATCCTATTCAATAACCAGAGGGTAAGTAACTACTAAGTAAACCACCTCATCGGAAGTTGCTGGGTGTAGAACAACTCAAAATAAGAATATGGCATTGCTATTTCCAACCCCAGATCTATAAAATTTAGATAGTAACATAAAGCCCTAAAAGCAGCCAAGGCCTGCTTAAAAGTGACATTCAAGAAAGATGCCTCAGGGCACAACCCCAACCTTTGCCTCATGCCCTTAAAAACAATGAGAGTAACAGCATTGTCCAACAAAACACTACAGAATGAATAAAATTAGCCAAAGAATAGTATAGTAGCATACTTGAACCTCCCCTATTCCCTCAGGAAGTATCTTTCCCATCTCAAGCGACACAAGCCTACCCAGAAACTCCAATTTAGCTCTTAGTGCATCTCCTATCTGTCTAACTATTTCACCTCTCTTTGGTGCAGGGATCTGCGGAAAGAAAACATCTACTGTCAAACAAAACATATCCAGGCATCCCAACTGAACGCTGCAATTTCAGGTGTTTTGATGACATTAGCAAAGAACATGATCAACTGACACTCATCCATTTCTTGGCTGCTTCATTGCAAGCTTTCATTCCCTCCTCATAATCTTCAATAGATGCTTCAGTGACTCTAGCAATTTCCTAGATCCAAATGCAAAAGAATCAGAATATGGTACAGAAATAGCTAATAACCCACAAAGCATAACGAAAAACACAAAAATTCTCATGGATTATCTCTTAATTTTGAACTTTTTTTGAATGATCAAACAAATACAATGAGATTGCTGGTTAGACAATCAAGCTCAAAATCAATTCTATTCTATTCAATAATACAAAAAAAAAAAAAAAAAAAAACCAAAATTTCCTCCTCCCAAGCTGAAAACAAAAACTTCAGCCCAAGTGTTCCTTTAACAAAACTGCTACAATAAAATAATAAGCATGACCCAGTAATGATTAGGTGAAATTATGATGTTTCCAACGGATTATCAAACAAATAAATAAATAACCATTTTTCCATGAGGACAATCCACTGAACCTTAAACTTACTGATTCCCACAGATCAATAAGACAATAACCCATAAAACTAAAAAATCTGTAACTAATAAAAATCTATATATCATATTCAGCCAGAACTCAAATCCATCCCTATAATTTTCTTTAAATATGCAATATTTATAATGAAAAAAAATAAAAAATCTCTAAAATCTGATGAGTAAGGCAAAACCAAACCTGATTGTTTGAAGGATTAACAGAGGAGATGACAGGCCCAGTTGCTTTCCATTTACCATCGACATAACCACCGAGGTTGTTGGGTCCCACACCGATCTCACCCAGAAATTCGTACTCTTTCTTAGTGAACCCCATCTCTCTGCAAACGTTTTTCAGATTAATATAAAGACAGTGAAAAAGAACAAAGTTTCTCTTCCCACAAAAACCAATGCAGTGCAGAAAGAAAAAGAAGAAGAAGAAGAAGAAGATCAGAGCACTCACAGTCACAGTAAATGGCATAGAAAACAGAGCAATGGTTTCTGGTTCTGGTTGCCAAGTAATAATATATATATATATATTGTAACGTTATGCACGTAAGTGGAAAATTATTTAATGCGCTAATATTTAATGATGTGCAATATGGCTCAACATTATCCAAGGTAATTGGAAACAAAGTAGTCAAAACTACAAATCTTTCTCACAATTTTTTTTTGTCATAATTTATAAATAATTGAAAATAAATAATGTCATTGGTGGTATAAGGCGATAATCAATAATAATTTGACAACTTAATCGTTTGTTAAATTTATTGTCGAGAAATATTGTGTGCGTAAAATTACTAAATTACAAAATTATTCTATTGATTCCAATTGAAGGAATTGAAAAGGTCAAGGCCAAAAATAATTTTAGCAAAAGTAATTAAAACTGCAAAAAAAAAAAAAATGTCAATAAAAGAAGTAATATAAATTATAATTTCGGATGGAATAGAATAGAAGAAAATAATACATATTACTGGTCTTGATTAATCTCTCACCGTTCTTAACAAATCCAAAATAAATAGGGACTAAAATTCGGGTGTGATTATTTAATAACACAACACACATATTTTATATATATATATATTTTTTTTTGTTTAATCACATCACATGTTTATCCGTTTTGTTAGACTATTACAGCCACTTTTTTAAAGTCTTATTTTAATTATTATACAATTTTTTTTCTTTTGGTAATAATGATAGAAATTGTATACAGCTTAGTTGTGTTGTGATTAATTATTTTAAGCTAAATAAGTTTTAATGAATTTTTTATTTTTGAAAAGGAGTTTGTCTTCTAGCTAAAAAGCATAGGCAATAAAATTGTCTTTAAATAGCAATAGCGTAAGCGGCATCACTTTAGTTGCTTTGTAATTGTATCCTCAATCACATCACATTTCCACTCAAGTGCCAAGTTTTCCATCCTCATCATTTTGAGCATTTACGGTTATTATGGCGTCATGCTTCTAAGTTTAATCCTCCTCATTAGTTTTGGAAGGCTTTTTTTCTTTTTCTTTTTTTGCCAAACATTCAGCTTTTGTAAAAAAATATTATTGAAAAGTTTTTGTTCGAAATTATTTTGTTATGTAGTCCATTTTGAAATTTAAGTTTCAAGTAGATAATCGCTCACATGGATTATTTTATTGAAAATAAATATTAGATTAGATGGTTTACATTGGCTTGAAACTTAATTTTAGTAAACTTGAATTCCAAAATGAACTACAGAACTATATAATTCTGGATAGAAATTTTTTAATAATATTTTTTGCAAAAATTGAATATTTTTCCGCAAAAAAAAAAAAAAAAAAAAACCATTTTAGAACGACAAAATTTTAAGCGATGATTTTAAATATACAATTTATTTATTAATTCAATCAATTTAGTTTTTTTCTTTTTGAGAAGATCAATCAATCAATGTAGTTTGATGACTTTTAATGGTTTTTTCGCCTTTCTCTAAACTTGACTGTTTGATTGTGACCATAATTTACCAAAATTAACTTTTCATTACATAGAAAATCGATCAATCAATGTAGTTTGATGACTTTTAATGAGTTATTATGTGACAGTGATACTAATCAATTTTATTCATAACCATGTGAAACTTTAATCCATTTTTAATTAAAAAGTTAGAAATGAGATTTAAAAAAGAAAAAGAGATTTAATTTATGAAATAAATATAATATTTTTTTTAAGGGTACATATGGATTATTGTCATTATAATATGAGTAATTCTTAGGTACTCCCGGAGCACGGAGAATGGTGCTCCCTCCTCTCACATTCATGGTGGGGTCCGCTCATTAAATTCATGGTGGGGTCCACCATGAATGTGAGAGGAGGGAGCACCAATTCACTGTACTCCGGGACTACCTAAGAATTTTCCTTATAATATAATAATTTATTTTAATTATTATATAAAAAATTGAGAAGATATTATTATATAAATTCATGATGAATAAACGATGGAGATCAAAATACTAACTATACTCTATAATAAATCACAAGAATTTCCTAATACCTAATACATATTTTACTTTTTAGATTTGTAAAGGTAAAGAAATGTATTATATAAAATTTTATTTCGGTTTAAAAAATAATAAAGAAAAAGCATGAGAGTGAAAGAGAGTATCCTAATCAATTCTTCAAGTCTCTTTACGTGTCTTTGGGTGATTGGGCCTACTGGTGCGGATGGTCAAAATACCGGTCGTGAGTGATGTATCAAAATACCGTATGTCAAAAGAGACGTGTGCTCTTGGATAAGTTAAGCCACGGGCCACGTGTGCTCTTATCCTAGAATTGACAACGGCACGAGTTTTGGATAATTTGTGGTAACTGAATTTTGAAGGAGTTTACTGTCTAAAATTTATTGTGAAAATGATCTTAATATAATACTTTAAAAGAAAAAAAATTATAATATTTTTTATAATTTCAAAATAAATCTAAGATGGTAAAATGTTTCTATTTTATTAGTTTTTATTTAGGCCAACCGTATTAATTCTATAATAAAGTTAGTGAGTTACTACAAATTTTATTACTTGACTAATATATGTTTGATGCCACCTAAATATAACTAGTCTCGTCATATGTGCTTTGCGCTTGATGAGGGTTTTTTTTTTTTTTTTTTTTTTAAGTGTCATAATTTTCTATGCATCAGAATTTGAGATTTAAGTATATGTCTGATCATATTATGTATTTGAGAATTACTGATAAAGTCAGGAATATCATGAGGGTAGTTTCAAAAAATGAATTGAAGCTAGCCTCATAATACTCTTGGTTGTATCAATAGTTCTCAAATGCATAATATGATCAAACATATACTTAAATTTCAAATTGTGATTAATTGAAAATTGTACTAAACCAATAAAAAAAAAAAGGAACCTTATGCACACATGGAGCACATGCGATGAGGCTAGTATTTCGTAAATATCATCCCATTTTTGTGTTGCTTCTAATGTGATTATTAATAGATTACTTTTTTAAAACTTAATATAATTCCTTTCAAAAAAAAAAAAACTTAATATAATTAGAATTAGAATTTGTAGCCACAATCTCAATGCACTATCAATCTATCACAACCACAAATCAAAATAATCCACCACCACTAGATTGTAATTCAAAACAAATTGACCCAACCTAAACCCAAATCGGTCAAACTACCACCACTAGGTCCACTACTACTATAACCCATTGCAAACCCAGAGCCCAAAACCACCAGCCAGCCTTGAACAAACCATTGGAACCCATGAGCTCCACAACAAACCAAACCTACTGTGACCCATACCCACGCACACCACTCTCCACTGCCTGGGTTGGCCACAATGGCAAGTGGATTGGTTTGAAGAGAGAGAGAGAAAGAGAGAGAGAGCCACACACACCTTATAAATATTATTCACAACTACAAATTTAATATATAAATATATATGTAAAATTCAAAATTACTAATATAGGTTGTTTTGATTAAAAAAATCACTTCAGTACACTATGGATTGATATTAGGTGTAATAGTTAGGGTATTGCACTTGATGCAATTATAATCAATACTTGAGATTGAGGATTGAAAAAAAAAACTTTCAATTTCAATCATTAAATAAAAAATTATTAAAATAAGTAAAAAATTTAAGAAGGTAAAAAATTTTGTGAGAGGGAAGTGGATAATTGCATGAATCAGGTGCAAATGTGCAATATCTCTGACCTCAATGTGTAAACTACCTTCTTTGTTCTTTTTTTCTTTTTGGGTGAATTCACATAGTACATTAGAGTACTCATATGAGGTATATTAGTGATTGTATAATAGAAAAAATTGTAAATTTTTGCCTAAAAATTGCCCATATTAATGAGTGTAAAATTGTATAAATTTATACTAGTACTATTTATTTTGCATTAATTTTTTATTCTTCGAGGATGTAGGAAAATAATAGATGATGATTGTTGTCTGTAAAGAAAGATAAAAAAGATTTTTAAAAAATTAAGAAAATTTTAATTTTAATAAAATATCATATAAAATAAATAAATAATTTGATGATGGGGTATTTTTGAAAGTAAGTATATAAAAAAAAGAGAGTATGATATTATGCTTAAATAGATTGAAATTAGCATTAATATCAACCGATTACATTGTAAATTTATTTTATTTTTAAATTTTGGATGAAACATTGTAAAAAAAGTTGTGTAAACATTATCCCGTAAAAGACATAAATAGAGTATAAGAAAATTACGAATACAAACAGTTGGTCTGACCGATGGTTAGTGAGAAGAGAAAGAGAAAGTGCATCGAATGGTGAGGTTTGGGTACAACATCAACATGCATTGATAGAAGAAACCAGATTGAGATTGTACAGAACGCGCTCAGACAAGGAAATTTCTAAATAAATAAATCAAAATCAAAATCAAATATCCTTTCCTTCCTTCCCAGCCTCGTCACAAGAAGTAAACGAAATTACGTAGAAGCTGCTTTTCCTTCCTCTCTCTCTCTCTCTCAGGTACCCCTAATTCTTGTTCTTTGTAAGCAAAATTAGGAACCAAAACAAAAACAAAACATAACCTTTGTAAATTTTGTTGCAGCATCATATGATTACATATAATTTTAATTCCTACCTTGTTTGTTGTACTTCAATTCAATTTCCTTTTATTTTTTATTTTTATTTAGTTAGTCAATTCCTTGTTTAGGGTTTTTGTCTGAAACCCTAGACCCTGCCACCCCCTTCTTTTCCTTTGATTGCAATTGCAAACTTTAAGATTAGGGGTTTTGATTTGATTAATAATATGATACAACAACCCAAAGGGTTTTTGGGTCCCAGAAATGCCCGCTTTCGTGGGGGTTTCAATGGGATTTGTGCTTTGGTGTTGTTGTTTTTCTTATTCTACAATCGCCATGGTTTTCTGACGAGAAGGGGTTGGAATTCGCATAATTTGAGTCTGATTCCTGATTGGGGTGGTAGAGCTGATTCGTTTGAGGTTGTTAGTCGAAGAAGAATTTCTGAAGTTAATGTGAGTTCTTTGAATTATACTGGTGGTGTTGTTAATGGGTCGGCTACCGATGATTTGGCGGTCAGGGATCCGAAACTGTGTGCCGGATTGTCTGAACACACGGGCTATAAAAGCAAATGTGAGTTTTTGATTGCCAATCCGGAGTGTTCGTCAGGCGGGTATATTGATTACATCATGTTCTTTTATTGTGATTGTGAGAATGTTAGTGTTTTGGGGTATTTAGTGTTCTTCATATGGTTGGCTGCTTTGTTCTATCTATTGGGGAACACTGCCGCCGATTACTTTTGTTGTTCTTTGGAGAAGCTTTCGAATCTTTTGAAGTTGCCGGCGACTGTTGCAGGAGTTTCCCTGCTTCCTTTGGGGAATGGAGCTCCTGATGTGTTCTCCAGCATTGCTGCGTTTGTGGGAAAGGATGCAGGCGAAGTGGGTCTTAATAGTGTACTGGGAGGAGCTGTCTTTGTTACTTGTATTGTTGTGGGGACAATATCGCTCTGTGTGGCCGAGAAGAGGGTTCAGATTGATAAGAAATGCTTCATCAGAGACATATGTTTCTTCCTCTTCAGCATCATGTCACTCGCCATCATTTTGACTGTTGGTAAGGTGACTGCTGCTGGTGCCATAGCATTTGTGTCTATTTATGTGGTTTATGGGTTTGCAGTTGCTGCAAATGAGATTCTGAGGAAACATGCTCGGAAGTTAAGGTTGGATGCTGTAACACCATTACTTCCTGTTAAAGGAAGTGTCTTTTCTCAGGGGAGTGAGGAGGATGATTCTATATATGCCTCACTGCTTGAGTCTGACTCTCAAAGTGAGGTACCACATCTCCAAAGTAAGTTGCCTCAATGGATGTGGGCTTCAAATGTGGCAATCTATTCAAACCAGGGCATGAAGGCTGGTTCAGAGAGTCCGAAGTCCTATTGGGGTTGGAATGATGAGGACATGGAGAATGGAAGTGCTTACTGCACATTTTCAAAAATTTTAGCACTGCTGGAGCTGCCGTTGATACTCCCGAGACGGTTGACAATACCAATAGTTGAGGAGGAGCGCTGGTCAAAAGGGTATGCTATTGCAAGTGCTTCATTAGCACCCATTCTTCTGGCATTTTTGTGGAGCACCCAGGATGATGTGAGTTCTTTGAGTGGACAAATAGCATATTTTATTGGTGTTGTTTTGGGTGGTATATTTGGTGTTCTTGCATATCTATACACAAGACCTGATGAAGCACCTCGCAAATTCTTATTTCCATGGGTTTTGGGAGGATTTTTCATGAGCATTATCTGGTTCTACATTGTTGCAAATGAGCTTGTTGCTTTGCTGGTGGCATTAGGTGTAATTTTTGGAATTAACCCATCAATACTTGGAGTAACTGTATTGGCATGGGGAAACTCAATGGGTGATTTAATGTCAAATGTTGCACTGGCAATGAATGGTGGAGATGGTGTACAGATAGCCATGTCAGGATGCTTTGCAGGGCCTATGTTCAACACGCTTGCTGGTTTGGGGATCTCAATGCTGCTTGGAGCCTGGTCTAAGAGACCTGCCTCATACATAGTTCCCCAAGATAGTAGTTTGTTTTTGACTATGGGATTTCTAACTGCAGGACTTATTTGGTCACTTGTTGTGTTACCAAGAAATGATATGCGCCCTAACAAGGTGTTAGGAGTTGGCCTTATAGTAATCTATCTGATATTTCTCACTTATAGGATGAGCACATCCATGGGTGTTGTGTCAGTCATAGGTGCCCATTGACGACTTGTGTATTCATCACTAGCATGGTCATATTTGATGATTTCTGAACCTGAGAGCACAGCTCCTCTTGATGGTGGTCGGTTCATCCTTGTGCCTATATTAGACTAAACTCATGCAAACCGGGTATAGTGTCGAGTTGGAATGGCAGTGTCAATGCCATAAATTGTGTCTCATAGCAAATGAAAGTAAATATCATTGATGATGTATAACAAATTTCATGTTGATCCAGAAGAAATTTATCCTCTATCTGTTATCTAAACTCTTGTACCTTCTTCATCTTTATCCAGTTTTGATCGTTGTGATCTGGTTAGTGCTATATGATTATTAAATGTGATATGATGGCTGCAAAATGGATGGTATGTATATATATTTTATTTCTCTTTGCTCTTGAAATTTGTGAAACTCAAGTTTTTACAATATTGATGCGTCATTTTCTATTTCTTTTATTCTTTTGAACACTGAAATCTTCATATGGCATTTGTTGTTTTAGGCTTTGGCTTCCTGCTCATACACTTTGGATATTATCTCTCCAAAATGGACACTTGAATATAGATTTGTTTATTAGTGTATAATACAGTCTGTGGAGAAACTGAGTTTGCTGTTTCAATTTTTTTGCATTACCTGGAGTGCTGTCTGTGTAATCTGTTCGGTCATATAGGCTTAAATTCTACCCAACTTGTTGCAGCAAAAAATAATTATTGGCATCTGTCTGGCTGCAACTACATGATATCCATGCTTAATGTTGAAGTCTTTGTTTTAGACTATATCAAGTGGTCTTTAGACATTTTATGTCCAGATAGGCCATTAATAATCAGTAAGCTTCATTGATAATATGCTTAAGTGACTTCAAACAATGTTATGACTTAATGTAGTAGCAGTTAAACAATCTTGCTTGGTCTCTATTCAATTGTGTTTTATTTTATGATACATTGGTAACTTATAGAAACCATCCAATAGCAAGAAGCAATTAAACAATCTTGTATTGTACATTCACCGGGTATAGAATGACTTGAGAGTGTTCTTGTAATGCAGGCCCCCCCCCCCCCCCCCCTCTTGTTCTCTCTCTGTCTGTCTCTCTCGATTGAGCATGTCAGAATTTGGAAGTCAATTTATTTTAATTTTTTGATTGTTAATGGCAGATATCTGATATAATTAGATTGATACAATCGAACTTCTGGAATGATGGCACATATGTCAAAGGCAATGTTAGAATTTGAACATGGGCCAACTATTTAAATCCTCCAGTTTTGGTATATTTTATTTTATTTTTATTAGTTTTCTTTCATAGATGAAGATACAGCTTGCAGACACATTCATACCAATTCAATGGGCTCTGAAGCTGGATTAGTGCACCATATTTGAGTGTTTTTATGCGATTTTCTTGGAAGAAGTTTCATTTTGGTGGACACTTGGTATTTGCACATGGGGTGATTTTATCTTTGCTATAGACGTTTTGTTGCATATCAACAATGAATTTGCATTGAATGTCCATGTAGAAAGTTTGATCATGGGTTAGATCATGGTTGTTTGAAAATCAAATGTTTAGTTTTTGGATCCTTGCGAAAATTACTTGATTGTACTTTGCTTGCCTTTAAATGATAGTCAAAATCCGACCATTTATTCCTGAAAGTATGGTATAGTTGCACAGAATCACAAAAATCTCACTCTAAGCTTCTCCCCTTTTTTCTGTACAACAATGTTGTTTCGTTTTTACCTATGTTAAAACTTAAAAAGTAATAAAACTGCCCAGGTTAGTTGTTGTTACTTGGTATACTGGTAATATTGAAAATTAATAAGTGCATGTGTATCTTTTAGCCAAGAATGATTCTGAACATGATAAAATGACAGTGTCATACATACACGAAGCTTCTTCTTTTATCTTTTCTGCTTAACACATACGTCCAACCCAACCAACCAAAACCCGACTCTTTATATAGCTGTGCATGTGTGTGTGTGTGTGTTGGATAGCAAAATAACGAAGATGATGCACATGACCATATACTGGGGGAAGAAGGTGACCCTCTTGGTGCACTGGTGGAAGACCAGGACATGGGTGAGTTACATCCTCACCTTACTAGTTTGCTTTCTCTTCTCTGCCTTCTACCAGTACATGGAGGACCGCCGCCTCCACTTCAAAGCCTCCGCCTCCAATCCCCCTCCCATTGCCACCCCACTTCTCTCCAAACTTGGTCGTGCTCGACGAGTCAGTCCAGCCCGGCTGGTTACCTCCCTGTTTTTTGGAGTCAACTCGGCTCTTGGCTACCTCCTCATGCTGGCCATCATGTCATGTAATGGAGGGGTTTTCTTGGCCATTGTGTTGGGGCTGTCGTTTGGATATTACTTGTTTAGGACTAGAGATGACTGATGTCCTAAGTCCTGAATCCTTGTGCTATACTTGAGATTTTAATTTCATTTTCTTTGTCATGTTTGTAATGTATTACTATTCCATGATGTGTTTTCTTGTTAAATAAAGGGATTCGATTTCTGGATCTAAACTCTATAGAACGAGGGTCAAATGTAGCTGAATCAATACATGATCACTGGCATTATTATTCTCCAAGAATCTTCATTTTTTCTTTCGGTTTTTTGCTTTTGGACAATGCCAAATTGCTTCTGATTGAAGGAAAAAGTTTCACAAGGGCAACAACTATTTACACTGCTTGAATTAGCTTATGCTTCATCTTAAGTTCAAAATGGATGGACTTACAAAAGTTGGTTTTTGGATACAGCCCTTAATAGAAGTTCAAAAATGAAAGATAGCAGCTATATAAGAACAAAAACTCTTAAAAAGTTGAAACGTCTAGTAAAAAATGTTTATGTTGATGGATCGGCAACTGGATAGATCATTATTTAAAAAAAAAAAAAAAAAAAAAAAGGGTTTGAATTAACTTTTCAAAGAAAATGGAATATAATCCACTTAACAATCTCAATTGAATTATTATAGTAGTTTACCTGATGTATTTATTTAAAAGTAATCAATGGAGCTGTCACTCATTAATAATTTTTCCAAATACACAAACAAATCATTCCAAAACTTTAAAATATATTTCAGCTCAAGTTCTCTTTATTTAGAAAATCAAACAATACCACTAAAGTAAAAAACTCTTATAATTACTACAAAAATAGTAAACAGAATAATATATTACTTGGAAAAAAAAACATAACAATAAAACCATACCATAGTCCTAAAACTTTAGGGTAAATAAAAAGCACGATTACATGATAGCATCAGTTATAAGTGGAGAATTACTTCTGTTCTCTCATATTCTGATGTGACAAAAAACATTAATTATTTCGTCTGCTATATTAATTAGCACCTCGTAGATTCACCATATATATAGTCGAGAGTAGCAATGACACCAAAAACAAAAGCTTGATCAATGCCTGGTTTCACCACCACATGGTACAGATCCTTGCTTGCCATCAATTCCTGCACCTCCTTCTTCACTCCAACCTGCACTTCATAAACAACAAATCCTTATGAAAAAACCTCAGACAACATTGATATCAATTAATTTAAGCATCGCAGTGTGCAAGTTTATAGCCAGAATAGTATCAAATCAATTACCTGCGCCACAATGTCGCCTTTGGTGTCGATGATGCTACAATCTCTATCTGGGAAACAGCCTTTGATCGTAAAGTCCCAATCTTTGTTGCTTACCCTGGGTTCCGTGGAGATTTTCATTGCATTGTTCCTTACCAAACAGGAGTTGGGTTCTTTTAAGCTGAAAACCAACTTTTGAGACCCTTCATAATCAAAAGTGTAGCCTTTCCATTTCTTGTAAATGCTTAGAGCCTCAACCATTCCACCCTTCTATTTTTTTTTTTAATTAAAGACAAGAATAAAGAAAAAAAGGGAAAGATGCCAAAAGTCAAACGACAAGAATAAATTCATTTTTTGGTTATGCATGTACGTGTATTTATTTAAATAAACGTGTATGTATTTCTTAATATATTGTGTATATACCTTAATGCTTGCTCTAGAAGTCATCAGAAAAGGAAGACTTGTAACATGATTATTTTTTCAAGAATTTTACTTTTAATAAACCAAAATAGGTTTTTTAAAAATCCCAAACGTTTTAAGGAAATGCTACAATAAGCAGGCTTATATTTCTAAGTCCATGTTTGGATTGACAATCCCACTAGCATTTCTTGTTTTAGTGAATCATGTTCTCTTATTGGAGACTAATGTTTCTCAACAATGGTTTTCCCCAATTCTCTCTTCTAATCCATAGTTTTGAGAGAATAAGATCTTCTCCATTTCAATCATATTTATTTCATAATTCAAATCAAATATTACAGGTTTAAAATTGTATCATACTATGTTATTTAAAATTTTAAAGATAACCTTTTTTATTTCACTTGAAATTGATAGAGCAACGGTGTTTACTAGCTTAGCTATATATAAATTTGAAAAAAATAATCAGAATCAAAACATCACCATCACTTTGAGTCCTTGAGGCCATCCAAATTACCATGTCAAATATCAAGGACGTTTAAATTAATGCAAGCATATAAAACTTGTTTGTGGCGATGCATGCATGTATATGTGTGTTTGGGTACCTTTCGGCGGATCAGCAGCAAAGCTTCTCCATCACCATCTCCATCTCTCAGAATCAGCTCATCTTTTGTGCCAAGAATACCACACCCATCAACCCTGAAAATCACCTTCTGATTACAATCTGTCACCACAAAACCTCCTCCATTTGTCACATGTGGCCTCCTCCTAACTACAAGGACAACCCGTGAAGAGGAACAGTAAGTCTTGTTTATGATTGGAATCATATTAGCCCTTGTACCCATCTTTCTCTATACTTCTTTCAAACTTCGTATTGCTCGCATATATGCAACAATTAATACTCTTATATATAACGTTGGGACTTGGGAGGAGAAGAAAGAAGCTTGCTTTGTTTCTTTATTAAATTCAAAAGGTTCGGCAAGACTTGACAATGCGATTCATTGGAGTCTAGAAAGTGAAGAGAATATGTGGAATACATGGACATTGCTTGTTGAAGAGGAGAATTGATATCTCACTAGCTAGCCAACTAGATGGGAGAGTCCCCGCGGTTGTTTTATATTAGTTTCCTATTAAGGGTGCATAAGGATAAATATTAAAGTTTGATATATTATAATTTATTTATTTTATTTTAATTGGTAGATGGGTCTGGTTTGAACTACATACATAAGACATCACAAATAATGTCATTATCACTAGACCATTACTTAAATTTTGATGACGCATAAGAATTGGTGAATAATAAAAGTAGTATTAGTTTTGGGTACATATATGATATAAGAGTGATTTTATATCAATCACATGAGTATGTTTGGTATTGATTTTTTTCAATGGACTTTTTAGTTAATTTGATTGTGCAGTTTTTTCAAAGTTTATTTGCTAGACTATGCTTTAACTAATTTTATTTAAATAAACAAATAAACTTTAAAAAAAAAAAAAAAAAAAAAAAGCATCCAAATACACTATCACATTGATTAAAGAAAAAAGAAAAAAAAAAAGAATCTACTATCCTAATAAATTCCAAAGATTGAGATGAAAGTCATTGGTTGATTGAAAGCAAAATGAAGTTTCCTTATAACTAAACAATATACATTCAAAAGAGGCTTTTTGAGCTTTTTGAAATTTGCAGTTTAGACTGTGTTTGGATATCGCTTATTTTGCTGAAACTGAAAAATTATTGTTGAAAGTACTGTAGATAAAGGTAAAAGTTAGTTGAAATAGTACAGTGAGGCCTATGAATAGTGCCAAAAAGTGCAGTGGAACTCATGAATAGTGAAAGTCTTACTTTGACAGAGGACATTTGACCATGATTTCCTTTCCTAGGGTATCTTGTTAGGGTGGATTTCGGAGTAACGTTTGGCTCACCCTAAAATGCATGCATATGATCTAGTTTAAAATTTATCATGGAAGATGTATATCGTGACATGTGGCAAAAAACATTATATTGCTTTGTTTTTTTTTTTTTTCAACCTCACCTCAAGATTCTTAAGATAGCTTCTTTATAAATAAAATCATTCTTCAAATTTTTTTTTTTTTTCCGATTGAAATGCAAAGAATCTATATTATGGTCAAAATTAAATGGACTAATTGCATTTCTCACCCCCTTCCCCATCCCCATAAATAAAATCATCATTCAAATTTCTTTTGTTTTGATTGAAATGTAAAGAATCTATTTTATGTTCAAAATTATATGGATTAATATCACCCCCTCCCCCCTTCAATCTCCATTTTAAGTACAAAATCACTTTTTTTTTTTAATCGTTAATATGCAAATTTCCTTTAAAATATATTTCATTACATTCAAATGAAAACACTTTTTTTGGGGGGGCGGGTAATTTGTTCATTTTTCGTGGTCCATTAAGCCCTTTATAAACATTAAACCACAATTTTTTCCATCCAAATCAAATAGGGGTAAAAAACTAAGAGTGTGTGTGTGGAGGGAGAGGAGACAGGGTCATAGGGAGTAGAGAGAAGAGGGTGGAAGTTGGTGAAATTTTAATTAATCTTATTTGGATGTTTTAAAAGGGGAAGAGCTTGAAGGAATTTGGAGGGGTATAATACTTCTCCAAACCTTCAATTTTTATTTTTTATTTTTAATAATTTGATAGTTATAATAGGAGAAGGGATATGAACTTTGAATATTACCTTTAAAAACATCAAGATTCAACCAAATTAGGGAAATTTGGCTAGAGAAATGTGGGGTTTGAGTTATATATATTAAAAAAAAAATTAAATTCTCAAATTTAATCTTATATGTCAATTTGTATTATTTTCTTTAAAATTAACAAATAAGGGTTTATAATTGTCAATTTAGATGACCAATGTTTAGCCTAGAAAGCTAGGCTTTCTTTCTTGCTTTTAGTCATGTAGGAGTTTGTTCCTCCAGTAATTAATAATGTTGTTATGGTTGATTTACCAGCCTTGGAATGATATTCATGATGATCTTTTTCTCCAAAAAAAGAAAAAGAAAAGAAGAAGAGATGACCATTTCCTTCCCCTCTACTCCCCATACTTAAATTTTAAAACATCCAAAAAAAGGGAGGGATATTTATTCCCTTTCCTCCTACTTAATTTTAAAACATCCAAAGAAGAGGAATGGACATTCATCTCCCCTCTCCTCTCCTTCCCCCTACCCTCTACTCCCCCTCTTGCTTGAAACTTACAAACACACTATATATTTATGTTGGGTGAAAAAAATTATTTAGGGGAAAAAAAAGCACTCATTCAGGCTAATTCCAAGCACCACCAAGATTTTTTCAAAAAATCCAATTTGATTTTTAAGCACGAACAACACTGAACACTTTTTGAAAGTTTCCATGCTCCTCCAAGTCCTTTGTTTTCCTCCTTCATCTTTAGTTATTATCCATCCACCATATGCCACCCAAAAAGTCCCTTGTGTATATAGCTGCAACAATCTAGTCATTGTCGGATTTGTGTAATCAAGACCAACTGTTGGATATATGCAAATGGGTCCAACTTCTTTGATGAGATTCAATTCCTACCCACAATTAAGATAAAATTTAAACACATTTGATTTCAAATTTCCTATCCATCATGCTGGTTAGAAAGCTTAAAGGTCATGGTGCAAGAAGCAAATTAACTCGTAACCTAGCCACAATTAGTTTTTTGGGAATTGAGCACAAATGGTGTTAAGTGTTGTTTGTGCTTAAGAAGAAAATGTAATATTTTTTAAAAGTCTTAATAATGCCTATCATTAGCCTAAACCCCAAGGATTGTTTTTGTGTTTACCCATTTATTTACCAATGAATCATCATCCCAATTCAAATCACAAACTATTTCTTTTAAAAGAAAAAAAAAATACAATATCAATATATTCCCTTTGTTGCTTGATTTGAAAAGAGAGAATAATTTGAAATAATATAAAATTAATCCTTAGAACCATTCTCTCAATTCCCCCCATTCCTTGAAGGTGAAGTTAAATAATGAAGTTCTAAACATTCTCAATTCACAACCCGACTATACCAAGGAGCAATCCCATGCAATTTACAATCTTCCAAAAATTTCATGAAAATAAAAAATCCATTCAAAGGAATTATTCACACTATTTGAAATTATCACCCCAAACACATTAAGACACCACAAAACCTAATAGCAACCCAAATTAAGCCACCATAAACAACCCACCCCAGACCATATCTATAAATTAACTACTTATTCAACTATCCCATGTCCTTGGTGGCCGAAAACCACACCCAAACAGTTGTTGGGATATAGTCTCAAATTCCAATTGTGACTTGAAAAGTTAATTTGGTTTCCTTGTTGAAAATGAAAATTTAATTTGGTTATTTTTTGGTTTCCTTATTGTGAAAGAAAATGCTATTTTTTGGAGTGGATGGAAAATCTAATCCTTGTTAAAGAATTAATGTATTCCGTATTCATTAAGGAATAGGATTTGAGTATTTTAAATAGACAATACTACAAAAATTTTAATGGCTTGGCCCAGGGGCTCTCCTTAGAAGGAGAGGGAAAGAATTATAGAATTGGGCGTGAAATCAAGAGAGAGAGAAAAAAAGAATTTTTTCTTGGGAGGTAACGCAAGGAGAGAGATAACAAGGTTTGTGTTTTGTTAACAACGTTATTTTGTAAAACACACAAATCAAGGAGAATTTGTGAGGCTTATTTGTGATGTTACAAAGTGAAGAAAATAAGGAGATTTTCTTTAGCCTTGAGACATACACAAAAGAAGATATTATTGTATTTGGTGTGGATCTCAAGTTAGGCATAAACTTGAAAGAATATATTTTAATTGATTTTATAATAGTAAATTATTCGAAATTTGTCTCATGATTTTTCATTTCAAGGAGAAAATGTTTTTCACATATATTTTTGTGTTCTTACTAGAGATTGATATTTTGGCTTGGTAATTTTAGTGATAATATTTTTGGGGGATTGATTAAAATTGTTGGTTGTTTTTCTTAATTCACACAAGGCTAGATTGAGACCCAATAACTGGTATCATAGCTCAAGGTAGTGTGCAACAAGGTGGCGAGGTGTTCAGGCTCCTTTTGTAGGTGGTGTGCGGTAAGGTGGCGAAGTATTCAGGGTCTCCCATTCATAGTTGGAGCTAGGACATAACAAACCTAAAAGGTCCACGTAAACGATCCTAATAAAAGGCCAATTGAAGGAGTATTGTTAATGGGTGCTAATTCATGGTGTAGCACGAGGTGTTCCCGTGCACAAGGAAGAATGGGACCAGGGACGGAGTCAGAACTTTGAGTTAAGGGGGGCGGTTTTACTATTGGCTGTGTGCAGTGATTGCAACCTCTGATTTTGCTACTTTTGTAGGTAAGAACAAAATTATTTTTGTTTAGAATTTTTTAAAGGGTAGGGTTATTTATTTTGGATAAAATTAGTTAATTGAGCTTAATTTTGTTTTTAGTTTTATTGGTAATTTTTGTTGTTGAGCTTTTTTTTTTTTTTTGGCTTATATATTTTGTTTTAGATATTAGATCTATAAATTTTTTTATGGTCACTAAAATGAGGAAAATGCTAAAGCTGCAAATTTTTTATAAATTACTTATGTAATAAGTGGTTATTGGTAAGTAAAAAAATGATGTAAGTGGTGTGCCCATATGCGAACCAATAAGAATTTGCTACCAAAAAAGTTTGTAAAAATGTTATAAAAAAGTTTGTGAGTATAGCATTACTCTTAAAATAATCAATGATTTTATTAAAGGGAAATAAAATGTAATTTTATAGAACAAAATTGATAAAATTAATACACATATATATAATAATATATTTTTAAAAAAATTTAGGGGGGGCCATTGCCCCCCCTAGTCCAAGGGTAGTTCCACCCCTGTGTGGGACTGGGATGGATTCTCATGAATGAGCGTGTGGGGTTGACACATAGTTCCTATAGATTGACACGTGATTTTCAACTTTTCATAGATTGACAGGTGGTTCCCATAGATAGCATATGAGAGGCCTATAGATAACGCGCTAGTGGAGGAAAGAAAGTTTATAGGTAAAGAGGAACGAGTAGGACTTGTTCGTTAGTCCAAGTAAAGGCCTGGAAGCTCATAGAGAGGCAAAGATTCACATATGAAGGAAAGATGGTTAAATATACACGTGTGAGCGAAATCCTACATTACATAATAATAAGAAAAATGAATTGTTCATATATCATAATTTGGCTCAAACTAAAAGGTTTAAAATTTTAGGTTAAGTGATATCCTATAATGTAATCACAGCAACAAATACATATATAGTATACTACATAAATTAGCGAGGAAATGGTGCCTAGGTTCTTTTTCGGGTGTTTTTGTACATAGCCATTGACAACTCATTTGCCATGAGAAACATATTCCAGAGCATTAAAAGATGAGAGAGTTGTAGTTTGTTTAACTTGGACTTAATTAATTAAACTGGAAGGATTAGATACGAATCAAAATTTTAGCAACTCTAAGAATTTATGATATTGGTTCCAAGATGCAAAGAACCCAGAAGGACCTAGTCCTATCCTGTTGAATAATGAAGATATTTCATTTTAAACTTCCAGAATGTTTTAGGAGCTGCCCATCTTGGTAAATTAAATCGAGTGGGAAGCCCATTAGCCCAAACGTATCAATAGGCCCAAGCCAGCATCTTGTGAATTGTCATTCAAAGGAAGCACAACACCAAATTTGCAGGCGTTTAATGCACAAGTACAACGTGCAGTAACTGTGGAGCGCAATGCATTCACCATAAATTATATCAAGGAAGATGATCCTTTCATTTTCAAATAGACTGTCCATTTACAATATGTAGAAATATCAGTACTCCTGCAATTTTGCTAGTAGACTCTAGCAATACATTTTGGTATAAATGGTCGTGATTAATAATCAAACTTTCCGGGAAAAAAAATTAAAACGAAAATCACATTTTCATCCTTACATTTTCACGCGATTTTCACTTTGGTTCCTATTTTTTATTTTCACCGCTTTTAGTCCTTATTTAGAAAAACGCTATTTATTTTAGTATTTTCCGTCAGTGCCCTAATGGCAAAGTCTTAGGTGGCAGACAGAGTACATCGCTGGCACACTAAATGCTGATGTCAACATTAAAATAATAATATAATATATTATTTAGCATTTTAAAAATGCCAAGTCATCTTTTAAAAACAAAAAATTAATTTATGAATTTTAACTAAATGAAAAAAAGGAAAAAACAGAAATAAAAACAAAAAATAATATAAATTGAGATCTAGCTTTATTTTTAGTAAGAACAGACAAAACACAAACTCAGTCATTGTTTTGTTGGCAACCAAACACAATATCAGCTGAAAACCCTTTATTATCAAAAATAATTTTTTTGATATGGGAAAATAAGTAAATAAACCCAGTCAGTGTTTATAAAAAAAAAAATTAGTGACCCATTGTTCTTTCCCTGACATCAGAAACATGAAATCAACGATATGTTGATTTCATCAGAAACCAGGACCCCACAATAGTCCAATGCCTCGCTCTATTCGGAGAAAGACCAAGAGTCATTGATGGGTCTGACCATAGCACATCACCAGGAATCAGATTTAAGCCTTCCCATGGAGGATCAAGAACCGACCTTCGAGCTCTAGATAATTCCTCCAAAGAACCAAGGGATAATGACTTGGGCTCGGAGTTGAAACTTACTCTACACCTCTTCTTCTGTTTTGCTCTCTTTGATCTGAAGCCTCGCCACCTTCTTCTTTCTTGAATGTTACACCACTACGTGCTGCAGCTATCATTATGCCGGAATCTCAAAAATGCTGGGTTAATGGCTTTGTGGGTATTTTGTTCAAATTTGGGTGGGAGTTGTGTTTGATTTTCTGGGGTTTGTGCTCATGTGTTCTGGGTTTGATTTTCTTGTGTTCTTGTGTTTGATTTTCTGGGTTTGTGCTTGAAATTTTTGGGTTTGTGTTAATTTTCTGGGTTTGTATTCTTTGGGTTTTGAAAATTTTGGGTGCTCAATCTGGGTTTTTTCCCTCATCTCACATTAGATTTTTTAAAAATCTTTTTTTTAACCAATCTATGGTATTTTTGTGTTTTGGCTAATCGTATGTGTTTCAGCTGATATTGTGTTTGGTTGCCAACAAAACAATGACTAGGGTTGTGTTATTGTCTGTTCTTACTCAAAATAAAACTATATCTCAATTTATATTATTTTTTGTTTTTATTTTTTTTCCTTTTTTTTATTTAGTTAATTCATAAATTAATTTTTTGTTTTTAAAAAATGACGTGGCATTTTTTAAATGCTAAATAATATATTATATTATTATTTTAATGCTAACGTTAGCATTTAGGCTCTGCTTGGGAGGAGTGAATAAAATGGAATGCAATGGAATGAAAAGAATATTTTTAGAATATTTTTCCCTCCCTCTTGTTTGGGAGTTTTAACGGAGGGAATGGAAAGTTCATTCCCTTGTTTGCGAGTTTAGATGGGAGGGAATGGAATAGTTAAAAGGAAATACTCATTCCCTCCTAAGCCCTCAAAATCTCAAATTTTTGTTCCCTTGAAATTGGGAGGAATAGGAGAGAATGAATTTAGGTTTAATGAAAATTTTATTAAAATTTCAAAAATACCCCTATATATTCAACTATTTATTTTAAAATAGGAGTTTAATAATAATATTGTTATAAAATGATTCCATTCCATTCCCTTCATATTGCTCCCAAACAAGATTATTTACATTCCATTCATTTTCATTTCTTTCCATTCCTTTATTTTAAAACATCCAATCAAGGTTACTTAATTCCATTCATTTCCATTCAATTCCATTTCATTCCTTTAATGATCATTTTATTCCATTCCTTTATAAACTCCCAAGCGGAGCCTTAGTGTGCCAGTAATGCACTCCGTTTGCCACCTAGGACTTTGTCGTTAGGGCACTGATGGAAAGGACTAAAATAGATGGCGCTTTTCTAAATAGGAATTAAAAGCGATGAAAATAAAAGATAGAGACTAAAGTAAAAATCGCGTGAAAATGTAGGGACGAAAATGTGGTTTTCGTCAAAAATCAGTTGGTATAAATGGTGTCACAAACTCACAATTTGCTTTTCGGTCATTGTAATTAAACAATAGTTCATTTTATAAAGCACATCATATGTTAGATTACAAAAATTTAATTCAAAACTACACCAATAAGTCACTTTTGTGTAGTGCTCATCTTAAAATAAACTTGAAATTAAGATAATAAATATAATTTACTCAGGTAGAGGTGACAATATTTGACACGGCCCTCAAATAAAACACATTTTTTACCGGTTTATGTTTGGTGTAAATGGGTTCATGACAAAATAGGTCGACATGTTTGGACACAATTAATAAACAAGTCAATTTTGTGTTGATTTGCTTGATTTGCAATCAACCAAAACAACCTGTCTTAGATTATGTATTTTTAAATTTGGGTGGAACTTCATTGTATTTTAGATTTTAAGATATTAGTATTTTAATTGACGTTATTATGAAAATGCAATTTGTGTATAATTTATTTAATTTATTTATTAGAATTTATATGACTACAAAATATAAAAATATGTTAATAATTTTTGGTCAAATTCTATAAAATGGGTTGAAATGGGTCTTTCAGTGACCCAACAAAAATTGTATTTTAAGCATGTTACATGGGTCATGTCCAGTTAGCCTGCTTAATAAATGAGTCATATTAAGATTGAGGGATTTTAATAGTTATTAAAAAGTTTGGATAAGGGTTGACTAGTGTAGTAGAATACCTCTACTTTGACACAACATAAACACGACGCATCAACATGAATTGCCACCTATACACTTATTTTTGTCCTTCCTTTACTTAGGAAAGAACAATGATAAATTATAATTTAACTCTATGTGGTTTGACCCTATCAAAATTTAGACCATAAACTTTCAATTATTATATTTGATTGCCAAAAGTTTGAGCGAAAATGAAATCATTAGGGTTATGTTGAAATAAACTTAATAATTTTATTTCAAATTTTAAAGGGTTAAAATCTAACCTTTGAAAAGTTTATGTGACTAAATTGTGATATGATCAATCTCAATGATGATTCTATATATGCCTCACTGCTTGAATCTGACTCTCAAAGTGAGGTACCACATCTCCAAAGTAAGTTACCTCAATGGATGTGGGCTTCAAATGTGGCAATCTATTCAAACCAGGGCATGAAGGCTGGTTCAGAGAGTCCGAAGTCCTATTGGGGTTGGAATGATGAGGACATGGAGAATGGAAGTGCTTACTGCACATTTTCAAAAATTTTAGCACTGCTGGAGCTGCCATTGATACTCCCAAGACGGTTGACGATACCAATAGTTGAGGAGGAGCGTTGGTCAAAGGGTATGCTATTACAAGTACTTCATTAGCACCCATTCTTCTAGCATTTTTGTGGAGCACCTAGGATGATGTGAGTTCTTTGAGTGGACAAATAGCATATTTTATTGGTGTTGTTTTGGGTGGTATATTTGGTGTTCTTGCATATCGATACACAAGACCTGATGAAGCACCTCGCAAATTTTTATTTCCATGGGTTTTGGGAGGATTTTTCATGAGCATTATCTGGTTCTACATCGTTGCAAATAAGCTTGTTGCTTTGCTGGTTGCCTTGGTGTAATTTTTGGAATTAACCCATCAATACTTGGAGTAACTGTATTGGCATGGGCAAACTCAATGAGTGATTTAATGTCAAATGTTGCACTGGCAATGAATGGTGAAGATGGTGTACAGATTGTTAGGTTCTAAAAAGTTAGGAACTAATGTATTTAGAACTCTACTGTGTATTGTTGGCAAACCATGATCAAAACAGGTTGTTTAGTCTTGTTTAGACTTGCTCAAAGTTGTGTCTTTTATGTAAAGTTGGAATCGAGCTGTTGCAGAAGTATTAGTGCATTTCGGCCTGGCTCGATCGATCGAAGAACAGGCTCGATCGATCGAATCTCGGGCAGAATGTTTTTTTCTGCAGAATTCCAACTCAGCCTTAGTTCATTAAAACGTTTAGGGTTTTATGTTTTTGCCTTAAGTATATAAGATAAACCCTAGCCACGTTTTAGTTGTTACTCATATTGCTGTTTGTGTGAATCTCTTGTGAGATCTATGAGGAGCTTTCCTTTACACAAGCTTAGGATTATCAAGAAGAAGATTCGTTCAAAAACTTGATGATCATTTAGTTGCTGCCATAAGAGCTTAAAGAAACACAAGCGGGTGTGCTTGTACTTGCTGGAGAATCCAAGAAAGAAGGAGTCACTGGTCTCGGAGTTTGCACGTGGTCGTGTCAGTAAGTTTCTACTGGTGGATAGCAATAGGATGTTAGTGGTCTAAGTCCTATTGTAAAACTTCGATTCTTTCATAGTGGATTCAGGTTTACCTTAAGGATAACTAGGTTAAATCCTCCCTAGGTTTTTACTGGTTTGGTTTCCTGGGTCATCATATCATTGTGTTATTTATATTTCCGCTGCTATGCATGATATGATTGTTTGATTGTGATAACCTAGATCTGAAATTTGAACTAAGTAATCACTTGGCTAATTAACTAGGTTAATCCAATTGTGTTTTAAGGGGTCTAAAAACGATCAAGTGGTATCAGAGTAGGTTGCTCTCTTGTTGTTGATCTTTTGATCTCTGAGCTGATCCTTGACCCCTGTTGTCATGGAACACAGACACTCTCTTGTTATTCCTCCTCACTTTGATGGGAATAATTATGCTTATTGGAAAGTAAGGATGAAAGCATTCCTGAAATCCATTGATGAGAGAGTCTAGAACTCCGTTGAGTACGGATGGGAGAAGCCCACTACTCCTGTTAGTGAGTGGGAAACTTCTCAGAAAGAAGTAGCAGCCTTCAATAGCAAAGCTATGAATGCAATCTTTAATGCTGTTTCTATGGAGGAATTTAAGAGAATCTCTAATATTGAGGTTGCTCATACTGCTTGGAATATCCTCCAGACTGTGCACGAAGGCACAAAGGCTGTCAAAATCAATAAGTTACAACAATTAACTACTAGATTTGAAAGCATTAGGATGTTTGATGATGAATCTTTTGATGAATTATATGCTAAGCTTAATGATATTGTTAATTCTGTTTACAACTTGGGTGAAATCTATGATCAACTTAAAATTGTTAGGAAAATTCTTAGATCTTTGACTAAAGATTTTAGACCCAAAGTGACTGTCATCACTGAGAGCAAGGATGTGGACTCCATCCCTATTGATGAACTTGTATGATCTCTTCAATCTTATGAGCTGTACCTAAGACTAGCAAATCCAAATCAATGGCTCTTAAGTCAGTTGATGATGTTGATGTTGGTGGATTTGATGATGAGCTCTCTGCTACAGAGATTGCTTACCTTGCCAAGAACTTTAGGAATTTCCTTAGAAACAACAACAGAAGGGCAAGAGATAAGAACACTACTGAACCTAGAAACTTTAGGAAGAATGATCCCACTAAGGTTAACAACACTGATAAACCTAGAGAAAAAGTAGGTCAATCTTCTAATAATTCTATGGGTCCTCAGTGTTTTGGATGTCAAGGGTATGGGCACATGAAATCTGAATGTCCTACTTATTTGAAATCTAAGAGTAAGGCTATGGCTGTAACCCTTAGTGATGGTGAAGTTTCTGATGATGAGTCTGGTTGTGACGAGGATGGAAAATTCATTGCTTTCACTGCTACTGCTGTAGTAAATGAAAGTGTATCTGCTGAAAAGAACCCTTCTGATGGGGAACTCTCTGAGGATGCAGATATTCAAGAAGCTTACAATAAACTTTGCAAAGTTGCTGCAAAGGATGCTATGAACGTTGAATTAGGCTTGAAGAAAATTGCATCTCTTGAGCTTGATAAGAAAAATTTGCTTGTTAAATTGTTTGATGCTACTGAACTTTTGAATAATGTTAAGACTGAGAACATGTTTTTGCTTGAAAAAGTTAAGAATTTGAAACTTGAGCTTTCTGTTGCTAGAGATCAAATTAATAGGTCTGCTAGTTCTAAACTTGATCATATGCTTAGTGTTCAAAAGTCTTCTTCTGACAAAACTGGTTTAGGTTTTATAGAAAGCATCAATGTGTCTGCACCCAATTTCACTATCTTTGTTCCTTCATCTTCTTCTGAACCCCTTATGAGTGAGGTTGTGAGTGAGGTTGTCAAACCTTTAGATGTTACACCTCCTAGGAAGATTAGGGTTGAACTGAAAGAGTCTAAACCTAAGGAGTATACCCTTTCTAAGGACAAGTCACATGATAAGCCTGCATGGGTTTGTCATTTTTGTAGAAGTCTGGACACATTCGTCCAAACTGTTACAAGCTGCAAGCTGCTAAGAGAGTAAATAAACCAAAAGTACTTGTGCCTCAAGCACAAGATCCTATGGTACTCATTGGTGAATTGGTAAAGGCTCTAAACCTTTATTCCAATCCTGGAGTTGGAAATCATTCTCATGTGAATAAGAACTCCAATGCTCGTGGTGCATTTAAAAAGTTTTGGATGCAAAAGGCTCAATCTAATTGAGTCCTTCTAACTTGGTCCTTGTGCTTCATTGCTTTTCTTTGTGACCTTTGTTCTTTTGTTTTTTTTTGTTTTCTTTGTTTCTAGGATTTGCATTGCATAACATTCATGCATTTCATTCTAGATTTTTTTTTTTTTAAAAATAAAAAATAAAAAAAGGAAGAAAAAGGAATCAAGTTGTGTTTTGCAATATTTTCTTGGTTTTGAAAACAAGGTTGATCAATTTATTTTCACATAACATGTCTTTTGTACCTTGTTTAGCTTTAATGAGCTTACTTATTGCACTTTACTAGTTGAAGCTTTGCAGTGCATGTTGTGTGGGAAAAATGTTTATGGTTTTGTTCACTTTGTCTTGATCTTGAAGTCACATGTCTATGACTGTCGGACTTGAACTTTTTGAGAAATGCATAAATAACCATCTCACCACTGTTTACTAGCCAATCATGAACACCTTAGTGCATATCGTAAGATTTTGTGCTCGAGAAAGTGTAGCACCTACACAAAAAGAACATAAGGTGTAGCCTCAGTTTTAATGTTAAAATTGGTATGTATATTATTAGGTTATAATTAATTCAATCAATCAAAATTGGTGTGTACATTATCCTGGCTATTTTAATAAGTTTCTGAACAATTAAAATTTATATGTACAATTTGAGGCAAAATCAAGAAACTTACATGATTGCAAGCTTATGTTCTAGGAGATGTGGAAGTTATATGATGTTACTCTTTAGGTGATAGTCTCTTTCAAATTCTATGTGATGAATTTTGAAGACTTTGTGTTTGATTGCTATTCACATATCACCTCATATGTATCTTAAGTTTTTGCTAGTTGCACACACTACACAAGTTACTCTTTGCTAAGCATTGTACATGTTATTGTGTGTGTTTTTGGTCTGACCAACCAAGTCTGAAAATACCTTGAGTTTTATGCAAAACATATTTGATGCTTGAGAATTTAAGGAGATTGTATTGAAAATCTTCATTTTGGGAAAACTGGGTTTAAAACTTGTGTTTTTGAAAAGCATTTCATCTCATACTCATGCATTTTGTTTATAAAATTCAATGCTTTGAGGAGTTTCTTGCAAAACTGCTTTGTATTTTTTTTCAAAAATTTTGTTTTTTTCCAGAATTTCGATCGATCGAAGCTGTTTTTCGATCAATCGAAATTGTGATTAAAAATTTAAGTGAGCCTTTGTTTGTTTTGATCGATCGAACCTAAAATTTCAATCAATCGAAAATCGTATGAGAAGTTTTTTAAAAATTGATTTTCAGTTGAGTCAAACACTTTTTCAAAAAGTTCTTTCTCTTTTCCTCTCCATACGACTTGGTCAAGGTTACATCTCAATTTTTTGTCGTTTTCGTTCATTCTTTTTGCAAGGTTTTCCTCTCCCAAGGCCGGTAAGACCTTTATACCCTTTCTTTTGCATTTTATTTCATGCATTAATTCATGGTTTTTGGGTAAATTTTCGGACCTATGCAAAATTGGGGTTTTTGATGATTCAAGTCTTCTTTTCTAAAATTGATCATTGGGTTTTGTTCCTATAATGTTATAAACATGATCTATGATGTTTAATTTGATCAATTTGGTGTTTTGTGAGAAATTGGAAATTCTAGGGCTTGTATTTACCCGATTTAGGGATTTTGTTCAAATTGAGTTTAATTGATGAAATTGGCTTGTTGAATTGATGTAATTGATCATTATATTCTGTATTTTACCTTGTGTAATGATCAATTGGTCAATTTTTTACAAATTGAACAAGTGGTTTTACAATTTTTGGGGTTTTTGTTAGAAACTCTATACTCAAGCCAATTTTGTGATATTGAACTTACTTTGAACTTAATTTCACTGCATTAGAGCATGCATCATGACATTTAACTATTCATGTATCATATAGATTTTTTTTCTATATTTTTTTGCTAACTTGCAGTCTACCTTTGGTTTTTTTCTTTTTGTTTTCTTGTTTTGTTTTGCTTTGTGTCTTTGTCCTTATCCTAGCACCATGCCTAGGAAGACTAGAGCTCATAGGAAACTCTCCACTTCCTCTGAGTCTCCCTCTAGGAGTGAGTTGTTTTGGAATGACAAAAGCAGAGAGGTTTATGAGAAACTGAATTGTAGGAGAAAGATTTGGGCTGAACGATCTGTTGTGTTAGATGAGGTTGATCCTGCCATTAGAGCAAACTTTGAGAGTAGAGGCTGGTTGTCTTTGTTGGAGGTAGATCATCCACCCCCGATCGCCCTGATTAGAGAGTTCTACTCAAATCTCTCTTGTCACATCTATGATTCCAACACCCTTGTTAGGAGTTGGATACGAGGTGTTGAGTTCACCATTACCCCTAGGATAGTGGCTGAAGCTCTTGGGGTTCCGGTCGTTAGGCACCCTGTCTATCCTTATGAGGAGTCTCCACCCCTTGATGCTGTTATGTCTTACATCACTAAGTCTTCTATTCAATGGGGTTCTGATCCTCGGATCACGTCTGTTGAGCTTACTGAGACTTCCTATCTTTTCTTTAGGATAGCGTGTCATTCTTTGTGGCCTATTTCTCATCTCCACACCATCCCTCTTGAGCGATGTGTGTTTTTGTACGCCTTTGTTTCTGGTGCATCCATTAGTTTTCGTCATCTGTTTCTTCGTTTTTTGAACGAAGTTTATAGGAGTTCTTCCGCCGCTCATGCTCTTATTCATCCTATTTTCATTCATAGGATTTTGTTGTTTCTCGGGTTAAATGATTTCCCTACTGGTGAGCCCGTACATGTTATAGCTCCCATCGGTGCCACCTTCCTTAGGCAGAGGGATGCTCACTTGAGAGTTAGCTCTACGCGTCCTAGAGGTGAGTCTTCTGGTGCGGTACCCCCTCCTACCTTTTCTATAGGTGCTGATACGGCTGAGGCGTCTGGTGGTGCTGCTGCTGATGCTGATGTTCCTCCACTGACTACTTCGGATGATTCAGACATTCGACGTACGTTAGATCATGTCTTGACCGTTCAGGCGGCTCATGGACAGATTTTGGTGGACATGCTCGATGAGATCCGTGCCTTGCGCGCATAGTTGACACAGTTTCGACGATCCTCACCGCCACCTCTTTTTGATGATGGAGTTTGATTGCCCTTTGGCATTCCGTCACAAAAAGGGGGAGTACTTTAGGATTTGAGCTCTTGTAGAGTTTTTGTTTTCAGGGGGAGAGTTTTTTTTGGAGCTTGTGGAGCTATTAGATTGTATCTAGGTGCTTCATTTTTGTATTTACCTTTTTGGCTCTTGATGTATTTTTGTTGGGCTATTCATGTTAGGGGGAGATACATTTTTTTGTTTCATATGTTTCTTGTTTCACTCTTATTGATTTATATTTATGAGTTATTCATTGATATATGCCTTTATTTTGTGTTGAGTGAAATCAAGAATTTATTTTGTTTACATGTATTTTCCACACATTCGGTTATGCATTTTGTTTAGTGTTTCAGGAAATATACAGGTTAATTCAATTGAGCTGCTGTCTACACTTGCAACTGATGGATAGTAGTTAGGATTGGATTTGTTATAATGAGCATTTTTATTGTAAAGGGCTTTTCTTTGTAAACTTTGAGCTTTTAGTTGTGTTTTGTCACGGATTTCCAAAGGGAGAGTTTGTTAGGTTCTAAAGAGTTAGGAACTAATGTATTTAGAACTCTAATGTGTATTGTTGGCAAACCATGATTAAAACAGGTTGTTTAGTCTTGTTTAGACTTGCTCAAAGTTGTGTTTTTTTATGTAAAGTTGGAATCGAGCTGTTGCAGAAGTATTAGTGCATTTCGGCCTGGCTCGATCGATCGAAGAACAGGCTCGATCGATCGAATCTTGGGCAGAATGTTTATTTTTGCAGAATTTCAACTCAGCCCTAGCTCATTAAAATGTTTAGGGTTTTATGTTTTTGCCCTAGGTATATAAGGCAAACTCTAGCCATGTTTTAGTTGTTGCTCATATTGCTGTTTGTGTAAATCTCTTGTGAGATCTGTGAGGAGCTTTCCTTTACACAAGCTTATGATTATCAAGAAGAAGATTCGTTCAAGAACTTGATGATAATTTAGTTACTGCCATAAGAGCTTAAAGAAACACAAGCGGGTGTGCTTGTACTTGCTGGAGAATCCAAGAAAGAAGGAGCCCATAGTCTCGGAGCTTGCACATGGTTGTGTCAGTAAGTTTTTACTGGTGGGTAGCAATAGGATGTTAGTGGTCTAAATTCTATTGTAAAACTTCGATTCTTTCATAGTGGATTCAGGTTTACCTTGAGAATAGCTAGGTTAAATCCTCCCCAGGTTTTTACCAGTTTGGTTTCCTAGGTCATCATATCATTGTGTTATTTATATTTCCGCTGCTATGCATGATATGATTGTTTGATTGTGATAACCTAGATCTGAAATTTGGACTAAGTAATCACTTGGTTAATTAACTAGGTTAATCCAATTGTGTTTTAAGGGGTCTAAAAAAGATCACAGATAGCCATGTCAGGATGCTTTGCAGGGCCTATGTTCAACACGCTTGCTGGTTTGGGGATCTCAATGCTGCTTGGAGCCTGGTCTAAGAGACCTGCCTCATACATGGTTCCTCAAGATAGTAGTTTGTTTTTGACTATGGGATTTCTAACTGCAGTACTTATTTGGTCACTTGTTGTGTTACCAAGAAATGATATGCGCCCTAACAAGGTGTTAGGAGTTGGCCTTACAGTAATCTACATGATATCCATGCTTAATGTTGAAGTCTTTGTTTTAGACTATATCGAGTGGTCTTTAGACATTTTATGTCCAGATAGGCCATTAATAATCAGTAAGCTTCATTGATAGTATGCTTAAGTGACTTCAAACAATGTTATGACTTAATGTAGTAGCAATTAAACAATCTTGCTTGGTCTCTATTCAATCGTGTTTTATTTTATGATACATCGGTAACTTATAGAAACCGTCCAATAACAAGAAGCAATTAATCAATCTTGTATTGTACATTCGCCGGTTATAGAATGACTTGAGAGTGTTCTTGTTATGCAGCAGCCCCCCCCACCCCTCCACCCTCCCACTCTCTTGTTCTCTCTCTGTCTCTCTCTCTCTCGATTGAGCATGTCAGAATTTGGAAGTCAATTTATTCTAATTTGTTGATTGTTAATGGCAGACATCTGATATAATTAGATTGATACAATCAAATTTCTGGAATGATGGCACATATGTCGAAGGCCATGTTAGAATTTGAACATGGGCCAACTATTTAAACCCCCCAGTTTTGGTATATTTTATTTTCTTTTTATTAGTTTTCTCTCATAGATGAAGATACAGCTTGCAGACACATTCATACCAATTCAATGGGCTCCGAAGCTGGATTAGTGCACCATATTTGAGTGTTTATATGCGATTTTCTTGGAAGAAGTTTCATTTTGCTTGACGCTTGGTATTTGCATTGAATGTCCATGTGGAAAGTTTGATCATGGGTTAGATCATGGTTGTTTGAAAATCAAATGTTTACTTTTTGCACCCTACGAAAATTACTTGATTGTACTTAGCTTGCCTTTAAATGATAGTCAAAATCCGACCATTTATTCCTGAAAGTATGGTAGAGTTGCACAGAATCACAAAAATCTCACTTGTAGCTTCTCCCCTTTTTCTGTACAACAATGTTGTTTCATTTTTACCTATGTTAAAACTTAAAAAGTAATAAAACTTCCCAGGTTAGTTGTTGGTACTTGGTATACTGGTAATATTGAAAATTAATAAGTGCATGTGTATCTTTTAGCCAAGTATGATTCTGAACATGATAAAATGACAGTGTCATACATACACGAAGCTTCTTCTTTTATCTTTTCTGCTTAACACATACGTCCAACCCAATCAACCAAAACCCAACTCTTTATATAGCTGTGCATGTGTGTGTGTGTGTTGGATAGCAAAATAACGAAGATGATGCACATGACCATATACTGGGGGAAGAAGGTGACCCTCTTGGTGCACTGGTGGAAGACCAGGACATGGGTGAGTTACATCCTCACCTTACTAGTTTGCTTTCTCTTCTCTGCCTTCTACCAGTACATGGAAGACCGCCGCCTCCACTTCAAAGCCTCCGCCTCCATGATGTGTTTTCTTGTTAAATAAAGGGATTCGATTTCTGGATCTAAACTCTATAGAACGAGGGTCAAATGTAGCTGAATCAATACATGATCACTGGCATTATTATTCTCCAAGAATCTTCATTTTTTCTTTCGGTTTTTTGCTTTTGGACAATGTCAAATTGCTTCTGATTGAAGGAAAAAGTTTCACAAGGGCAACAACTATTTACACTGCTTGAATTAGCTTATGCTTCATCTTAAGTTCAAAATGGATGGACTTACAAAAGTTGGTTTTTGGATACAGCCCTTAATAGAAGTTCAAAAATGAAAGATAGCAGCTATATAAGAACAAGAACTCTTAAAAAGTTGAAACGTCTAGTAAAAAATGTTTATGTTGATGGATCGGCAACTGGATAGATCATTATTAAAAAAAAAAAAAAAAAGGATTTGAATTAACTTTTCAAAGAAAATGGAATATAATCCACTTAAGCCCAAGTCTATATTTTTATGACCATAATATATGCGTCTTTATTACTGGTTCTAAAAATCAAAATTTGTATCTACCATAGTCAGTTTCAATTCTAATGAATAATAATCTTTCCACTCTCTTCTAGAATGGATATCATTTCAACCTAGGCCGTTCAATCCATAATAACTGCTCTTTATTATCAAGTAAAGACACTATTGTTACTCAAAAAAAGAAAAAGAAAAAGGTAAAGACACTCTATTGGTTTTTAATGTAAAGAAATGTTAACGAATACCCTAAGGACATTAGTTTAGGAACTACTTTTAGAAACATTTTATAGAAAAATAATAAAATAATTAATTTTTCTAACAGCTTTTTATATTTTTCATGAAAGTGGTGTTAAAACTTTTTTAATATAATTTATTAATAAACTCTAAGGGTGTTCGTTAACATGACCCTTTAATGTAAACATGAATTCAAATACAAGTTCCTTATTTGATGATAAAAAAACTTGTCAGTTAAGCTAATTAAAACCGCGTTATATAAGAATCTTTAGTGCATTCTTTTTCTTCATTTTCTTTGAATGCTTATCCACTTTCAAAGCATCAAAAGAAAAAAAAAAAAAAAAGGAATCGACAAGAAAGACTTCTTAGGAAGCAAACCTAATTGTCAATAAACCAATATCTGTTTCGTTGAATTTCTTTCATGCATTGTGTACAACAGAAGCTTTAATTTTGATGAGCTTCACAAGAAAGGATGCTAAGGATACAAGTCATTGCATATTATTTAGATGATCTATTGATTTTTTTGTTCAATTACCAAAAACAAAAGATTTTCTTACGCCAAAAACAAAAGGGTACTCCACCCTCAAACTCAAAGATGGCCATGCTAGAGCATGGAGACATCAACCTTATCTCCTTGGCCGTTGGCTTCTCGTGAATATGCTCAAATGATAACTTATTCCTTGTGGAAGTCATTTAGCTCAATTGGTACAGTTTTTCTTTTTTATTTAAATTTTGTATTGTTGAATAAGGAATCTAGGATCAAATTTATACTAGAAAGAATTTTATTGGTGACTTAACTATTTTTTTTTAGAAACAATTGATGACTAGACTTAATGGTAAAGAAGATGTCATAAGTTCAAATACGATATTTTATCGTATTATATATATATATATATATAAATATATATTTATCACTGTCAATTCAATTTTTGGACTCCTCTAAGCTTTAGAATTGATTCAGATCTTAGAAATCAACTGCAATTAGACTACTGATGCTTCACTATTTACTTATGGTAGTTTTAGTTCTTAGCATTAACTAATAGTCCATGACTAATGCATGGTAATAGTATGATATTTGATAAGATGGTTTTATGAGATCTTCCTCTCACAACATGTGAAACTCACATATATATTGTAAGAGAGATGCCTCTTGCAACCATTGAATAAGAAAAGTTTTTAGAAGGGGCTGGGTGATGGGGGTGGAATTGAATTTTCTTTATTTTCTGTCTTTGGAAATCCCAGTGACGGACCCATTATACTTTTAATTAGAATATGTTTGCATTGTAACCTATTATACTTAATAATTAGAATATTTTGCATTGTGTCCACTATTCACTAAGATTCTTTGTTTCAAGATAGTGGAGTATGAAAAGTTAGGCTTGGTGCAAAAGCAAGCGTGTTTCATCTAAATCAGCATGTCGCGAGCACAAGTCCAAAAATTAAGTGGGGGAGTGTAAGATTGTCTACCAACACTCTTCTAAATCTTGAAAAAAAATGTAAAGTTTATGCCTTTTTTAATGGAATGCATTGGAAAATTTTTTAATGTAAAAGGAATCTCCATTGATTTTTATTTTATTTTTACTTTACTGAACAATCTCAATTGAATTATTATAGTAGTTTACCTGATGTATTTATTTAAAAGTAATCAATGGAGCTGTCACTCATTAATAATTTTTCCAAATACACAAACAAATCATTCCAAAACTTTAAAATATATTTCAGCTCAAGTTCTCTTTATTTAGAAAATCGAACTATACCACCAAAGTACAAAACTCTTATAATTACTACAAATGTAATAAACATAATAATATATTACTTGGAAAAAAAAACATCAACAATAAAGCCATACCATAGTCCTAAAACTTTAGGGTAGGTAAAAAGCACGATTACATGATAGCATCAGTTATATGTGGAGAATTACTTATGTTCTCTCATATTCTGATGTGACAAAAAACATTAATTATTTTGTCTGCTATATTAATTAGCACCTCGTAGATTCACCATATATATAGTCGAGAGTAGCAATGACACCAAAAACAAAAGCTTGATCAATGCCTGGTTTCACCACCACATGGTACAGATCCTTGCTTGCCATCAATTCCTGCACCTCCTTTTTTACTCCAACCTGCACTTCATAAACAACAAATCCTTATGAAAAATCTCAGACAACATTGATATTAATTAATTTAAGCATCGCAGTGTACAAGTTTATAGCCAGAATAGTATCAATTCAATTACCTGCGCCACAATGTCGCCTTTGGTGTCGATGATGCTACAATCTCTATCTGGGAAATAGCCTTTGATCGTAAAGTCCCAATCTTTGTTGCTTACCCTGGGTTCCGTGGAGATTTTCATTGCATTGTTCCTTACCAAACAGGAGTTGGGTTCTTTTAAGCTGAAAACTAACTTTTGAGACCCTTCATAATCAAAAGTGTAACCTTTCCATTTCTTGTAAATGCTTAGAGCCTCAACCATTCCACCCTTCTATTTTTTTTTAAATTAAAGAAAAGAATAAAGAAAAAAAAAAAAGAGAAAGATGTCAAAAGTCAAACGACAAGAATAAATTCATCTTTTTGCTTATTTAAACGTGTATATATTTCTTAGTGTTAGTTTGGAAATGCATTTGTGTTTGTGCTGACGTGTGCATTTTTTGGCTGGGTCTCATGCATTGTTTACGAGACCCGCAAATACGGAAAAATGTAAATCTAACTTTAAAACTGGGTTTCACGGTACTATTCACACATTTAAAAATTATTTTGCTACAGTGTTTTCAATTTTCAGCAATAAGAGGTATCCAAACAGACCCTTAATATATTGTGTATATGCCTTAATGCTTGCTCAAGAAGTCATCGGAAAAGGAAGACTTGTAATATGATTATTTTATCAAGAATTTTTCTTTTTAGAAACCAAAAAGATATTTTTTTTTTTTTTTTTTAAATCCCAAACATTCTAAGTCCATGTATGGATTGACAATCCCACCAGCATTTCTTGTTTTAGGGAATCATGTTCCCGTACCGGAGACTAATGTTTCTCAACAATGGTTTTCCCCAATTCTCCCTTCTAATCCATAGTTTTGAGAGAATAAAATCTTCTCCATTTCAAACATATTTATTTCATAATTCAAATCAAATATTACAGGTTTAAAACTGTATCATACCGTGTTATTTAAAATTTTAAAAATAACCTTTTTATTTCACTTGAAATAAAAAGACCAACGGTACTTACTAGCTAAGCTACATATAAATTTGAAAAAAATGATCAGAATCAAAGCATCATCATCACTTTGAGTCCTTGAGGCCATCCAAATTACCATGCCAAATATCAAGGACGTTTAAATTAATGCATGTATGCATGTGTGTGTGTATATATATATAACTTGGTTGTGGTGTACAAATTTAATTAGGTACCTTTCGGCGGATCAGCAGCAAAGCATCTCCATCACCATCACCATCTCTCAGAATCAGCTCATCTTTTATGCCAAGAATACCACACCCATCAACCCTGAAAATCACCTTCTGATTACAATCTGTCACCACAAAACCTCCTCCATTTGTCACATGTGGCCTCCTCCTAACTACAAGGACAACCTGTGAAGAGGAACAGTAAGTCTTGTTTATGATTGGAATCATATTAGCCCTTGTACCCATCTTTCTCTATACTTCTTTCAAGCTTCGTATTTCTCTCATGCAACAATACTCTTATATATAATGTTGGGACTTGGGAGGAGAAGAAAGAAGCTTGCTTTGTTTCTTTTTTAAATTCAAATTAGGTTCGGCAGGATTTGACAATGCGATTCATTGGAGTCTAGAAAGTGAAGAGAATATGTGGAATACATAAACATTGCTTGTTGAAGAGGAGAATTGATACCTCACTAGCGAACTAGATGGGAAAGTCCCCGCAGTTGTTTTTATTAGTTTCCTATATATTAAAGGTGCATAGGGATAAATTTTAAAGTTTGATATATTATAATTTTTTTATTTTATTTTAATTGGTATCGGGTATGGTTTGAACTTTGAACTACATTTATATAAGACATCACAAACAATGTCATTATCACTTGGTCATTACTTAAAACTTCAATGACATATTAGAATTGGTGAATAATAAAAGTAGTATTAGCATTGGGTACATGTATAATATAAAAGTGATTTTATATCAATCACACGAGTCTGTTTGGTATTAATTTTTTCATTGGACTTTTTAGTTAATTTGATTGTGCAGTTTTTTTAAAGTTTATTTGCTAGACTATGCTTTAACTAACTTTATTTAAATAAACAAATAAACTTTAAAAAAAAAATGCATCCAAATACACTATCACATTAATTAAAGAAAAAAGAAGAAGCTACTATCCTAATAAATTCCAATGATTGAGATGAAAGTCATTGGTTGATTGAAAGCAAAATGAAGTTTCCTTACAACTAAACAATATACATTCAAAAGACGCTTTTTGAGCTTTTTGAAATTTGCAGCTTAGTGAGTAGGAAGAGAATCATTTGAAAGATAAAAGTCTTTAGTTTGACAGAGGACACTTGAACACGATTTCCTTTCCTAGGGTATCTTGTTAGGGTGGATTTCGGAGTACGTTTGGCTCACCTTAAAATGCATGCATATGATCTAGTTTAAAATTTATCATGGAAGATGTATATCCTGACACGTGGCAAAAAACTATATATCGCTGAATACTAAAGATTTTTTTATTTTGCTAAGCTAGTAGACAAAGACTAAGGTTATTATAAAAGAAAAGAAGACAACTTTTTCTCTTTGATGGTTTCAGAGAAATGATGGGCTGGAAATTCTTTTCCTTCCTTTTTATTAAGGAAAAGATGAAGATTTTTCAACCTCACCTCAAGATTCTTAAGATAGCTTCTTTATGTATAAAATCATTATTCAATTTTTTTTTTTCCGATTGAAATGCAAAGAATCTATATTATGGTCAAAATTAAATGGATTAATTGCATTTCCTACCCCCTTCCTCACCCCCATATAAAATCATTATTCAAATTTCTATTATTTCGATTGAAATGTAAAGAATCTATCTTATGGTCAAAATTATATGGATTAATATCACCCCCCCCCCTCTCCCCCCTTCAATCTCCATTTTAAGAACAAAATCATCTTCTTCTTTTTTAATTGTTAATATGCAAATTTCCTTCTATCACTAATATATTTCGTTACATTCAAATGATAACACTTTTTTTTGGGTAATTTGTTCATTTTTCGTGGTCCATTAAGCCTTTTATAAACATTAAGCTACGTACAATTTTGCTATCCAAATCAAATAGGAGTAAAAATAAATTAAGAGTGTGTGTGGAAGGAGAGGAGACGGGGTCACGGGGAGTAGACAGAAGAGGGTGGAAATTGGTGAAATTTTAATTAATCTTATTTGGATGTTTTTAAAGGGAGAAGAGCTTGAAGGAATTTGGAGGGGGTATAATACTTCTCCAAACCCTTAATTTTAATTTTTTATTTTTAATAATTCGATAGTTATAATAGGAGAAGGGATATGAACCTTGAATATTAACGTTGAAAACATCAAGATTCAACCAAATTAGGGAAATTTGGTTGGAGAAGAGTGGGGTTCAAGTTATAAATATTAAAAAAAAAATTAAATTCTCAAATTTAACCTTATATGTCAATTTGTATTAGTTTCTTTAAAATTCGCAAATAAGGGTTTATAATTGTCAATTTAGATGACTATGTTTTAGAGTAGAGAGCAAGACTTTCTTTCCCGCTTGTAGTCATGTAGGAGTTTGTTCCTCCAGATATTAATAATGTTGTTATGGTTGATTTACCAGCCTTGGAATGATATTCATGATGATCATTTTCTCAAAAAAAAAAAAAAGAAGGAAAAAAGAAGAAGAAGAGATGACCATTCCCTTCCCATCTATTCCCCATACTTAAATTTTAAAACATCCAAAAAAAAAAGGGGAGGGATATTTATTCCCTTTCCTCCTACTTAATTTTAAAACATCCAAAGAAGAGGAATGGACATTCATCTCCCCTCTCCTCTCCTTCCCCCTACCCTCTACTCCTCCTCTCCCTTGAAATTTACAAACACACTATATATCTATGCTGGGTGAAAAAAATTATTTAGGGGAAAAAAAAGCATTCATTTGGGCTAATTCTAGGAATTTGATTTTTAAGCACGAACAACACTTAACACTTTTTGAAAGTTTCCATGCTCCTCCAAGTCCTTTGTTTCCTCCTTCATCTCTAGTTATTATCCATCCACCATATGCTACCCAGAAAGTCTCTCGTGCATATAGTTGCAACAATCTAGTCATTATCGGACTTTTGCAATCAAGACCAATTGTTGGATATATGCAAATGGGTCCAACTTCTTTGATGAGATTCAATTCCTACCCACAATTGAGATCAAATTTAAACACATTTGATTTCAAATTTCCTATCCATCATGCTGGTTAAAGAGCTTAAAGGTCATGGTGCAAGAAGCAAATTAACTCGTAACCTGGCCACAATTAGTTTTTTGGGAATTGAGCACAAACGGTGTTAAGTGTTAAGTGTTGTTTGTGCTTAGGAAGAAAATGTGATATTTTTTAAAAGTCTTGGTAATGCCTATCATTAACCTAAACCCCAAGGATTGTTTTTGTGTTTTACCCAATTCAAAGTACAAACTATTTCTTTAAAAAATTTACAATATCAATATATTCCCTTTGTTGCTTGATTTGAAAAGAGAGAATAATTTGAAACAATATAAAATTAATCCTTAGAATCATTCTCTTAATTCCCCCCATTCCTTGAAGGTGAAGTTAAATAATGAAGTTCTAAAAATTCTCAATTCACAACACAACTATACCAAGAAGCAATCTCATGCAATTTACAGTCTTCTAAAAATTTCATGAAAATAAAAAATCCATTTAAAGAAATCATTCACACTATTCGAAATTATCACCCCCAAACACATTAAGACAACACAAAACCTAATAGCAACCCAAATTAAGCCACCATAACCTACCCCCACCCCAACACCATATCTACAAATTAACTACTTATTCGACTAACCCATGTCCATGGTGGCCAAAAACCACACCCAAACAGTTGTTGGGAAATAGTCTCAAATTCCAATTGTGACTTGGAAAGTTTCCTTGTTGAAAAATGAAAAATTAATTTGGTTTTTTTTTTTTTGTTTTTCCCTTATCTTGGAAGAAAAGGCTATTTTTTGGAGTGGATGGAAAACCTAATCCTTGTTAAAGAATTAATGTATTTCATATTCATAAAGGAATAGGAATTGAGTCTTTTAAATAGACAATACTAAAAAAAATTTAATGGCTTGGCCTAGGGGCTCTCCTTACAAGGAGAGAGAAAGAATTATAGAATTGGGCGTGAAACCAAGAGAGAGAGAGAGAGAGAGAGAGAAAAAAAATTCTTCTTGGGAGGTAATGCAAGGAGAGAGATAATAAGGTTTGTGTTTTGTTAACAACGTTATTTTGTAAAACACACAAAATTAAGGAGAATTTGTGAGGCTTATTTGTGATGTTGCAAAGTGAAGAAATAAGAAGAAACTGCAATGAGCGCAGTGAGTGTGTGCAAGAGTAAAGAAAATAAGGAGATTTTCTTTAGCCGTGAAATATACACAAAAGAAGATATTATTATATTTGGTGTGGATCTCAAGTTAGGAATAAATTTGAAAGAATATATTTTTATTGATTTTATAATAGTAATTTATTCGAAGTTTGTCTCATGATTTTTCATTTCAAGGAGAAAATGTTTGCACATATATTTTTGTGTTCTAACTAGAGATTGATATTTTGGCTTGGTAATTTTCGTGATAATATTTTTAGAGAATTGATTAAAATTGTTGGTTGTTTTTCTTAATTCACACAAGGCTAGATTGAGACCCAATAAGTGATATCATAGCTCAAGGTAGTGTGCAACAAGGTGGCAAGGTTTTTAGGCTCCTATTGTAGGTGGTGTGCGGTAAGGTGGCAAAGTATTCAAGGTCTCCCATTCACAGTTGGAGCTGGGACATAGCAAACCTAAAAGGTTCACACAAACGATCCTAGAAAAAGTCCAATCAAAGGAGTATTGTTAATGGGTGCTAATTCATGGTGTAGCATGAGGTGTTCCCATGCACAAGGAAGTGCGGGCTAGATTCTCATGAATGAGCGTGTGGGGTTGACATGTTATTCCTATAGATTGACACGTGGTTTTCATGAATAGCATATGAGAGGCCTATAGATAAAACGCTGGTGAAGGAAAGAGAGTCTATAGGTGAAGAGGAATGAGTAGGACTTGTTTGTTGGCCCAAGTAGGCCTAGAAGCTCGTAAAAAGGCAAAGACTCACATATGAGAGAGAGAGAGAGAGATGATTGGATATACACATGTGAGCGAAGTCCCACATTACATAATAATAAGAAAAATGAATTGTTCATATATCATAATTTGGCTCAAACAAAGAGGTTTAAAATTTTAGGTTAAGTGATATCCTATATTGTAATCACAACAACAAATACATATACAGTATACCACATAAATTAGCGAGGAAATGGTGCCTAGGTTCTTTTTCGGGTGTTTTTGTACCTAGCCATTGACAACTCATTTGCCATGAGAAACATATTTCAGAGCATTAAAAGATGAGAGAGTTGTAGTTTGTTTAACTTGGACTTAATTAATTAAACTTGGAAGGATCAGATGTGAATCAAATTTTTAGCAACTCTGAGAATATATGATATTGGTTCCAAGATGCAAAGAATGAACCCAGAAGGACCTAGTCCTATCCTGTTGAATAATGAAGATATTTCATTTTAAACTTCCAGAATGTTTTAGGAGCCGCCCATCTTGGTAAATTGCATCGAGTGGGAAGCCCATTAGCCCAAACGTACCAATAGGCCCAAGCCAGCTTCTTGTGTATTCTCATTCAAAAGAAGCACAACACCAAATTTGCAGGCGTTTAATGCACAAGTACAACGTGCAGTAACTGTGGGGTGCAATGCATTCGCCATATATTATATCAAGGAAGATGATCCTTTCATTTTCAAATAGACTGTCCATTTATAATATGTAGAAATATCACTCCTGCAATTTTGCTAGTAGAATCTAGCAATACATTTTGGACCGTGCAATATATATATATATATATATATATATATATATATATATATATATATAAGTTTGTGTCATTAGATTTAATCCACCTATATATATATAAATATATATATATTTATATATATATATCCTAGATTTTCTCTGGATACAAAATTCCACATATACGAATGATCATGATTCATAATCAAACTTGCGGGGGAAAAAAAAATCAATCGGTATAAATGGTGTCACATACTAACAATTTGCTTTTTGGTCATTGTAATTAAACAATAGTTCATTTTATAAAGCACATCATATGTTAGATTACAAAAACTTAATTCAAAACTACATCAATAAGTCACTTATTTGTAGTTCTCATTGTAAATAAACTTGAAATTACGACAATAAATATAATTCACTCATGTAGGAATGACAATATTTGACACGATCCTCGAATAAGACATTTTTTTTACCGGTTCATATTTGGTGCAAATGAGTTCGTGACAAAATAGGTTGACACGTTTTGACACAATTAATAAACAAGTCAATTTTGTGTTGATTTGCTTGACTTGCAATTAAGGGTCGTCAATGGGCCGGGTCAGGCTGGCCCGGCCCATTTTTACTTGGCCCATGGGCACAATGGGTTGGGCATAATGGGCTATTAACTAGTTAACGAGCTAGGTCGGGTTGGGCCAAAAGAGAAAACCTTAGCCCATGACCCTGCCTATGGGCAATGCCCATTTTGTCTTTAGCGAGGTGGGCAATCGGGTTGGGCCTAATGGGCTACCCATGGGCTTGTATTAGCATATTATTTTATTATTTTTATAAGGAAAGAATCAATTTTTTATAAGGGAATAATCAATCTATTTTTTTAAGGAAAGAATTAAAGAATTTAATACTTAATTACAAATTATTTTACAGTCAAATCTATTTAATTTTTGTTTTGTTGATGGAAACCTATTTAATTTTTTTTATTAAGGCTTTAAATAGTTTTTTTATTTTTATCTTTAATAAAATAAATGTCAAATGGTTAATTCAAATTTGCTAGACTACTAGAAAAATATATATTTAGTAAACTAAGTTTAGCACAATTACTTTGAGTATCTTAGTGGTTGAGGGAGTTCTCTTAAGAAATTCCTCTATAATATCTCAAGATAAATCCTTCATACACTTCCTATATATTTTTGTTATGAATTATGAGTTATTGGGATGAGCCAATGGGTTAGGCCAATGGGCTGGGCAACGGGTTGGGCTACTGGGCTAGCCCACCGAGTACGCATGGGCATAAAAACTAGCCCACAGCCTGACCCACTGGGCTAGTGGGCTACCCATGGGCCTCAATAACAACGGGTCGGGCTGCCCATTAGCCCGGTAGGCCGTCGGGTTTTTGGGTTGGGCTGTGGGCCGTGGGCTATTTGATGACCCTTCCTTGCAATCAACCGAAACAACCCAGCTTAGATTATGTATTTTTAAATTTGGGTGGAACTTCATTGCATTTTAGATTTTAAGATATTAGTATTTTAATTGATGTTATTATGAAATGCAATTTGTGTATAATTTATTTATTTTAATTATTAGAATTTATATGCCTACAAAATATAAAAATATGTTAATAATTTTTGGTCAAATTCTATAAAATGGGCTGAAATGGGTCTTTCAGTGATCCAACAAAAATTGTATTTTAAGCATGCTACATAAGTCATGTCCAGTCAGCCTGCTTAATAAATGAGGTATATTAAGATCAAGGGATTTTGATAGTTATTAAAAAGTTTGGATAAGGGTTGACTAGTGTAGTAGAATACCTCTACTTTGACACAACATAAACACGACGCATCAACATGAATTACCACCCGTACACTTAATCTTGTCCTTCCTTTACTTAGGAAAGAACAATGATAAATTATAATTTAACTCTTTTTGGTTTGACCCTATCACAATTTAGACCATAAACTTTCAATTATTATATTTGATTGCCAAAAGTTTGAGCAAAAATGAAATCATTAGGGTTATGTCGAAATAAACTTAACGATCTAATTTTATTTCAAATTTTAAAGGATTAAAATCTAACATTTGAAAAGTTTATGTGATTAAATTGTGATATGATCAATCTCAATGGGGTAAGTTGTCGTAGGTGAATTTGAGAACATGAACCACAGAAAGGGCCCCAATCGAGCAAGGTAGTTGAATAAGTAGAGATTCACTGGATGAGAACCTTAAAGAGGAAAACAAATCATTTCCTACACTTTAGACCAACCAAAGGGGTTGGTCGTAGTTGTAGGCACTTTGAAGGTTAAGTCAGCATAATTCCTAGAAATCTTAAGAGAAATTGATAGAGTAGTAAATAATAGTGCATACGTGATATGGGATGTGGAAGAACAATTAGCAGAACACTTCCACTCCTAGAAAATTAGAAATAATAGGAACCAAATTTGATCTAAAAAGCATTAAAAGCACCTAAAAATAACGAAATAAATACCGTAATCCTAAAATAACGAAAATTACATAAACAAAAATTAATGAATTAAAAAAATTAAATTGTAGATTATGTCCTACAGCAAACCTCTCCACTAAAAAAAAAAACTCATCTTCGAGTTGATAGTAAAGATTAGAATCTTCCATGCCAAACAAACAAGCACTTTGAAAATTTCATTATCTTTGTCTTCTTGCCAAACTCGGAAGCCATTGATTGAGCAATAAAATCAATATAAATTTCTTTTTCTTTGGTTTTCATGCAATTGATGATATTCACCGAATAAGAGTTAATGATCACCAAATAAGGTCAAAGAGGACTTGACAACACATTATTCCCTTAGGTCAGCTGAGAAAACGTGTTAATAAGGTATTGCCCCCAACATTACAAAGTGACGAGCCCCCATCATGTTGCATTTAATGTAAAAGGGTGGTGGTTGGTGAGAGCAAGTAATGCTAACATGATGGGGAAATTGAGCTATAGGCTTTCCTTTTGGGGTGGGGTGATCCATTACCAAGCTTTGGGCATCACTGATTAAGTTCTAGCTAGGGTTTGATATATCACATACTTCTCACCACAAGGTTGCACTTGGATATCTATTAGTGTGCAAGGATCATGCTTAATATGACATCAAAGGGTTGCTTATGGATGTGGTTCTAGGCTGGACCTTGGCATTGTTGGCTTGTTTGTAGGGATGTAAACGAGGCAAACTTTGTTGAGTATTGAGTGTTCAAGCTTGGCTTGAGCTTGAAATAAGCCTACAAACAATGTTTAAACTCCAACTCACCAAAATGTCGAAAGCTTGAGCTCAACTTGATTCATTAGTCAAGCATAGCTCAAGCTTAATATCAAGCTCTAAAACTCAAGATTCAACATAAGAATATTATTAAGCCAATTTGGTTTGGATGAGTGGACTCAATTTCAAATTAATTAAACGCTTTATAAAATCTGGGTTTATTTTTTTAAGTCCATATCAGGCTTATTACCAAGTCTATAAATGAGCCCAATATTGGCTTGTATTTTATTGAGTTCTATTGTTTACAAGCGTATCCATGAACAATTTTTTTTCTTTGAACCCAAATTGTTTATTAAATAGTTCTAAAATTAAGGATAAATTGGTTTATTTATAAGCAAACAAATATGAACAAACTTTATATCGAGCTAAGTTCGAACTATTTAGAAACGGCTTTATTCATTTACTAGACTCGTTTGGATTGGGCCTTCGAGTTTTTCTTCCTTTTGAAATTGAAAGTTTGTAAAATACAAAATTTAAAAATGGTGACGAAGCTTTAACGACACTATTTTAATTCAAATTTTAGGGATCATATATAATAATAATTACAAATCTTTGAACCAAATTATGTTAGAACCAAACCATCGACTAAGGGTGTCCAACCCAACCGCCCACTTGCCTAACCCACCAAACCCAATCGTACCGGACCTGCCACCACCCGATTCAACTGCTCCGATGGTCGAACACGGGTCCCAACCTTCAAAAACCCAAAGCCGGTGAGTCAGCTATAGGTTTCCTCCTTCAAAACCCGTGAAACCTAACTCGACCAAAATACATCAATTCCGGCGATTTCTCTAGCATTTCGTCAACTTTTCCAGCTAGATGCAATGAATTTCAGTGACCTACACAGCTAGATCTGGCAAATATTCATTAGATTCAATGAGTTCTCAGCATGATTTAGTAGAAATCTCTCAAGATTTAATGAGAAATCTGCTAGAGCTGGCTAGATCTTATTAGATCTTGGACAAATCTGGTAAGATCTTGCTAGACTTGACGAGATCTCGCTGCTTTTTGGCCGTACCCGAAACAACCATCACACGACAGAAACCCGAATCAACTAACTAGATACCATTACTGGTTAGCTGTGGGTTTGGAAATTCCCCACCTGATCTGATTAGGTTGGTTGCAGGTTGGGCACAAACACAACCTGAACTGACCCATGGACAGCCTACCATTGACAATAAATTCTAATTTTCTAAAATATAATGATGACAACGCAATATTTTTTAAAACAAAAAACAAAAAAAAAACAAAAAAAGAAAAGAAAAAACAAAAGAAGAGAGAGAGAGAGAGAGAGAGAGAGTAACCATAAAAGAGCAAACACATCATCATGGTTTTTCAGGATGGTTACTGTAACTGGATATGTAGTATTGAAGGTGGGTCCGACAAACTAAAGTAAGGTCGCTGTAAGGTGGGTGATACTTTCTCAAGATTCTGAAGGAGAAGAGAGAGAATGATAGTTAACTGGTTCTAGTTCTGATGTTCTACTCTGGTTTTGGTTTTGAACTTTGAAGACACCCACCCGGCTCACTTTAAACATTGTAGTGCCTTGAAATGCTAACCTGCTCCGACACGTCACCACTCTTTTTGCCGTGGTACTTTGGGAAAGAGCGGGAAAAAAAGAAAAAACAAAAAAGAAATATTTACTGAAAATGACAAGTCTGATTCAATGGGTGGGTGTTGTGGGGACACATGGGTTTGAGTGATACACGCTACTCCATTGCGCATGGAATTCAAACATCAAACACACATGGGTTTTGTACTTCGTTGTATCTTCTGGGTTGGGTTGGGCTGTGTTGTTGTTTCGGTGAAAAAATGGAGGACAGAGCAGGTAAAAAAAAAGGGTTGCCTAGGTAGAGACTTGTACGGAAAGCTTTAGGTTTGTTTGTTGTTATTCACTCAGATTTCAGATTTATCATCAGTAATTCCCTTACATACACAGCCTGCATAGTGCCTTTCCTGCCTGCCTAATTGTTGCTGTATGCTATTGCTCTGTTGTTAAGTTATGTTAATGTATGTGCAAATTGGGTCCCTGTTTTCAATCACCAACATCGACTTCCGTGAACCACTCTCATTCTTCTTGCATTCTTTTCTTTCTTTTTAGCTACACACCACAATTATGTCCACGTTGGAATTGGATTAGTTCTTGACTTCTTGCTTCCTAATTCCTATTAAACAATGATTTGGAACAAAAATAAATGTGATTCAAATTTCAGACCTTTTCCTTGAAAAATTCTACCGCTACAACCAATTTCCCATCTATTTTCATAACTATTTGATACCACTTATTTTGAATCAGGAGAAAAAAAAAAAAGTTAATACATGTGAAAGTGACAAACATGTAATCATAATCTATCACATAAAATAATTATGAAAATGAGTGCAAAATTAGTTATGATCCTATAATAACCTTTGCCTTTTCCTGTTGTATTTTTCTTATTTTAGTTTCATTTTCTTTGTACCAAAATTTGTAGTAAGTCTAGCATTTTTTAGTTAAAAAAGAAGAAGAATACATTTGGGTATAAAAAAGTGGTATTACTGTCTTTTACATAAATGATAGGTCTCACCGATTAAATAAATGGTAGGATCCACTATTAATGTAAGAAAGTATTGAGTAATTTTTTCAAATTCTTGTATCTATTTGTTCAATATCTAGAAATGAGAGATTTCAATCTTAAATATTTTTATTAGAAAAATTAGAAGGTGTCAAAAGAAAGCTGTTGCCTACCATATATGCAGCTGATATTACTGAAGCTATAGCTATTGAAGAAGGGGTTCTTCTACCTTGTGAAATGAATGGATCTCACTCTGCTTATTATTAAGTCTGACTCTCTTGTTGTAGTTCTAGTATTGAGGTCAAGCTCCCTTGGTGGAGACATGGATCCTATTATTCAAGATTCTCTCACCATGCTTGAATCCTTTTGTAGCTAGAAAGTGAGGCATTTGAAAAGGGACTACAATAGAGTGACTCATGAGTTGGCTCAAGCTGCTAGAAACACTGGGTCAACTCAGTCATGGTTTGACTTCGATCTTCCACTGATTCAACATCTTATTATAGATCGATCAAAATGATAATCATGCTAATGGTTCTCTATATCTTGTTTCTTTATTTCTGTTGTACTTCAATTTCAACTTTATTGAAATCATACCAGTTTTTTTTTTTTTTTTTTTTAATCAGGAGGTGCCAATTAGTCGAGGTACAAGCCTTTTGACATCCTCTTATTTATATGTTAAGAACAAGATTTTAATGAACCTTCGCAAGAGAAAATTATTGAATGGTACTTCTTCTTCTCACACGAATGGTTAATCTCACTATAAATTTAATTAATGATACCTTCGTTAAGTGGGTAGTGGGGAGGAGCTCGAACGTGGGCAATGTGGAGGAACTCTATTGTGGACGGTGGCTAAATTTCGCTCACAAGCTTTTTGTCTCGTCTCTTGCACGGTTGGTCACTGGAGTGGTGGCGCGAATCATGACTAGGTCACCGCTTTGCCTAGGGTGGGTCGCCAGAGCTGTGATGCAAGTGGCAGTGGGATGTGGTGGTGGGTGGGGTCCATGAGGAGTGATTTTATCAACTTAGATATTTGCAGTTTGAACAACATTTTCAACTAGCCCAAAATCCTAATAATGTAGAATTATTTTCTGAAAAATATTTTCAACCAAAACAAATGCAGCCTGGGTAACTTTTTTTTTTTTTTATGGTAAAATTTAATTTATGCTTTCTAAGTTTATCATCACATCTATTCTATTCTACTTTTAAATTTTGTAATTAATACCTTTAAATGTTACAGCTATGTCAATATACCGTTTCCGTAATAGTTTATCACATTTTCACCGTTAACCCGCATAAAAATATCATTGTTCTTTTAACCTAAATCAACACTTTTTTTATGGATTAACAAAAAAAAAAAAATTTATATAAAAAAGACATGTTGATATTACTGTAATACTCAATGATGTAAATTGCAAGTTTACATCTTCAAGTATTACAAGAAATTTGTGCTTAGAATATTAGGCCCATTTACCGTCGATGAAAAAGAGTAAAGCAAGAATTTGTACCCAACCTCAAGTCGAACCTAAAAATGCACTAAAAGGAATGTCCAAGCATGATTTATTTTTCCACTATAATTAATTATATGTAATTTGAAGAATGAAATGGCAGATAAAGTCAATTAAATTGTCCTCCTAGAACCTTGTAACTTTATTGATAATTTTTGGTATTACCAAAAGAAATTTCAACTACTCAAATTTTTCGTTATTGTAAATTTTATATTATAAAGAATAATAATTAATTTGTCACACAAAAGAAGGAAAATTTCACCTAAAAATGAGAGTCATTGGATGAGTGGTTTTGACTAAAAAGATGTGAGTCAGACACGTTTGGCTTAGGATTCAGCTTTCTACCCTAAAAAGTTTATTAGTGGTGCACTACTCTTAAAAATTAAGCTAAAAAAATAGAACTTGTAAGTGCAATGTCTAGCTTACAATTTTGGTGACGTGAGGATTTTTTCTTGGACACAGCCGTGAGGATTCAAACCTGATAGCTTAAAAACAATGTTTTGAAACCCGGATCGTTCATTAAACCGTAAAAAAGAGAGGTTTAAAGTTTTTGAGGTCGAACCAAGGTTGAACCGGGGTTGAACTGGGGTCGAACGGTAATGATGTCATAATTAATTTAATAATTAATTAAAGCCTAAATATAGATATTAAATTTATAAAACTAGCAAAATTGACTAATATATCTATATATGTGAGGGAAATTTAATGATTTTCAAGCATATATTTAATAATTAAATAAGAAAGTTAATAAAATAAAATAATAATCATGAAAACATTAAAATTTATGATTAATTTTTGAAGTAAAGTTGAATATCTTTGAAGGATTTTAATTATAATTTTTTTTTTATTCCTTGTAAGAGATGGATAATTTAATTAAGTAGAATAAAATTGTGTTAAGTTGTTTTTATAAAAAAATTGCTAAGGGGTTGGATCTCACGGTTCTTGCCACCGGTTCTGCATGAACCGTGCGGTCCAACCCCGGTTTTAGGGGTTCACGGAATTGTCACATATGCCCGGTTCTCTATGCTTAAAAAATTGAATTTCAATTCGGTTCCCGATTTTCCCAGTTCGGTCTAGGTCTGAAAATAGTGCTTACAAATACAATATTATTGACATTCTCTTTTACCTAAGTTTATGTTTTCATTTCATAATGAATAAAGAATGATTATATACCAATAATCTAAAGGCCCGTTTAGATTGAGGGGAGAGTGGATGAGAGTATAGTAAAATTGGCTAAAAATAAGCTAATTTTAGACCAATTTTACTCTACTCTCCCTTCCTCTCTTTCAATCTAAACGGACTATAAATACCTAAGGGTTGTGGAAAGTCTCACGTTTGAGACCTGAGAGGTTTGGGTAATTTCTTTTAAGCTTGGTCCCGTTCCTGTAATGGGTGTTTCTGTCTCTGTCTCTATGTAGCTCTTGGTTCTTATGGTAAATTTTATGGTGCAATTGATTTACTTTTTACCAGAGTCAATCACATTTAATCAACCATTCATATTCTTATTAATTTTTTTTTTTGTGTTTTCCCAGTACAAGTGTGATTGAAGTCACCTTATCACAAGTACACACATTAATATTTATATTAAAAAAAGTACACATTAAAAAAACCTTTATATTTATATATATATATATATATATATGAAGTTTATGAAAAGGAATTGGTATTGTTTGTAAGGCAAATGTTAACAAGCACTAGATGGTGCTTCTTAAGGTTTGCCAATGTGGGTCCCACATTAATAAAAAAAATCAGTAAATATGAGGACAAGCAGCCTACGGATGGCAATCAAATTTTGGACAAAATTGCCCCTTAAACAAGACACGGCCGGTAGGGGGCTTTTTTTTTCCTTTTGACAAAATTGCCCTCTTTGACACATTTCCCGCTCTTTCACTTTTTATTTCTTACCAAATCTTATTTTACCAATATTTTACTTAGGGCTGTCCAACCCACCCGGCCACCCGCCCAACCCGCCTGTACCCGACCGGCGTTCACCCGATCCGACTGCTCCGACGGTCAGCCGCAGGTCCTGAGCTCCAAAACTCGACGCCGGCGGGTCGGTTTTGAGTCCCCTCGTTCAAA